>CM048929.1:37794353-37944353 GCA_026686955.1 Epinephelus cyanopodus
CAGGGGGACAGTACACTGTGGCATCACATTTGAGCCACTTTGTGTGTGTGGTCAAAAGCAAGATACACCTTCCAGCCTTTTGATTTACTCTTTAAATTTGTAAATTGAAAATCTGGATATGGATCACCCAAAATAATATGAAGATATTTTCACGTACAAGTCATATTTAAACATTTCTTCACTAAAGGATCATTCTTTTTTTTCTGAAAAAACAAACAAACAGATTATGGTAAACAATAATTAAAATTCCACTGACCCCTCCAATGTAAGAAAAACAAAACAAAACATGTATGCACCACACAGTTGTGACAAACCATTGTTAAACGTACCAGGTTTTTGCCGACATACTCTGGCTGCATCCAGCTTGTGAAGTTGGTGATGGCATAGTGCAGCTCATTGATCACTATATCTACCTCAGATATGATGGCCTCAAATTTGGGCTGAAGTGCAAGAACAACAATGAAAACAAATGGTTAGTGCTTAATATATTGTAACAGACCCACAAATTATATGCTGTCCCTCAAACACCCTGCATGTCTGCATGCAACCATGCATGTACCTAAAATGTACAAATTTTATGAAAAATAATGAGTTTTAAGGTTTTTCAATTCAAAGACACAAAATCATAATTGGAGAAAAAAAACCAATTGTACAGCATCATTAAATGAGGAGGCTAAATAAACGTGGTAGAATAGTAGGAGAAGGGGTGAAAGTACTTTGGAAAGGAAACATTTACCTTTCACTTTTAGAAAGTTTTGTTACAGGCTTCGTGAAATGTTTAATTTCACCATCATCATGGCTGCTAGGGCCAGACAAAACCTCTTGATCAGCATCAGGGTGTGAGGCATTTGCATGTCAGAGCATAATCATGTGTTGTGTGTGTGTACTGTCTGTGTCGGTGACACATGAGCACAGTCTTGTACCTTCGCGAGGTCTTTGTGCAGGGCATCTAAAATCTGTTCCTCATTATCTTTGATCATGGACATAAGCTTGGTAAGCTGAGTTTGACGAAACTGCTCTGGTATTGTGATGCCTGAACGAAACGCTGACCGTAACCTGTCCACAACCTGGCTCTGGGTGCCCATCTTTCACCTGGAACACACACACACACACACACACACACACACACACACACACACACACACACACACACACACACACACACAGCACAACACAACACAACACAACAAATCTCAGCTTTCATGTAATTTGCAATAAGAAAGGAAACCACCACATTTGATAAGCTGTAACAGGCAAATGTTTTTTTGTTTTTACCTGGAAAAATAATTCAATAATATTTCAATTCCAGTAACTTAAAACTTTTCAGAACTTCCATGCTGTTTTTTTTAATAATTTTTTTGTATAGCTGTGCCTATAATAATAATAATAATAATAAAGTTTATTTATATAGCACCTTACAACATCAGACAGATGATCAAAGTGCTTTACAGAGAAATTACAAAAGATACAAAGCAAGAAACACAACAATAAAATGCATATCAAAGGGTAAAAGTTACTCAATATTAAAAGCCAGTCTAAATAAATGAGTTTTAAGATGTGATTTAAAAAGTGCCAAGTCATTAATAAAATATAATTCAGGGGGTAGGGAGTTCCACAATTTCGGGGCCGCTATCGAGAAGGCACGATCCCCCCACTGTTTAAAATTAGAAAAAGGAACCTCCAACAGGGGCTGTTCTGAGGAGCGGAGGGCTCTACAGTGTCGTCTAAGCTTTATACAATCAGACAGATACGCTGGAGCAAGACCGTGGATAGCTTTAAAAACAAACATTATCAATTTAAAAATGATCCTAAACTTAACTGGGAGCCAATGTAGTGCAAGAAGAACAGGAGTGATGTGACTGTAACGGGGGGTGTTGGTTAGAAGGCGTGGCTTACAGGTAAACAACAATAAATTAAATTAAAGCTGCAAGCAGCGATGAACAGGCCCTCACGCCACTGTGCAACTCCAGGCTGCTGGCAGGACACCAGCTGATGTAGCAGTTTATTTCTCTGAAAGTCAGACACCACATGCAGGAGTTTGATGGCATATGTTTCGCAGAGTGTGAGCGCTGGAATGACCCATCTCATATTTTGCGCCACTTCCTCTTTTGACTATAGGGCGCTGGAGATTTAATCAGGTGGTGTCCAGGTGGTGTCCAGCAAACAATGTGGGTTTCGTTAATCAATGGCAAACTTTCTGGGGAAAACCTGGTCTGAGTAGGAGAGATGGCATTCATCACACTTTAGATGGACCTGTTCTCATATCTAGGAACCTGGCCAAGTTTAATAGTAATTAAAAACCCTGACAACCCAGAGTTGAGACCAGGACTCAGAGTCGCAGTACTACACGCTTCTCTGAGCTTCTAGTGCAGTTACCCACTAATAGTTTTATACAAACGGTGTCTGTCCCCCAACCACCTAAATTATCTAAAAATAAAATTAAAGAAAGAAGAGTTGTGCATAACAACCTGATAAAATATAAAAAACTTTTTTCTATGACAGAAAATACGGGCTGTTAAATATCAGGACTCTAACATCTAAAGCAGTGTTAGTAAACAAATTAATATCAGATAATCATATTGACTTACTCAGTCTCACTGAAACCTGGCTGTGTCAAGATGAATATGTTAGTCTTTATGAGTCCACTCCTCCCAGTCACAATAATACCCATATTCCTCGAGGCAGCGGCCGAGGAGGGGGAGTTGCAGCCATTTTTAACTCTAGTCTGTTAATCAGCCCTAAACCTAAACTAGATTATAATTCATTTGAAAGCCTTGTTCTTACTCTTTTGCATCCAAGCTGGAAAACCTTGCAGCCACTTTTCTTTGTTATAGTGCACTGTGCTCTTGGCCTGTATTCTGGATTTGTATCTGAATAGAGTGTGCCAGAGCTGACGTCAAAACCCGAAAGTTTAGCATCGCGCTGGTTCCCGGAAGAGAAAGTGAATGTGATTTTTGCATTGCGTTTTGGATTGTGTCAGAAAATAAGCTTGTGCGACAACTATTTTAGGAGGCTCTTCTATTTTTGTCTCGCTCCGCTCCCCTACGCGACCCTCCAGCAGATAAAAACTACATGAAATAGTGCGCTAAACGAGCACAATGCTTACCTGTCAAGTCTCCCATTTTGGCCGGGAAACTACCATATTTTACCCCTGTTTCCCGCCATCCTCTGGTATTAGTATTTTCCCATAAATTTCCCGTATTATAATATAATTAAAAAAAAACAAAAAAAAAACAAACATTCCTCTGTCTCTCCAAACTGAACTAGCCTGAACTGTCACTAGCCTCGCGAGAACAGCGGGTCTGGTTGACAAGTGGTTATTTTAGATTTCCTGTACACCCAGGGACGGGTTTTGCTATGGGGCCCAGAGCGCAATCTATGTGAGGGCGCTCGTCCAAAAAAAAAAAAAAAAAAAAAAAAAAAAAAAAACTCGCCAGTCAGACTACCACTCATTTCCATGTCAAGTTAGCGGAGTGGGCGCTGGGGTGCCCTAGGAACGGCTAATCCTGGAGGTTGTGGGTTGAACGGGGATCACAGAGAGGAATAACATTATGGCGGAGGCTCATAGTGCTCTGCGGTGCAAGAAAACGGCTTAAGCCTGGCTCACACTACAGGATTTTAAAAATCTTAAAAGATTTTGAAATCAGATTATATCACACACATAACGAGAATCTTCACAGATTATCTTATCTAAAATCTTCATTGCGCACTCACTACAAGATTCGAAAATAATGACCAGCACACACTACAGGATTTCATCAAGATTATTGGACCAGAGAGCAGTGCACCACGTAATGTATGTCATCTAACAAGGAAGCGGAAGTCAACAGTACAAAAACAAAACGATGATGGAGATGAGTGGTGCGGTGCTGCTGGCTGTAGCCATTCTGTGCAGCGAAAAAGGAAAGAGGAAGAAATGCATCTGGATGAGAAAGTGGTTGGGGAGACGCGGACAACAAGGGTTGTCAGTATTACAAAGAGAACTGGAGGTGAGAAATTAAATTCATCCGTCAGTTTTAATATCCATCAACAGTAACGTTAGCATGAGGCTACCGTTGTTGTACGTTACGTCCTGCCTCTTCTTCTTCGTCTGCTTATTTAATGGCAGTTGGCATCCACTTCTGGCATCATCCCGATAAAAATCAAACATGTTTGAAAATTATCGGGTCAGCCTCGACGTGTCTGTGAGCTGATTGTGGAGTTTAAGATTCATCTTTCACCCGCTCACACTAGAAGATAATCTGGGCCGAACATCGGGGCCAATTAAGGGCCGAGACTCGATTTCTCCGTCGATTGCCGGGAGGGCTGAATCTGGGTCAAATCAGCCCGAGAATCCTGTAGTGTGAGCCAGGCTTTACCGGCAACACATAAGTCCAACTCCAGGTCCAGTAATTTCCTCTTTCGTTGGTGTCATGACTCCCTGGTAGAATCTGGACAACCGAGCCGAGGCGGCACACAGGTATGTGGCGTGTCAGAGGAGAAATGAGCCGTTCACATTTCTCTCTTGTGGCAGCTAACAGTCCACAAACCTCACCGCACTTTAGGGACTGTTCTTTACTTATGAAGGGACTACCGAAAAATTTCCATTATTTTCAAATCCAAAACTTGACAGGTATGTATCCACACTGTCTTCCTTATTCACGTGCTAAAGGTGTATGTTTAAATTCCCTGTCTTTCTAATGCTTTTTGTCTTTCACGTTGCCCTTCTCAGACCTCTGATTGTCTCACATTTAGAGTGGTGTTGTGGAGGGGTAGCATATTTTGAAAGTCCAATAACACCCTATAAAATAATGCTCCCACTACTCAATGCATTCATGTAAGACTACTATTCACCTCACTGTC
The DNA here is from genome assembly GCA_026686955.1 of Epinephelus cyanopodus. Taxonomy (NCBI): domain Eukaryota; kingdom Metazoa; phylum Chordata; class Actinopteri; order Perciformes; family Serranidae; genus Epinephelus; species Epinephelus cyanopodus. The sequence goes on from CM048929.1 coordinate 37,799,196, forward strand.
ACTATAGGATTAATGGCAGCATATTTAGACATGTCATTTTAACATTTTTAATCAATATTTCAGGGGCAGCATATTTTGATAGTCCAATACCACCCTATCAAATAATTCTCCCACTACTCAATGTATTCATGTAAGACTACTAATCACCTCACTGCCACTGTAGGATTAATGGCAGCATATTTAGACATGTCATTTTAACATTTTTAATCAATATTTCAGGGGTAGCATATTTTGATAGTCCAATCCTATAAATGTGTGTATATATATATATATATATATATATATATATATATATATATATATATCACGTTAGACAAGATTTACTCGCTGATTTTGAATAAAAAAGCTCAATCTTTTTAACATCTTTTCACATTATTATTTTTCACACCAAATTATGCATAGTAGTATCGATAAGAGTATTGATAAGTATTGGTATCGATAAGCAGTATCGTTATCGGTATCGGTATTAAATCCTAACGATATACATCCCTATCAACGTGTCTCTTAGACCCCATCCCAACTAGGCTACTTAAGGAAGTCTTACCTTTAGTTCACACTCATATATTAGACATGATCAATATATCTTTAACAGATGTACCACAGTCTTTTAAGGTAGCTGTAATTAAACCTCTCCGAAAAAGCCCACCCTGGATCCAGAGGTGTTAGCCAACTATAGACCAATATCTAATCTTCCTTTTCTTTCAAAGATCCTTGAGAAAGTAGCCACAGACCAGCTGTGTGATTTTCTCCATGATAATAATTTATTTCAAGAATTTCAGTCAGGATTTAGAGTGCATCATAGCACTGAGACAGCCCTAGTTAAAATTACAAATTAGGGTTGACCCAAAAAATTCGAAGCTTTGAAGCTTCGTTCGATGGCACGGGATTCGATTGTGAAAAAAAAAATCCGAAGCTTCAGGGCTTTTTTTCTGTTTTTTGGGGGGGAGGCCTTAAACGCAACACTAACACCGCCAAGGAGCCACGAGCGCACTCAGAGCCGCTCTGAGTCTGGTGTCAGAGACACTTTTGATCCTCTGAGTTGCGCATCTGTTTGATTGTGTTGCAGTGTGCGCCGAGAGTTTTAATTTAAGGTGCTCACAGACTCAGGTGCACTATAAGCGGAGCGTTGAGCACACTTCTGCGTTGTAGTTTCCAATAAAAATGTCCGTGAAACACTACATTACCCCCAATTCTTGCACGTTTCTGTCATCGCGATGTGAAAAATACATGTCGAGCAGTCTATTGAGTGACACTGGTGCGCGGAGCAGAGACCACACGGCCGTAAAATCTGAGCTTTGCGCGCACAGGGCTTGCAGACGTCAGCTTTTAGTCTGCGCGGACCTCCGCGGAGTCACAATGACGGCGCCCCAGACTAACGTCCAAGAACACAAAATTGAAACCACAAAATATCTCCAACATGCTCATCCGTAGTGACCCAAGTGTCCTGAAGCCCCAACATAAAAAGTTGTTTCGAAAAACGTCATATGAACTCTGTTTTTAGCCTCACTGTAGCCTGTAGCTCTGACTGCTTCTCTGTGCTCCGCGTTCCAGTAGAAATGTGGGAAAAATGCAAAAACAGCATCGTGCCTTTCTGCATATGACCCGCACATGCGCAGCTCGTGCTGGTGATGGTGCTCACAGTATGAATGGGTAGTGGACAAAAACGCGAATACAAACAGTAGAAATGTGGGAAAAAATAAAAAAAACGGCATCGTGGCTGTCTGCACACGACCAAGATGAAAGCCTATGTGCAAGTTCAGAGAAGTAGTTTAAAGCAGTGAGGAGGAAAACGGATGACGGAGGGACAGACGGACGGAGGGAGGGACAGAGGTTTCTCCATTTAATAGTAGGATTTAACATGTGTACATGTTTTCAGTAACACATCAATGAAACAAAATGGCTGGTTAACCTATTCAAGATAAGGTGATGCAGAAAAGGTGATGAAAATGGTCAGGAACGTTCATTTATGCACAAATTCGCTTTTCTCACAATTTATAGATGAGGCCTATTGTGAATTGGATCGTGATGGTTTGTCTTTTTTAAAATCTGGGTTACCAGAAAAAAAAGTCTGGGAAACACTGATCTACGTCATCAGCCTGATTTGAATAAATTTTCCAGAACTTTGAGGTGCGGAGGAAACGCAAACCACACAGATTACCAGGAATTATTTTACCCAGGTAAATAAATTCCTGGTAATAAAAGTTCCTGGAAATGTTGGAAAAGGGGCTCAAGTGTGCACCAGTACATACTTCCTCCCATTTGTCATATGGTATGTCTGTAACCATTTCAGTTTCCCATCTCCTTTTCATCTGTAATGAATTATTGAGAGTCGTGCTTCATATTATCTGATAAAAATGACCTACAACTTTCTTGTCCCCATTTCCAGTTTGTACTTTTATCAAAAACTTTTAGACTGAGATGGGCACCAAAACTTTCCATTCCACTCCTTATGTTGTGTTCAGTTCCTCTATTGTAAATCTACATTAGTCTGTTTTGGAAGGCATGTATTCTTCCCTTAACTGCTTAAATAACTTAAGGCTGCCGACATTACAAAGTTGGTGTAAATTAGTGAGTCCATGTTCTGCCCAGTTTCTAAACCCTGCATCTATATGGAAGGGTATAAAATCCTAAACATACAATGTTGGTTAGCGCTGATATTGCTTTAGGCAATCCAAATAACAGTATTATTTTACTCCAAATTTTAATTGTGGCTCTGGTCCATTCACCCATTTAAGTTTCCCTTAGGGGGACATCTAGGAGAGGCAGGCTCTGTAGGGGCCACGCACTTAAGTTTTTCTCCATATTGAGCCAACACGTAAAGGTAAGATTCTGAATCCATGTTGTTAAAGGTTTTAACATTGTGGCCCAAAATAATATCTGATGTTCAGGAGTTTGAGCCCTTCATGTGGTTTAGAATACTGCAATGTTTTAGTCTAATTCTTAAGGTAAGGTTAAGGTAAGGAAACTTTATTTGTACCCGAAGGTAGATTTGGTTCACAGTTTAAGTGATTTGGCTTCATCCACACAGGTCAGACACAGTAACATAATAACAGTAAAAAGGTAAAGTGTCATCAGTGTGTCAATTCAAAGTGCAGGATTAAAAAGGACATGTAAAACCATTATACCCAAAATATGAATTTAAAAACAATACCAAATAAATAAATAAATAAATAAAAACTGTACTGTCATTAATTCAGTTTAGTTTGGAGTGAGATTTTGTTTTTGTTTAATGGCTGATGGGACAAAGCTGTCTTTATATCGCTTTGTTTTGCAGGCTGGGAGTTTGTATCTGCGGCCTGATGGGAGGGGCTGAAATTCCCCATGTAGTGGGTGGGAGCCATCTTGCAGGATGGAACCAGCCATCCTCTGTAACTGCCTGGTATATGAGGATTTTTGGGTTAAGCTGAGGTTCTCCTATCAGCCTACTGGAGCATCTGACTATTTGATTTAGGGAGTTCTGTTTTTTTAGGGAAAGGTTGCTAAACCAAGACACCAAGCAGAAGGATAAAATAGATTCGATAAAAGCACGGTAAAAGAGGGTCAATAAAGTTCGGTAAATATGAAAAGAAGTCAGCTTTCTCAGACAATACATACGCTGGTTCCCCTTTTTATACACAGCTTCACAGTTTGCCTCAAATGTGAGCTTATTATCAATGACTGTTCCCAGGTATTTATATTTTTCCCAAGACTCTACTGTCTGACCCTTTATTACAGTGGGCTCCTGGACCTGTGGGCATTTCCTAAAATCAATTTGTCTTTGGTTTTCGAGATTTTCATCTGCAGGGATTACTTGTCACACCAGTCAGTAAAATCCTGAACAATAGGGCCATGGCTTAGTTCATTTCCTTGGAGTAGGCTTACAATGACGGAGTCGTCAGCATACTCTGTGCTGATGGTTCTATTGATGGAATACAGGTTTCTTATATGATAGAGAGCAACCCTGTCTACATCCACGTTCAAAAGCAAATCTTTCTGATAAAAACCCATTCACTTTAACTGCAGCTTGTGGATCAGAATTTAACACCTGGATCCACTTTATTAAACTGGGGCCAAATTGGAATTGTTTTAGTGTTTGAAATAGGTATTTCCAGGACACTCAGTCGAATGCTTTTTGGGCGCTGAGAGATAATATCATAGCTTCTTCCTCCTGACCTTTTGAATGGGTCATTAAATTAAGTACAGTAGTCTTCTCACCCTGCCCTCGTAATATCTATCTGTAATAAACCCAGTCTGATCAGAGTGACTAATTTGTGCAATAAATTTATTGATGAGTCTTGCTGGAATAGGTGTTAATATATGTAGGTCTGCATTCGGCAGTGATATGGGTCGACATGATTTGAATTTGGTGGCGTCCTTGCCTTCCTTATGTATTACAACTATTGTTGCCTTCCTCCTGGAGCAGCATTTTACTCATTCTGATAGTAGGAGTTTTTTAGGGAGGTTGCCTATCCATACGCTGAGACATTACACAGTGGAAATCGCCTCCCAGCAATAGGACACCAAAACTGTGCTGTAGCATTGTGGTGAATATTGTATTTGAAGTCAGGCTCATCCTCATTTGGAGTATAAATGTTCATGAAAGAAACCTGTATTCCATAAATAGAACCATTTAGCCCACTAAAATTTATCGACCCTCAGAGTCTGTATGACCTTTAGTTGATAAAAAGTTGACCGGTCTGTGTATCAAAATACATACTCCCCTCTTTCTCCCAGATTAAGGCAAAAAGTAAAGTACTTTGTCTACGCAAGATCTGTTCTGTTTCTGTTAGGTGGGTCCCTTGTAAGAATGCTATTTGACAGTAGGCTCTTCTTAACTGATCAAACGTTTTCTTCCTCTTTATGTGACTATGGAGCCCTTTAACATTATAACTTATTACTTTAAGTGACCCATGGCTCAAGGTTGGACTATGCAGAATAACTTTAAAAAATGATGGAATAAAATAAAACATCCTTTTGATCCTAGAATTTGTAAATAGATGTTTTCATATAGTTCTGCTGTAAAACAGGCAGTGACCTTCAGTTCATTACGAATGTTCCCCTATTTGGGATTCTTCATTCATCAAAAGCATGTGAGAAAAACGAAGTTTTCTTCACAAATTCAATGTAACATGGGGTGTGTAGTTGATATACAAATGGTCATTTGGGAGCTTAAGTATTCTTTTAAGCATTCCTTTGTATATTTCCCCAGGATAACAGACTGTTGCAGACCTCTTTTTCAGCTCTATGGAATTGAGGTGAACTTCCTAAACAGAGGGCCTGTTCATAGTCTCAGTGTAATGACATAGTACTTGATATGCCAATAAACTGTGTAACTACTGTGGCAGTGGCACGCAAGAGACTCCATGTCTGTAAAGGCTTCTGATGTGACACCCTGAAATTAGTGTAGATGGATCTGTCCAAAAAAAGCCAAGCTGAGTTTTCTAAACCAACCGGATGATATATTTTAGAAAAGTACCAGAAGTGATTTCGCAAAGTCGTCGGAAACATTTGCAAAATATCTGTACGCCGAATTTACCAAAAGTTCTTTATGTTTCAACATGTCTTCCAGTGTACGACTCTTCAGAACCACTTTGGCGGAAAAGCAAAGAGATATAAACTGTTAGCCTATATTTCCGTATACGTTCGGATAACGTTACTGCGTAGCATGGGGGCATGATACGCATCAAACCAATGATGAGCAACACTGAAACGTCGCGTGCAGACGAGTGGTAAATAGGCGACCAAGGGATCGTGTTACACTCACAAATGCAAGTTGTCGATCACACGTTATTATTACTCATTAATGCAAATACACAACAAAATACATGCGTAACATTAAGCTTATGATTTCCCAATCACTGACTACGTAACGTTAGTCGGTTAATCTAAGAACAAATCAATTCCCTTTTCTCTGAAATTTACAGGGACTTTCTACGAACAATTATACACTTCGCTATAACTAACATTTGAACCCTGCAAAAACACAACAGAAATTGAATAGAAGAAGAAATACTGCAGTGATTCGTCTACCTGTTAATTTGCAGCTGTGTCGATGAGATACGGAAGATTGAGTTGGCTTCTTGTTTTTTTAGGTGCTGTCTTCAATGTACCGGTTGGCAAATTTGCGAATCCTAGATTGGTGAAGGAATGACCCGCCCTACTCTCCCTCTGATTGGCGAGTACTCGTTGTGTTTGTTGGGTAGGTTGGTTAAGTTTAGGCGAGAGCAGTGGGATTGGTTTAAGGTTAAGATAAGAATGTCAGGGTGAGCCAATCAGAGGCAGGGTCAGTCTAGTCAGTGTAGTCATGCCACCATTCTGGGAAAAAGAAATTCTCCTACCGGTTTACATCGGAGCTCTCTGCAATGGGAGGGGAGGTTTTGGTTGATCTTGAAAAACTAGTCTTCAAACTTGTTAAGCGAGACATGACCTTACGTGTTGTGTATGTGTTTCTCACTTTGTGAACTATCACATGTATTTGTTCAGTATGCCACACAGTAGCCAGGGTATTCTGTCACTCTCACCCACAAAATACCTTGTTTTGTTCAAACTGTTAAAGGTGCAGGGATAAAAATCTAACATATTCCTGGCACTTTTATAGACCTAACATACACCCTCCAAACATTGACATAAAAAAATGTAAGCACCAGAGGCCTGTGCTATAAGGCAGGATTTGGAATTAAGGTAACTTAAGGGTTAATTCTTGGTTTTGAGTACTATGCTAAAGGATTGGATCACAACCTGTAAACACCCTATGGCAAGCCGTTTTAATATTTAATCACTAAGTTTGACTATCAGGAATTACCATTATAGATATCAACAATGTCATTTTGACTAATAGTAATGTCATTGTGACTAGTATGAATTTTAATTGAAGATATCTATAACGTCATTCTGACTTGTCAAAACTACAGTTACAGATATCTGTAATTCAGTTTTGACTAGTAAGATTCAAACTATTTTTGCCATTCATGTGTATGGGGTTTGTCATTATGGATATCTACAATTACATTATGACTATCTAGAATTCCAGTTTGACATATCTACAACGTGATTTTGACTAGTCATAATTCAGTTGCAGATATCTACAACGTGATTTTGACTAGTCATGATTTGAATTCAAGATATCTACAACGTCATTCTGACTATCTGAAACTCAATTCAAAATATCTAGAAAGGACCATGTAGATATCTTTAATTGATGATAATTAAAGATATCTTGAACTTGAATTATGACTAGTCAAAATTAAATTGTGGATATCTCAAACTGGAATTACATATATCTACAATTCAGTTGCAGATATCCACAATAACAATTTGAGTTTCAAATTATGACTAGTCAAAATAACGTTGTAGATATCCGCAACTGAAATGGTTGTTTGTCTCTATGTGTCAGCCCTGCTATAGTCTGGCGACCTGTCCAGGGTGTACCCTGCCTCTCGCTCGATGTCAGCTGGGATAGGCTCCAGCCCCCCCATGACCCTCAAGAGGATGAAGCGGTTAGGAGCTGAATGAATGAATGAATATCCGCAACTGAATTATGACTAGTCAAATGGACGTTGTAGATATCTCAGACTGGAGTTATAGATAGTCATAATGTAATTGTAGATATCCATAATGACAAACCCCATACACATGAATGGCAAAAATAGTTTGAATCTTACTAGTCAAAACTGAATTACAGATATCTGTAACTGTAGTTTTGACTAGTCAGAATAACGTTATAGATATCTTCAATTAAAATTCATACTAGTCACAATGACATTACTACTAGTCAAAATGACGTTGTTGATATATATAATGGTAATTCCGGATAGTCAAACTTAGCGATTAAATGTTAAAACGGCTTGCTATATTCATGTGTATGGAGAAACCCCATACACATGAATGGCAAAAGCAGTTTGAATCTTACAAAATCTAATTACAGATACAGAATTACAAAATCTAATTACAGATATCTTGAATAACAGTTTTGACTAGGCAAAATTATGTTGCAGATATCAGTAATGAATATCCAGTCTAGCGATTAAATGTTAAAATGGCTTGCCATAAACACCCTGTCCACTGACCATGCCGATCACTAGAAGAAAAGAGAATTCTAACATGGACAAAAGTCCTGAGAGACAGGTGAAAAAGGGTAGCCTATATGTTTATAGGTTAGCAGAATAATTTATTGTTCCAGCCTTTCTATTATTATTATTTTCATATCTGCTGTCTTTTTAGAGCTCTAGGTATGTAGGCTTTATTGGTATCTAGCCATGAGGTTGCAAAACTGAAACTTCTCCTGTGTGCTAAGCATGTAGCGAGAGCAATGGTGGTGTGAAAATGCAAAAACACAGATAGCCCTATTTAGACGCAGTTTTTGGTTTGGCCATTCAGGATTTTATTAGTTCTGTCCAATATTCTCTGTATTTTTCTCTTTCTTTAGTCATAATTTGGTTGGGTCTAATTTTTGGGGGGCATGTGTCCTGATGCTGAGGTGGTTGTGATGTAGTGACCTGAGTGGTTGAAGGTTTGGTCAGACTCTGGACAAGCAGGTAGAGGGGACTCCCTTGTGGGTTCAGCTCCTGGCAGCATAAGGCTTTATAGGAAAGTGAGAGTGGGTCACTTGTTTTAATGTGGTTCCAGAAATTTAGCGCTCGTTTTTTAATATTGAACAGTAGAGGATATTGGCCTAATTCAGCTCTGCATGCAGAGTTTGGAGTTCTTCTCTGCACCTTGAGGAGACTTCTGCAGAACTCTGCATGCAGGATTTCAATTGGATGTTTGTCCCATTTTGTCCAGTCTTGCTGAGTTTGTGCACCCCATACCTCGCGGCCATACAATGCAATGGGTTCGATGATTGATTTGAATATTTTGAGCCATGTTTTTATTGGTAGTTCAGTGTTTATTGATCTCTTGATGGCATAGTAAGCCCTGTTTGCTTTGTCTTTTACATCATTCACAGCCATGTTAAAATTCCCTGTGTTTGAAATGTTTAGTCCTAAATATGTATAATGGTTTGTTTGTTCAATGAAGTTTTTTCCAATTTTGAAACAGTTATTGTTTCTCTGTAATCTGCATCTTTTTTTAAAAAAAAACAAGCACTTTGGTTTTGGGTTGGTTAACTGTCAGGGCCCAAGTTTGGCAGTATTTTTCCAGTTCTGATAAGTGTTGCTGTAGTCCCTCTCTTGTTGGAGACAACAGGACCAGGTCATCACCCTAAACCTCTCTCTCTCTTCAGTTCTTCTTCATTTGCTAACATTCATGTCTTATTACTGCATAACCCTAACTCCGCTTGACTGCATGACACTAACTCAGCTTCTTCTCCAGAACCACTGTGCTCCACTGTCTCACATGTTCCTTCGTATCGCAGCTACACTTGAATCATGGGTCATGGTTAACGGCTGGTCCTTCCTGATGCCTATTACTACTGTTATAATTGTTAGTCATACTTCTACCATCATTATACACATATGATTATTATTGTCACATACATATACTATCATATATTAATATATACTTACAATATATGCTACCACAATTTCTGTTATCATAATATTATTACTAAAATTATTGTTCTTGTAGCTATTGTCATTACTGCTTGCCCTGCTTTTCTCTCTGTCTCTCTCTCTCTCTCTCTCTTTGTCTCTCCCTCTCTATGTATCATTTTGTTATATGGATTACTGCAAAGTTATTATATCGATCTGTTCTGTACACACAACATCTGTTGCAAGTCTATATATTCATGGTGGACAGAGGGATGTCGTATGCTGTAAAGCCCTGTGAGGCAAATTGTGATTTGTGATATTGGGCTGTATGAATAAAATTGAATTGAATAGACAGGGATGAAGTTGCCATGTGCTTTTGTTGACATCTCAGTGTAGCCATATACTTTTGTTTTTGGTTGCAGCGTCATGGAAAGTAAGCAGCAGACGCCATAGGATACCAAGTGTGTATAGATTTATGTATATATTTGTCATTTTTCACGGCTATTATCTTCAATAGCTCCGTATCAAAGCCTTGATTTCCCCAGTTTTGGGATATGTTGGAAAGCTAATTTAGGTAGGTAGGTAGGTAGGTAGGTAGGTAGCTAGATAGCTAGATAGATAGATAGACGTACGTTATTGATCCCAAACTGGAAAATTCTTATGTTATAGCAGCAAGTAATCAAACTGTATGTGGACCTTAGAATATAGAAATATAAAATATATACAAAAATGAGTAGCACTAAAATTAAACGTAAACAAGAAATATACGGGAATAAAATAAAATAAAAATATCAAATTGCAATTGTAAAAATGATCAAATTATACACACAACATAGTCAGAAGTGAAGTAGCGGTTGTAAAAAATGTGCAAAATAGCTACAAGTATGCAACTGGTTACTACCAGCAGTGCAAACAAGTGGTTGTAACATAACTAATAACCTATAGAGGAGAGGTTTTAGAAAGCATGAGGTAACCCAGGCACTTGGGAAGAGGGAGATAAATTCTCCTTGTGCTTCCCAGCCAAACTTCATGTTCACCACAACGAGCGGGGAGGAGTTTTATTTCTCCAAGTGAAGCCAAGTCAGCCATTGAAGAAGAGTTAAAAACCTAGGTGTTTCTGATGTATGGCCTACTTGAACTTCTAAAAAAACAAGTATAGACGGCAGATTAAATGTTTTATTCCATTTCTTTTTTTGTAGTTTTTCATCATTGAGTGATTTTTTTTTTCTTTCTCTTCTCAGCTGCTGGCCATTTGGGTTGCGTTTCCCTGTTGACTGTGGGACAGTTTTCTGGAGCAGCGCTGTAGCTGGCAGATGTGGAGGTGAAGGTGCTGGAATCCTGGAGCACAGGAGAAACAATGTTAGAACACGGCTGCACGGGAAAAAACACTTCTCAAGTAATACTGAGTGGCCGATATAGTACCACATAGCTGGCTGAACAATCTGGTGCTGAATGGCTGGAGAGCTGGCTTCTTAAGCAGGTTGCTGATGAGGTGATTCAGAGCGGGTGAAGAGATTGAGGCATCTGACGAAGTAGCCACACATATTTTACAGGAGACTTACACTATAGTCAGGCGGCTTAGCAAAATAATGGGGACGCGCCGGACAAAAGCACCAAATTTTTTTTGTGTTCTCCATCACCATACCTTTCAATTTAGAAGGGGAGCCGCTTCATCACAATGGTGGAAGGCGGGCATTTTGGATTTCCAAGATGGCCGCCATGTAAAATCTATAAGTGCCAAGATCTCAGCTTCCAAGCTACTTAGAAGGTCAATCTTGGTGTCAAAATACACATTTTCTGGATCAAGGAATGCATTAAAGCTATTAGGAATATCACTAGATGATTGTTTGTGCCAATATTAAATAATTTGTTTTTTTCCTTCATGAAAGACTGGTGCTGAAATGCGCTGGAGATTGTTTCTATGTCTAATATGATCATGCCATTATAAAGGTATTTGACTTTTTTAAAGAGATTGTTTTGAAACTTCTTTGTGATGTCTACATTTATCCCTAACCAAAGAGCAACTTCAAGAAATATTTTGAGTCCAGGAATTACTCCTACCCAAACATCATTTGAGACAACAATATGCATTTGATGAAGTAAGCTAGAGTGATGCCACTCACTCTGCACATGCTCAGTTAGACAGATGTTCAGTTATTGACACAAACTCCCAGAGAAATTTACCAGCAAGTGTTTTTAGGTTAAAAACAAAACAAAAAAAGAAAATCCCAAAAGCATTTCTATCAGAAGAATGCTATTTTTGGATGACGACACTGCTGTAAGTAGCTAGCAAGTACAGGTTAATAACTACCTAGCAGATTAGGGTTAGCCCTAACCAGTTCTAAAAAAAAAAAAAATCAGGCTGGATGGTGGATTTTTTCACATGGGGACATAATTTGTGCTGATGACAGCGTAGAGGTTCTGCCATAGCACCACTGCTCTTACATACAGTAGTAAGGGTCAAATGCACAGGACAAGTGCAAAATCATTTCTTCTTCTTCTACTTGGGTCAACCGATGATACTAATAATAATCAAAGTCAATTTTGCTTTTAGAATATTGAATTATAGTGTATTTTTCAAAAAAGCAGATCAAACTGGTATCTAAGGGTTATTTTTTAATTGTGATTAATTAAATCATAAATTAAACAAGAGCCTCTTCATGAAAAAAATGAAAAAGAAATTGGGAAAAATGTTGATCTTTAAATGATACAAATACAAATATTGTAGGTTAAAATTCCCAACTTCAGGGCATGGATTGCAAATTGAAACTTAAAATATAAAAATATATTAAAAATACAAATAATACAAAATACATAGAACCAATTCTATGGCTGCCTACCCCACTCTCCCCTATCTCATAAAAGTTTCCAGAGATTTTCATAGTCATGCTTTTTGTTCTCAACATTTCTTGCCCTTGCTTGCTGGTCATAGTTATCCTCTATGTGAAGAAAACAAGCTCATTATGGTTTTGTTAGAATGACTGAGCAGAAATCTTATGCAAGCACATGACATTACTCTTCCAGTTGGTTTTTAAGAAAACTACATATTTTCTCGATAATGCCCAACATTTAAGTGTGGATTTAAAAAAAACACTGAAGATAAAATAGTTTTGGGGCTGAAGATAATTTCTCAACTTCCTTTTAATATCACTGTTTAACCCTTTGGGCCCTAGGCCTTTTTGGGGTATTTTTCCTGCCTTTACTTTTAAGCTCATATCACAGTCATTATAAAGGCTACATTGTAGTGTAAGATTTAATAACCAATCAGAAGAATGTTCATTAATCAAGTAACTATGTTCATTGATTAAGTAAATGTGTCTATTAATCAGGTAAATGTTTTATCTTGCTTAAGTTGATTAAGACTGAAGACTCAGCTCATACAGAAATGTGTTATGTATTCATGCATGATAGAAACACTTCACTCAAGCCTATGTACTGAGAGCACACAAATGTATCACTGAAAACACACACACAGATGTACTGACTGAAAACACACACACACATTCTAAGGTTAAAGCTGTACCAGGGATGGCATACAAAAAGTCCCTGGGTCTCACATACTTTTTAAAATACAGGTGTGTCCGAAACCAAAACATGATGGTAGGAGAAGCTAGGGGTTCTCCTGAGTAATTACACCATTAGGTCATAGCCTAACACCTGTTGTTGATGCCTGCTACAAATAGGTCTTGGTTTTGGTAGGAAGGATTTTAAGGAAAAGGTGGAGTTTCTCCCGAAACTCCACCAGCATAAAAGACAGAGCGCAAAGACTGGACTTCAGTCGCATTCCGGAACGTGCCTCAAGAGTTTGTATGTGTTGATGCCTGATAGCACATTAAACTCGATTGTACCTGATTCCTTCATCTCCAGTGTGTCTCTGAGTGTTCATCTGAGTACCAGCCAACTGAACCTAATTTACTGAAAGCTACATAAGAAGACAATTTGAAGAAGCCATGTTTAAGTCACTGGGAGCCATTCGGCCCACTTCCAGGCCCTGAGTTTTGAAACGACAACATACACATACTATATCTTGGGGTTTTTTCAGGACAATCTGGGCTAACCAGATTTGCCATCATCACATGTCCTTCTATGTGCCTGTATTTTATATTAATTTTTATATCAATGAAAAAAACAAATCTGTGTTACTAAATTCTTACATTTTTACATGTATCTCACCATAGCAAGTTGGGAGACTCTCTGGAATCTGGCAATATAAGAACCATGATGGTGGGACATTCTGTCTCTTCACAGTTGTCCAAAACATGTGGTATGTTTCCACTGCCAGGCGGACATAATTGCCAGTATTTTTTCAATATTGCAAGAAATTCCATTGACTCATTCACAAGTCAAAAATATGTTTTATCTGAAAGAAACATGCAATATTTACATCTAAGCTCATAGAAAAATAGTAATAACATTATTGCTCACTATATGAAGTGACTGATAACAAGATCTGTATAATGGATTGTAAAGAAATTCATCAGGTTTTTATTTTGTAGACATTTGATCTGTATTTATAGCATGATGGGATGACAGCACAATGATGTGTATGGTATCACTGGAAAGCTCTGCTCCTGCGCTTTCATGTGATATGTGTGGCATTTCTGTGTGAGCCTGCATTCACGAGAAATCCATCCAAGAGTAATGTGTGTGCAAAGCTGTATGAAAGCTCTGTTATACATCATTTTAGTGTAATTTTATCTTTTTTTTTTTTGCTGTGAAAACATTGGACTACTGACAAGTGCTTGATCTTGTCGGAAAGCTGCGGTTCCGCTGTGATATGAGTGGCTTCTCGCTACAACCCACGGTTGCGGAGAAAATCCACAGAGAAGAACAAGTGTGAATTTGGACACACTATGCGTTGTTCAGGCGCTCTCTATAGGGCACAAGAATAACGTCCACGGTGCAGCTCGCTGAGATATGATAGTCTATAAAAATATCTTTGCACGTGTGCCCTCGCCCACAGTATTTTACTCGATATAAGTGAAACCAAAGGTAAAACTAAATGTTGAAATATCAGTAATACCACATTCATTAAAAAAAAATGACACAAGGGATGGAAAGGGGGGGTGACCGTTTTTATTTCAATCCCCCCTCCATCCCCCCTCATCCCCCCTCAACTCGAGTACTGGCCCTAACCCTAACCCTAACCCTTCTGCCAATGGCTTAAAAAGCATGCAGTGAGCTGGTGAAGTGTGGTTGTAAAAGCACAAGTGGTTGTGGTACAAAGTGCTCATGCAAGAAGGCACAATGAAAATGCACAGAGCTTTGCAGTTGCAAATGTGATAGATAATTGGATTATACTGTACATGCAAAAAAACATTTTATAGTGTTTAAAAAGAAAGCTAATAAAGTTCAATTGAATTCAAATCATTCACATCATTCATTCCAGGCGCTTTTGTTGAAAATCATGTGAATACATTCCCAGAATTGGCAGATCAGGGCAGGGGCGAAAAGAAAAAAAGGGCACTTTAGTGAGCATTTTGGCTCCCAAGAGGGCACTTTAGTGAGCATTTTGGCTCCCAGGAGGATATTTTAGCGTGCATTTTGGCTCCCAAGAGAGCACTTTAGCGTGCATTTTGGCTCCCAAGAGGGCGCTTTAGTGCACATTTTGGCTCCCAGGAGGGCACTTTATTTTGGCTCCAAAGAGGGCACTTAAGCGAACGTTTTTCAACAATTCAAAAAGTCTGTGACTAAACCATCAAATCTAATAAAGGTTATTTAAATGCTGAGCCACAGCAAAAGAGGAATGGATTGGAATCATAAAAGAAACATATCATAACCCTAATTTCTGGGGGAGGATAACTCATTTTGATACAGCAGCTCCTCAACATACACATAAACAGTGTGTATGTTTCTGGAGTAAACGAGCCCCCTACAGTGAGCACCAAAAATGGACCTTGGACTTATTTTTCGGACTTTTATTTGAAATGCAATGCACAACATGTAACATTAACACATTAACAGTAACTGACTTTTTCAGAGTTTGTTTCTGCCTTTTTCCTTCTTGTCTGTATTATATAATACAAATGCATACATAAAATACAGTAGTGCTTGAAAACTACAAAATAATAATAATAAAAGAGAGGCAACCCTGCCTATGGTACAATGTATGCACACACACATACACCAGCTCAGTGGCCTAGTTAACAGCTCAGTGGCCTAGTGGTAGAGTGTCCGCCCTGAGACTGGGAGGTCGTGGGTTCGTTTGGCACTCAGCATCAGGGGTTGGAATTGGGGGGTTAGATCACCACATGATTCCCGAGCGCGGCACCGCTGCTGCTCACCGCTCCCTCAGGGGATGGGCCAAATGCGGAGAACAAATTTCACACACTCAGGCGTGTGACAATTAGTGGAACTTTACCACACACACACACACACAATAGGAGTTATAATGTTAATGGGCATCCAGTCAGTTAGCTAGTCATTAGCACCTTGGCTTTAATATTAACACATGCACATGACACAACAGCTAGCTTCTCTCATTCCAATTCAAACAAAGGACAGTGGTACTGACCACCTACCTAACAACATAAACAGTGACCTACGATTAAATGCAGCAAAAATGAGGACTGGTATTAATAATAATGTGTTGGTATTGAGTGGTAGAAGTTAAGAAATGTGCCACATATCCTGGTTTAAGCCAGGTACTGCATATCACCCACTCTGGAAGGCAGCGCATTGTGCTGTGCAGATAGATAGAGAGATAGAGGGGGTGCTGTATTTTTTTTGTTAAAATGTTACATTTCAACCAAATACTGTTTGGTTTTGACACTTTTCCAGCTTGTTGCTAAAGGACATACAGTGACAAAAAAAAAATCTCTCAAATTTTAGGGGTACTGGGATTCAATTTAGGGGTGCTTCAGCACCCCCAAAATGGGCTAGAAACGCCTATGGAGACAGCTAACATCAGGACGCCATCTGTTAACAGCCTCCCGTTGTCAGATACAACAAGAAAGTACTCTAGTTAGCTCAATAATGTTGTAACTAAGACATCCGCTGGAAAAAATATTTTTTTCACGGACCGTTCACAGAGTTAATGAGTCATTACAGACACCGCTAACAGGGCTAACAGCTTACGGTTTTCTAAGGAACTGCCCATTGGTCCGACAGCCCATTGGTTCGACATCCCATTGTTCCTACCATATTAAACCCATTGTTCCGAAGTCCATTCCGAAATCATCATGATGCCCTGTGGTTAAGGTCTGGTTAGGTTTGGGCACAAAAACCACTTGGTTAGGGTCAGGAAAAGATCATGGTGTGGGTTAAAATGAAAAAGAAAGCGACAAACACATAAGCCTGAGCCTGGTCCGCCTCAAGCCTTTCCCAGCTGACCCAGAGCCGGTCACGGCGCACCATATGCCCACCGCGAGCCGTTCAGCACCGCAGACAGTCAGACTAATGGGATGTCGAACTAACGGGCTGTCGGACCAATGATATGGACCTGGTTTTCTAATGGGTTTACTACCCAGATGTATTTGTAAACAACATGGCAATTCCCGAAGGGACACTAACAACTCAAAGTACACGTCAAATAAACTTTTGTTTTTTTGTTATTTTGTGTAGTTATTATCATGCTAATGTGTGTTCAAGTGCTGTAATTCGTTGTTTGATTCTATAAACACAGTCTGACCATCTCGAGCTTTTATTTTGGTATTTCCAGTGACTGGCGGTGTGAATTTGCATATTAGCATACAAATATTTAGTTTCACCCAGAACATTAGATTTAACATTTAACATTTAGATTTAGATTTAGATTTAATATTTATATTTAGAATTTAGATTTAACACTTAGATTTAGATTTAATATTTAGATTTAGATTTAGCATTTAGATTTAGATTTAATATTTAGATTTAGCATTTAATATTTAAATTTAACATTTAGATTTAGCATTTAGATTTAGATTTAATATTTAATATATTTCTAAGTTATCAAATATTGCTGTAAATGTGGTAAAAGGTGATGTTAAAAAATTCTTAACACTTTTTAAACATTGTTTAAAGCTAAATGTGGCAAAATGTTGATGTTATTTTCAGCGTGAGCCACTTTACAAACTGCACCCCATAGTCAAGTGCCGAAAATGTTGCAGAGTGTCAAAAAGCAAAGGAAAGGAGTGAACAGAGGCTTTTTCTGCGACAGAGCAAACGCTCCTTATGGAAGTGTATGAGTACTATAAGGACATAGGTTAATTAGGCTATGACAAAAGGCAATTAATAAAGCAAGGGAGGTGATGGGGCAGAATATTGCCGACAGGCTGAATGCTTAAGTGACAAAGAAAATTAAGCATTTCAGCATAATATCTGTTAATAATATATGTTCTATAAATCCCGCATCAAAGGGATCAAATGATCAGTTTATAGGAAATAATCACATTACATCTATTGATTGTAGAAAATTACATTTAGCAAATCCATCAGTTCAGTGGAGATAAGGAAAACTATTACATGAATGCAGGTGATAGTGAATCAATTGCTCACCATTTGAGAGTCAATTGTAAGCTCTATCCCTTATTATATCAAAATAAGGAAAATCCACTTAAATGTATGGAATGTGCTATGAGAAACAGACAAACCACAATGGCGTGTGTCCCATTTTAATGTTGTTGGTTTGTGTCATGGCTAATTCATAAATATAAAAGATAACCATATGTTAATGTGATCATATCAAGCCCTGTGCATGATATATGGTGATGCTAGAAATAATCAAAATGAATAGAAAATACACCGTTTTTACCTCCCTGCAAACAGTTGCCTTAGCCTCTCAGCATCACCAACACTATACAGGAATGTACCGCTAGCAAAGATCCTCAGTGCAGTACAGACTGACCGCACAGTGGTCAGAGACTGGCTGCGGTGTGTGACCTTTATTATGTGTGGTTCCAGCAAATTGCATAGAAACACTATGCTTTGCCTGCTGAACCGGTATCTCTCCCACAGATAGGAGTCTGTCTGTATCATTGGGTTGGTGCTGTCCTGGAAGACCCTTGGGGCTGGTGGTGGTTGGAAGGCCCACTGAACAATGTAGGCCTCCTCATCAACAGGATCCTCAATGAAGGGGCAAGCCATTATTTCCTAATTTACTCTCTGTTGCTCTGTCTCTGTGTCTCTCTGGGTGTGTCCCTCTCCTTCTCTTGGATGCAATCCTTATATGGCTGTTGTCAGTTGACCTTGATTGGCTGTGAATTTGCTAGCCAATTGGAAACAGAGCAGGGTGGGGATGGGAGGGCAATGACATATTCATGTGGTTTGGTGTTCATACACAATCTTTTTTTTTTTGACACCTCAGTTTCATTTTATTATAGTTTTGTTTTTATTAGTTTGATTTTGGCTTTATTGTTCTGTTTTTTTAATTATCTTATTTTTATTACATTTTAATTAGTTTTTTAATAGTTAATGTTTTTTGATTAATTAGGTTATATCTACATATCATATCTACATGATCTACATATTATTTTATCATGACAGTTGTGAGTGTGTAAAAGCACTGGCAGAACTGTCACTTAGGTGTCTGTTCTTGTCTATTGAACATTTTTTGATCATAGATAGAGCTAATCCTCACCTCTGTCCTGCTACAGACCAGGATTGCCTGGCAGCATTAGTTACCATGGTTTCTAGGCTGGGATTCAGGTTAACCACCTTGATGGAACGGAGTTGTGGCTCAGGTTGATGGAACGGAAACCAGAGTTTAGCTCAGACTTAGCCAGAACCATGGTTTCCATGTTACCGATGTGAGGCTAATCTTAGCCACTTTGATGAAACAGAACTCTGGCTCCGATCTTTTCGTAGCGACTAACAAAATCTACTCCTGCTCCTGACCACTCGTAGTGCTTGTGTAAATTTAGTAAAGCACAAAAATATTGCTTTTCACTATTGGAAATGACAAAATATTAATTCGTATTGCGCTCTGTTATGTACACAATACACAGATGCCTTTGAAACACGTAATCAAAATATGACAAAATATTAAAAATATAACACATTTAGTTAAATCATTTGGCAGTTAGAAGATTTAAGATCCAGATTAGGTTCATGATTGTGAATTATCTACGTAAATCGACTCAATAGATTACACGTTCTTTCTACACGTTGAATGATGATAATAAAAATATCCATAAAGGCAGCCGGGTCACAGCCTCCTCGGCCTCGATGCCTGGGTTCAGCAGGGGCAGCAGGTGGAAGGAGGACGATCGTTTGACTGAATAAATCTGATTTGAAAATGTTTAATTTACGTTGTATCAAACAGAGCTTTAGGCTATTAAGATTCAAATAATTTGAGGACGATGCATACAAACTGCTGTAGGCTATATGTTATCCGTATCATTTGTTAAAATAAATGTTAAATAGCTCTACATTCCGACAGCCATCACTGATTTAGTTTATCCATTACGCACAAAACATCTCTGGTTTCCCGTTCCCACTTCATTCAAAACCCCACAAATGAATTTTCTGTTTGTTTGGTGACCGCTGTATTTTTGTGTGTGTGCTTATGCATTTCTTTGCATCCAGTTTCATGTCAAACCATTTACGCTTCGCCTCTGACACAGTTCTTTGTACTACGGAGACAACATTAGCAGCATCTGTTACCTCCCTCCAGGCCTTCGCTTTGCCTGTCCCTGTCGCACCACTACTAACTGAAGAAAATAAAATGTTTTCCACAAAATTATTTTGATCTCCGCTTCGGAAAAAATCTTTTTTCTTTCTCTGCGCCATGACTGACAGGTCGACAGGAAGCACCTACACCTCCTTATATGGCGGTCATTGGCTATTCATGGATGGGGATTTATGCTAATTGCTGATTACCAGGATCGTGCTGTCACTTTACGATGGCTTGGCATTCATGATCATACACACGTGTTCACGATCAAATCTGAGTTTCCCGCAGCGTTCCTGAATCCGGAGTAGGTTTTTAGTAGAGTAGGCTTTTATATGCAAATCTACACACAGATTTACTCACTTTTCATGAATGAGACCCAATGGATGCAGCCGTGTAACAGCCTAGGTTGGGTTGCACTGGCTGTCCAGCTTCTCTCATAGTCCTCCCATGTATGAGCCCATGATGAAATACAGTGGAATGATATGTGGGTTTATTTGTCTTTGTTGTTGTTGTTGTTGCCCATCTTTCTTTCTCTGATGTCTTACAACTTTGACATTGTTAGGATCCATTGTTCCAAAGCACATGGACGTGCATCAAGGCCCTTTTTATTGACCTGTGAAGTTCTGATTGGCATGTTAACAATTTCAAGGCTTAGTGTTTGCACCTAGGGAAAGTTGTGCTATTTGAGTTTAGGTTGTGATTACTCAAGTTAATCATATTAGAGCATGTGTCTGCTGAACACACTGAGCAATGAATTACTTAATTGGCCACGTTTGTGTAAGTTTTTGCAGACAGATTTTTAAAATTGAAACATATGGAAACGGGTGATTAGCGTTTGTTTACATTTTTGGATTTTTTTTTTGTTAAAGGGCCCAGTTATAGTATGTAAGTCATCAAAACAAATCTAAATGTAAGATCTGTTATCTGTTATCACTGATTGATTAAAATCACTTCTGATCTCATATCCACAAGAACTAACTGAACTGATGACCTCATCTGTGAGCTTGTCACATCCAGGTTGTCTGTAAAGCCCATTTTTAAATACAGTCTCACTGTAACGTGTCCCAACCCAACCTAAGTTCCCTCTTTACAGTTGGAACATACACAGTAACATCCGCAGACTTCACCCTGGTCCTGCTTGAACCTTTGACTGGATTATAACATAGGGTCATCTAAATTCCCCACAGAAACATGGGCCTGAGTTATCATGACTTTTAACTTGAGGATGAAAGGTAGAGCCTTTGATCAAACTCAGTAAAAAGACGTCATTCATTAAAATTAATCAGGAAAACTAGCAAAAACACTTTAAAAAAAGAAACACGAAGACTGTCTTGATGTTAGTTAGCATATTAACAACACAATCCTATGTTGAAAGAACAGAGCATATTTACTGTGCGTACTGACCACTAACCGATAGGGGCTCATACAAGATGTAAGAGCTCAATTGATAAAGATATAATGGATAAAGAGGATAAAGATATATGGATAAAGATATAAGAGCTCAATGGATAAAGAAATATAATCATACCTTATGTAACAAGTCTGTTTTGGTCTCACTCCCTCTTGACTTTAGCTCTTTGTTTACTTCCATCACTTAAGTTTATCCTCATGCGCTAAGCTGAACTGCCAGAGTGATTTTATTCACTGATTCTGCTGTGCCAACGCCAATTCAACATGCGAACTGACCGGAAAAACAAGCAGACGGGCGCTGCCAAGGCGCAATGGTGCAGGACACACTGGTTGACTAGGGCGACAGACAATTGCCAACGGCCGACTGTCATCTTGGTGTGTCAGGGCCTTAAAACCTGTATTTCTTCATTGCCACTTTGATGATGAAGGAAAACAGACTTTCTCGGATACTGTGGATGATCTCAAATACATTTTGAGACAATTATGGATCAAGAACAAGCAGTCCATGTTGTGTGTATGGTCAAAAACGTTGCATTTATTAGTAACAAATACAGGTCAGACAGGTCCTCTCCACTCTTCAGTGAACGTCTCTGCAGCAACAGAACAAAATGACTCCATGGTCTTGACAGCTTCCTCTCCCCTGAAAAACCTTGTTTACAAAAGAGCATTTTATCTCACTGGGGTTTCATTCTGCAAATACAACTCAGCTAAAATACTATCCACACAACTTGTGTGTTAAGTCAAAAAGATGACATCTTTTCAGGCATTAGTTCTTTGACTTTGATTTCATAGAAAGCAGGAATCAACACCTGAAAAGTAATTAAAAAAAGGGAAGATTCACTTCATATGAAGACACTATCTGATCACTGTACATGATGTCTGCTCATGTGTTGGTCAAAGAGTAGAAAGAAAAACACAAACTCTGTGGTGATTCATGGCTCAGGTTTGTATGAAGAGGGGGGGTTTGTCCTAGGGTGGACCTGCTCAGGGGCTGCAGACTCTGGCTGTGGAGAGGGAGTGGCTGGCGCTGCTGGCTCTTTCTGCACCAGCTCAGGCTCATCCTGGCCTGCCTGGGGCGGGTGGACCAGGACCCGATCGATGAGTCCAAAATCCTGTGCCTCCATGGGGCTCATGTAGCGATCCCTTTCCATCACACTCTCTAAAAGGTGGGAGGGGCAGAGAGAAATGAGTAGCAGCTGGCTAATGTACATCACATTTATATAGAATCTACTGATGTCAGCATCTCTATTAGAGCCATTGTTGTTGAAGTTTTTTTGGCCACTTGGGAGCAGAGCTCTATTCAACAGGGTCATTTTAAAAATGTGGACTGAGAGACTGACAGAGGGAAAGGTGAAAATGCTGTAGGACTACAGTAAAAAACACCAGATGAGGGTGATCTTTATTAAATGAAACGGACCTTAAATATCTGGACTTGTACAAAGTTAAAGGAAAAGCAGTGTATAAATGTGTTCAAATGCCCAACAGAGTCAAACTAGACACAAGAGCCAACATAGTGTGGAGACTGGGTGTAGCCATTAGCCTCTTTTCCACCAACATTTCCAGGAACTTTTGTTTCCAGGAATTTATGTACCTGGGTAAAAGAATTCCTTGTAATCTGTGTGGTTTGCATTCCCACCGCACCTCAAGGTTCCAGAAAATTTATTCAAATCAGGCTGATGACGTAGATGATTCCAGAGTGACCTATATCTAGCTCCACCAGCTTATTGGCTGGTAACATGGTAGCATTAGTGCTGGTAGAGAGAGGAGGGGCTGTGTGTCTCAGCCAGCAGCTAAGTTTAAAAGTATTTTAAGATAAGTGTAAAACTAAGTTATTCTACATACAGACAGCGAATTGTTACTAATAAGCTCAAAAGGCAGCTATCAGCTGAAATGGCGTGCTGTCTAAATCCGTGTGTAAGACATAAAATTAGTGTCGTTGGATGAGACACTGTGGACGGTGCAAATTGAATATCACTGTCTACATGTCTACATGTTCATGCTTGCTGAACACATGTAATGATAAAGTACTGGCTTCTTACTCGCTAAGGGTTCATTTCAGTAACAGTAATGAGTGTAGCTGCCGTTAGCCCCTCGGCTGTTCACCGGTTAACGTGTCGTGTCGGTGTGCGTGTGGATATGTGTGTGTATGTGGAGGAGATCAACGCTGGCACAAAAGAAACGATACCGTTAGCGCTTATCAATACTACAGTCTTATAATTCAGCCCCGGGGCTAATTTAGTACCGGGTTTTGGTACCCATCCTTAAGCAAAACACAAACAAAGTGAAGCTTGTAGAAATGAAAAAAAAGTTTGCAGCTGCACTGACACAAAAGTGTGGAATGCTGCAAGTGTGTGTTCCACCAATTAGCGTTCTTCAGCACACAGCCCTGCACCTCAAGAATTCCGGGTAATCTGAAATCCTACCCCCCAACTAGGTACTTTTTTTCAGGGAAAGTTTGGGGTTGAGGGAAAGTTTTTTCCCCGGGTAATTTCACTGGAAACGCACCGAGGTTTTTCAAAATCCCGGGTAAATGATAAAGGCTCCTGCGGTGGAAAAAGGTCATAAAACCAACATCAAGGGTTTTGTACAAACCAGTTTTAAAACAAAGGACTTGTAATTTGAAGTGGAGGATTTTACAGTGCCATTGCTGTAAATGTTTTTCCCTGCAATAAACCCTAAAGTTTTACATGATTGTCCATTCTGTGTAGTACAAGTACGGGCATGTTTTCGCTGTTTTCATTAATGTGAAAGACTGTACTTTGTTTAATGTTCTGGAGAAAGTTGTTGCACAGTTTGGTGAGAGGTGGTCTGAAGCTGCTTTTATTCAGGGTTTGACTACAAAAAAGCTGATCCTTTAAGTAGCAACTGACAAACCTGACAGTAGGAGAAGCCAAACTGTCTATCTACTGCAGTGGGAAGAACAGAATAGAGCAGAGGACAGGTCAGGAAGTGCTTCCTGTTTTCATCTCTTTGGCTGGAGCCTGGGAAACCTTTACCTTTTACAAATAAGTGAAAAACATGAATGGTTCTGTCAACAGTGGTGCTATAAGGATGCAATATGTTCTGTGGTAGGGAATGATTTTCTATTTAATAGTTTTTTCAGGTAGGTGTTATTGAACACTGTGGTGTGTTTTCACCTTACACCTTACAGCTCAATTTAGCAAAACAATGTTTGAACTGTTAAGGTGTTACTGAATAAAGTATTTTAAAAATCAACTCTCCGTCTCTCTCAATACAATTCAATTCGAAGCTAGGCACAAAAAGTAAGGAACCTTGTGTTGTGTAGATTATTTCTTTGTTGTAACAATGCTTCTTGGCAATAAATCTTATACCATTGGAAATGCCTGTTTATCTCCCTTTTAAATGGTGCCACATCTTTAAGGAACATGCATTTGTGGGATCTGCACTCATCGCTGTAAATGTTCCTCAAGATGTTCAGGGTCCAGTGCACGTGTTGCCGAAACTAGTGCAAACAAGCCTGACAGTGAAGGGCAGTTATGGCAGGCCTTCTGGCCTGTGATTGGCTACGTGCAGTCTGTTCGGGATTGTCTGGGCAGAGTGCCATCAGCCATATCGTCCTGCAAACCTTGACTGTAAATCTGTAGAAGACTGCCTATAGTTCCTAAGTGCTGAGAGGATGAGGAAATGGTCTTCTTGGGATGCCAATTTCGCGGACTGTCTCTGACATCCCCCGTTATATGGAACTTGGCCTTCAGGTTGCAGATGCTACTAGGGCTCACTTTGCGGAACACCAGCTTGAAGTTGCCCTATCGCACGGGCTCTATCCAGATCAGTCAAACATGGCATGGCGATTCTTGGAGCAGACACCAACTGACCACTGTAGCAGGGTTGATGCTCACAGGTGCTGACAATCAGGTGCCAATCAGACACCCGGGGGTACCAGAAGCTCAAAACAAGGGTCAATAGCAACAGCAAAAAAGGCTGTTTGGCACTGGCAGAGAAGATTTGGCAATTTTTTTATGGACTCAACCCACATACTCAGCTCTGCTGCTCATCCCCAAATGCATATTCCTTACAAACCTGGCACCATTTAAAAGGGAAATAAACAGGCATTCCCAAGGGTATAAGATTCATTGCCAGGAAGCATTGTTACAACAAAGAAATAATCTACCCAACACAAACTTCAATAGACTTTACTAGCATGACATTTGACATGTGTTGCCAAAGCACAATTAAAAATAGAAAATTATATCAATAAAAAAAAAAAAACACACACAAGCATATACAGTTGCATGCAAAAGTTTGAGTACCTCCAGTCATAATTTGATTAACTGTGAACAGCTAAGCTAGTAATAGATTACCTGATTTCCAAAAGGCAAAAATGTTAATGATGACGCCAGAGCATGTGAGCGTAGCGGGAGCGGGAGGATTTTGTGTGAGTAAGTGAGGAGCGTGTACTTTTTTTTTTTAAAAAAAGGTGGAGCGGAGCCTTATCTCCCACTCCATTTTCGCTCTGGTCGCTCATGTCCCACCGAGAATGCATCTCTGCACCTGTGCACACCCACACAATTTTCTTTCAAAACTATGGAGTTTACTGTGTACATCAGAAAAGAAACTGAGAAGAGAATCAGCGGTACCTTAGAGAACAATCCCTAACTGTGGGGAGAGGTGAGAGGGCTTCGGGGGTTGGCTGCTTAACCCGGCCCGTCTCCTCTACACTTTGTTTCCACCCTGCCAGTGGTACCGTGTAGAACGGCCCCTAAATGCAGGGAGACGCTTCCCCAGAAAATCTACCAAGCTCATGTTTTATTGGTGCCATAGCATTGCTCCGACCTCTCATTAAGTAACTAATTACTTAAATAATTTCGAAAAAGTTGCTTATTAAGAGACTTAAATTTCAAGACTACATTTACATTAATTAAGAGACAAAATATTTTACTAGTTTATAATGTGAAGAATCGTAAAATGTCATTTTTATGTGGTAGTTCAAACATCGACAGTGACAATGTGTTGAATGTTTGCATCAAAATTTTGTATAGCCCACTTAGTGTAATGATCTGAGTGACTGGGAAACCTATTCAGATGGAAACACTCACCCATTCAGAGGGAATAAAAAGGTTCATGTTAATGCTAATTACGTGTTTGCGCTCTCTAACCTTCCAACATAAACAGGACCACATTATGTCGCATTAGTGAAAGTACCACGCTCCTTTTCAGTTAAATTCTGCAGGCTACATGCAGCTTGACCATCGTTGAGGCTGCATGTGAGGATGAAATGCCAATTTCAGTCTGTGATCTCTCACTGACTGACTGACAGCCTCATCCAAGTGACATTTTACAATTCTTCATATTTAAAACTAACTAAATTCGTTTCTGCACATGGTTACAATTCTCCTCTGCTCTCTGTATCGCGCACGGCGGAGTCGTGTTGGCAACCATGAGCTGCTCCACACCGACGCGCCTCTGCCACCGTACAGTCACAGATGTGTTGCAGCATGACACGATCCATCAGACACGTGAACGTGCTCAAATGGTCATCAATATTACGGTGTGCAGGTGCATTTGGGCCGGCTAATCTTGCTAGAAACTAGGCTACTGTACAACATCAAAATATACATATATATATATATATATATATATATATATATATATATAATATATATATAATATATATAATATATATATATGACAGATGACAGGGCCCCGTCACGTATCAGTCACAGCTCCACCATGGACCAAACGGAAATTTGAAGTAGCTGCATCTTTAAGACTCAATCACTTAAAAGATGGATGAGCACATGCTGTCTTCCTAGTTTGTACTTTTTAAACAGATAACACACTTTTAATTGTGAGATTTACTGGAAATGACATTACATACAGCCAGTACAAAGTGGATCGTTAAAAGCAATGGGCATTACCAGAAATTTTCACCTCTGGTTTGCGAGTTGGGTTCGGGTCAATCAATCAATCAATTTTATTTATAAAGCCCAATATCACAAATCACAATTTGCCTCAGAGGGCTTTACAGCATAAGACATCCCTCTGTCCTTTGGACCGTCACAGCGGATCATTGCTTACCGCATCTATTTGTGGATTAGGCAGGGCATATTGGCTCTAATATCAGTTGGTGCAGGTTTTGAAAAAACCCTCACCAACCCTCATCACTAGTGTAGAGTGTGTACTGTGAGTAGCCTTGTATTGTGACACAGTGGACTAGTAATCCCACTTAAGCACCTGTCT
Organism: Epinephelus cyanopodus; assembly: GCA_026686955.1. Taxonomy (NCBI): domain Eukaryota; kingdom Metazoa; phylum Chordata; class Actinopteri; order Perciformes; family Serranidae; genus Epinephelus; species Epinephelus cyanopodus. The sequence goes on from CM048929.1 coordinate 37,826,844, forward strand.
ATGACTAACATGAGTGGAACCTACCAATGGTTTCAAGCAGCTGTCCTGTGTGTTTGGCATAAATGTTATTGATCTGTCTCTTCAGTTTCAAGATCTCCTCAGCCTGGATGGCGATGTCTGTAGCTTGACCCTGGACACAAAGCGCTCTCATTATGATTTTCCTCTTTCAGTGAAATGATCACCTTTACAGGCTGGATTTCAGATCACAGAATCAAAAGACGTGAAGAGAACAGCTTACCCTGGCGCCTCCTGAAGGCTGGTGGACCATGATGCGGGCATTGGGAAGTGAATGCCTCATGCCTGATGTTCCTGCTGCCAGAAGCAAGCTACCCATACTGGCTGCCTGGCCAACACACCAGGTGGAAATAGGATTGAGGATATACTGCATGGTGTCATAAATGGCCAGGCCTGCTGTCACCACACCACCTGAGGAAAGGAGGCAAAACAAATGGCATGAATTTAAAGGCTTGAATTTCCATTTCAAAGGCTCATGTTTGGATTTATTAAAAACTCAATATCAAGATCAATAGGGAAATTGAAAGACAAACTGGTCTATTAACTATTACTATATCGTACAAATTAGTACAATAAGGCCATACTGAAGTGTTAAATAGAAGAAGAAAGTGAAAAAGTAAATTATGATGTTATAATTGCAGACAAGTTAAAAAAAAATGTGCTTTATCATTTTTCAGGCATTGTTTTTTGATTTAAAAGAATAGATGGCAATGCAAAATATGAGATTTTTCATTTCAATGCAAAAAAAGTAAAACAAAAAGTATGTAAGGGGGACAGATAACCACCTAAAACTATATTTGACATAACTCTTCTCTAAATCTATTTTCACCTGAACATGAATCTAAGAGCTTCAGATGCCATCAGAGACCATCTGGGAATATCAGAGACTATCAAAGGCCATCAGAGACCACCAGAGACCATCAGAGATCATCAGACACCAAAGGAAAATAACAGAAACCATCAGAGACTATCAGAGGTTATTAGAGACTATAAGAGACCATGAGAGACTACAGGAGACGATCACGTGCCATCAGATCCTATCACAGGCCACAAGAGACCATGAGAAACCAGCGGAGACCATCAGAGGCCATCAGAAACCATCAGATGACATCAGAGGACATTAAAGACCATTTGAGATGATCAGAGGCCATCACAGATCATCAAAGAGTATCAGAGATCATCAAAGACGACCAGAGGCCATCAGAGACCATCAGAGATCATCAGAGGAAATCAGAGACCATCAGAGGCCATCAGAGGTCATCAGAAGCCACCAGTTACGATCAGGGACTATCAAAGATGATCACAGATCACCGGAGATTATCAGAGGCCATCAGAGACCACCAAAGACCATCAGAGGCTATCAGAGACATTAGGAGCCACTAGAGACCACCAGAGACCATTTGAGATGATCAGAGGCCATCAGAGACCATCACAGATTATCAAAGGGTATCCGAGACCTCAGACTTCAGAGACACTGGAGAGTATCAGAGACCATCAGACGTCATCATGGACCATCAGGAACTATCAGAGACCATCACAGATCACCACAGAGTATCAGAAGCCATCACAGACCATCAGAGGCAATCAAAGGACAGCAGACACCATCAGCGGAAACCATGGTGTTGATCAGCAAGAAGGTGCCGGTGTGTATGGCTGGCTGTCTGCTGCTCCCACTTTGGCTGGCATTTTTGTTGTTTTTAATCCTTGGCACTGTACAGATCAAGTCTCTGCTGGTGTATGATTGCCAATCCCTCTTAGATCTGAGACATAATGTCAGAGATCTGCCGAAACACAGGCCCCAGCTCCTGCCAGGATTGGCCTGGTAAATGCCAAGTCAATGGCAAACAAAACTTTTATCCTGAGGGATCCCGTGGCCTGGATTTTCTCTGTGTGACAGAGACTTGGATTTGTGCTGGTGAGTGCAGCGCTCTTGTTGAACTTTTACTGGCTGGTTGTTCTTATTTTAACTCCCCACGGACGTCAGGCCGTGGAGGAGGAACGGCGAATGTTTATAAAATTGACTTTAAAATTTAAGCAGTGCGCTGAGTCATCTTCCTTCTTCAGCTTCAAAGCGACTTTATTTGAGGTGGGTCGCTCTGACCCGGTGATGTGCGCTGTCATCTACTGGCCCCCCAAGTACAATTAGGACTTTGTGAAAGACATTTTGGATTTTCTGGCTGAAATCATGGCAAATTACGATCATGTCCTTTTTCTTGAGGATTTTAATACATTAATAATACATTTTATTTATAATGCCCTTTTCATCAAAAGATCTCAAAGTGCTACAAGTTAAAAACAAAGAAAGATAAAAACATTTTTTAATATTCATGTGTGCTGTCCTGACAAGCCGTTTGGTGAAGTACTTTTTAAGCCTCATTGACTCTTTTAATTTGATGCAGTGTGTGTCTGGTCCCACACACGAACATGGTCATACATTAGATCTCGTTCTTTCTCATGGTTTATCTGTATTTAAAGAAGCAACAAACAACATTTTTGCCTATATATATCATTCTGAAAATAATGTGGGTTGCACAGGGTAGTATACACAGTAAAATCAGACTATCAGCGTTTACATAGGTTAGCTGTATTGGCTTATTTTAGGCCCATCTCCCAGCTGCCTTTTATTTCAAAAATCTTTGAGAAAGTTGTTCATGCACAGTTAAAATCTTTTCTGGATGAGCATAATATCCTGGAGGTCTTTCAGTCTGGCTTTAAAAACCTGCACAGCACAGAGTCAGCTCTACTCAGGGTTTTTAATGACATCCTCCTGGCAAATGATTCTAGTGATTATGTAATTCTTGTCTGGTTGGACCTAACAGCTGCTTTCGACACTGGGATAACTGGGATATTTTAGTATCCCGGTTACAGCACCGTGTGAGCATCTGTGGTAGTGCTCTGAAGCGGTTTAGGTCCTATCTGGCAGACAGGACTATGTGTGTAAGCCTTGCTGGTTCTGTGTCACGCTCCGCTCCTCTGTCATATGGGGTTTCACAGGGCTAAATTTTAGGGCCCCTACTTTTTTCATTGTATTTGCTTCCTCTGGGTTCCATTCTTAGAAAGCATGGCATCTCCTTCCATTGTTATGCTGATGATAGTCAGATTTATGTGCCACTGAAGAAGAGAGATGCTTTCTCCCTACAACCTTGTCTTGATGACATTAAAGCCTGGATGGCCTTAAACTTCGTCAAATTTCAATGAAAAGAAAACAGAGGTGATGGTGTTTGGTTCAAATAGCTCTTGTGAAACCCCCCCTGTTGATTTGGGCCCCTTGGCACTATATGTGAAGCCAACAGTTTCTAACTTGGGTTTTAAGATGGACAGCGATTTTAAATTGGAGTGTCAAATTGGTGCAGTAGTTAAGTCCAGCTTCTTTCACCTTAGGCAACTGGCAAAGACAGAAGCCTTTTCTTGCACAACAGCACTTTGAAATAGTAATCCATGCCTTCATCACGTCCCGGCTGGATTACTGTAACATACTTTATTTTGGAGTCAGCCAGTCTCCCCTCGCACATCTCAGTGTTTCCTCTACATTCATTTAGCAGTGGCGGCCCGCCACTCCTAAATCCTAGCCGCCGCTCCTTCAATTTTCGTTTTTTTTTTTTTTTTTAAACGTCAAATAGACCACCGCGCATCACACCTCCACCATCACAGCAGTCCTGCACTGGGTCGGGTGTCGCGAGTGCTGAGGTAAACTAGATAACTATCTTGCTCAGTTATCTACTCTTTGGCTCTTTGGAAGCACCCCCCACTCCGCCCCCGCTCATGGTTGGTGCCCGGTGCCATCGGCGTTAATTACTCGCGAGAGCGCGGCGTTGAAAGTGACATCACGTCAAGCAGCCCAGGCAGGCACCCGACCGGAGTCAGAGTCAGAGGAGTGTCATCTTGAAAATAGAGCAACAACTTACTGGAGAGAAGGTAGACTTATTAGCTTAAGAAAACTTATAATATTAATTGCATAAGTTTAATAGACACTCGCAAAATATTGATGGCCAGCTAAGGTTACGTAACATATCGGTAGCTTAATTAATTGGGCCCGGTGCCAACTCAGCACAGTCAAATCAGTGTCGCTAACGTGAGTAGCCTAAACTAATTGATAGCATTAAGCTAATACACGCCATGATGTAACTGCTGACTGCATTTTCAGATGAGCTTGTTCAAATATTTCTCAAAGAAGAGAAAGACACCTGATGAAGATGATGCTAGTCAGGTATCATTAGCCTTTTACTGACTCAAGTGATGATGGTTAGGTAAAAAATTCACAATGTTCACACTTCTAATTAAAATGTGATGTGAGTGTAAATTATCTAACGTCAATGTTTTCTGTAATCGTATTAGCCAAGTAACATTAGACAGGGAGGAGCAGTGGAACAAAGTGAAGGAGAGCAGAGTACAGCAGAGGGAGAGCCGAGTGAAGGAGCAGGAGGGCAAAGTGATAATGCAGGAGAGAGAGATGAGAGTAGAGGAGAAAAACCTAAAGGGAAGCACAGGCTATCAGGCTGGGACCTTAAATGGGTTGAAAAAAATAGCCGGTTCCACTCATGGCTCTACCACACAGATAATGGTGAGTGTTGAATCTTTTTTTTTTTGCATAATATACATGTAAATATTTATGTTAAATAAATAAACAATAAAATACATAATAAATTCATTGTATTTGGAAGAGCAATCAATAATGTCACTGACTTTACTCTGTCCCTATAGGAATGTTCTGCCGCTTATGTCGGCAGCATAAGCAGGCACCAAAAAGAGGAACAGGGAAGCGGCCTTTCATTGAGGCAGGCTGTAAACTTTACCGAGTGGATTACTTGGATAAGCACATGAGTACGGAACACCACACACAGAGTGTGAGGTCACAGGCCCTACTGGCACAAGGTGACTTAATAGGAAGTCATTTTAATTAATCATCATAAGTAACCTGCTTTGTCTTGCAATAACATTATTTGTACTTGCTTTGTATAGGTACCTCTGTTGTGGCTGCCTTTGACCCAGTTATTGTATTGGAGCATGAGGCGGTCATTGGGGGGTTTAAATGCCTCTACTATTTAACCAAACGAGAGCAAGCACATCACACAAATTATCCAGCTCTTCTTGAGCTAGCCGAGTTGCTAGGATGTGACTACTTCGAAAAGTTGAAGGTAAAAGATTATCATGCTACTGTGTATTGTTTACATTTGCATATCATCACTGCAAGTCAGCTTGCCTCTATCTGTCTGCCTCAAAAATTGTAATTAATATATTTAACTTCTAGATTGGAAAAACCACAAACTACCGTTCTCATAAAATAAATAGATGAGATGTTGGAGATCTTGGCTGCAGTAGTGGAGGAGCCAATTCTCAGAGACATCCAGTCCTCTGTGGCTATTGGACTGGAAGTGGATGAGAGCACAGATGTCTCTGTGAAGAGGCAGCTAGATCTGCATGTCAGGTGAATTGAGAGGACAATAATCAATGACTGAATCAGTAATACACATATGTTGAAGATGTCTTTTTAACAATGTTTTTCAGATATATGAACGCAGAAGGCGAACTCTACAGCCAGTTTCTTGACCTTGTGCATGTTACTGATGGGAAGGCAGACAGCATTGTCACAGCCATAAAGGAAGTGCTGGACAAAAAAAAAGTCCCAACCGAAAAACTGTATGGATTGGGAACAGATGGAGCTGCTGTGATGACTGGTATGAACTTGATTGCAAGCGGAGTTTATTTTACTGCATGTTTATAGCGAGCATGAGGTTAGAGAGAATTTGTTACATGTTTTGATATATATTATTTTCTTTTCTCATCACAGGAAGGTTGCATGGTGTGGCAAAGCAGTTGCAGGATGCCTTTCCCTGGTTGCTGCCAGTTGCCTGTGCTGCCCATCGCCTGGCCCTGGCATGTAGAGATGCTTCATCTCAGGTTCCTTACATGGCTACCTTTAGGGACCACCTACAGCAGCTCTACTTATACTTTCATAACAGTGCCAACAGAACTGCTGTTCTGAAAGCTGCAGCAGAGTCCTTGGGCCTTAAGGACTTAAAAGTAAAGGTGAGATCATAGAAACACATACTTTTAAAAAGGGACTACAAGGAGTTTTGGAAAGCGTGGTGTTTTCACACTATGCAAGCCTACCACTAACTACTAAATAATAATAACAAATAGACAAAACGATATTATCGAAAATTGACCCATTAACAAGTGTGGGTAATGTAGATTCATCCACATTAATATGAGACTTTTTTTTATAACCAAAAGCAAACTCCTCGGGGTCTCTTTAACACTAGGCATTATTGTGCATAGACATACTTTCTGTCTCAATCTTTTATCTTAACAACTGAAATATTTTTTAGCAAGTGAAGGACACACGCTGGCTGTCGCAGCATCTGGCAGTTAGCACTCTGCAAAGGAACCTGAGCGCAGTACTGGGTGCCTTGGCGGAGGAGACAGAAGTAAACAAGTGTCCAGTCGCAAAGGGGCTCTATGGATTCTGTTCCACATATAGGTTTGCTGCTGCGCTCTACCTGCAGGCTGATGTGTTGCCCCATCTTGCTCGCTTGTCCAAGATTTTCCAAAAGGAAAATGTTAACTTTCTGGCAGTAAAAGAACAGGTTAGTTTCTATTTTATTAGTTTCTATAATCTATTACTTTAACATGTCTCTCTCTTAATACAAGAGTAGAACAAGTTAGACCATTAAGCATGACATTTTGTACTGGAAAAAAATATTTTTTGTGACTGCGTTTTAGGTCCCAGTGACAATGACATGCCTGAGAGCCATCCGGGACGCTGGTGATGTGCAGCCACTTGGGTCATTCTTGGCCCAGCTCCATAATGATCTGGATGATCCTGCAGGGTTAGGGGCCTTTGAGATCCACCACGAAGAAGAGAGGGGAAGGAGAGGCAGAGGCCACGTTGACTACAACAGAGACATGCTCTGGTCCCGGTTCAGGACACAGGTAATTAAATTTACAACTGAGTTAGTGAAGTAGTTCAGTGTTTTGTATCTTATTTTTTTATTGGCTGTCCTGTTTACTTATCACCATTCATGTTATATTGTTATTGTGATATTTTATTTTCAATATATTTTGTATTACAGGGCACTTCTAGGAAGGAGACCTAACTCTTAGCTTATCTCCTTGTTTAAAGGTTTGTAAAGGTAATCAAACTCTGTACTTATTTTTTGTACCATGTTTAGGTAATGGTGCCATATCTTGACGGTCTCCTGGACAGCCTTGAAAGGAGATTTGACAACCTGGGGATCATTGGGGCCTTTCATGTGCTGGGACCAAAGGCAATTAAAGTAGACAATGCTCTCATCACAGAGGACCTGAAGATGTTGTCTAAAAAATTCCTGCAGCAGCCTGAGACCATTCTGCTGCAGGAATGGTCATCTTACAGGCAGCATTTACAGTCAGGAGCTTTTAAGGTAAAATGTTAGGTCAAAATTAATGGAGGAGATCATCAGAAAGATGATGGAGGAACCTATTTAATGACATGTCGCCCTTCTGTGTTTAATGTGTTTCAGGATATGGACCAAGTGACAGCAATGGGAAAACTGTCATCCCAAAATGACGAGTGGGCACAGTTGTACCCCTCCATGAGCAAGCTGGCAGCCATTGCTTTGACAGTTCCCATCTCCAGTGTAAACTGTGAGAGGGACTTTTCCACAATGAATAGGGTAAGACATTTATAATATATCATCAGACACAAACTAGAAACACTTTTAAAATGATTAGGGTGTAGGACATTGGGAGAAACAATCTCATTATTGTTTCTATTTGTAGGTGAAGACTGACTTGAGAAACAGGCTGCAGGGGGATCACCTTGCAGCATGTATGCTGCTAAGCATCAGTGGGCCACCTCTTGGACAGTTTCCTTACGACAGAGCCTTGGAGCTGTTTTATAAAAAAACAAGAAAAATCCAATGTTCTGAGCCTGGGTGCAAACTTTGCCGCTGATTCTCCAGCCCCATTTTTATTTATTGTTTTATAATTATTTTATTTTATTGTTGTATTGTTGTTATTTTTCAGCATTTAAAAAGCAATTGTCCATGCAAGACAATCAATAAAAAGGGGGATTATGCTGGTAAAGTAAAATCTGAAGTCAAGTGTCATTTGTTTACGGCGCCACGGCTCCCCGGAGAGCCTGCCCCCACTGCTGAAAAAAATCCTAGAGGAAACACTCAACCGCGCATCTCTAGAACCAACTGAAGATGATCTTCAGTTGGTTCTAGAGATGCGCGGTTGACCCGTGGACCCGCAGACACCGCGGATAAACCGCAGATCGGGCGGATGACGCCACGAAAAATAATATTTTAATAAAATTCGGGCGGGTTGCGGTTGAAGCACTCAAATAAAAAAAAATCAACATTTCAACCGAGGCTCCAACTGTTTGCTCATCAGCTTACTGGCAAGATATAATGAACTGCACTGTTTGAAAAAGACGATAGGTCTACTAATAGCGAGGCATCTTCAATAGACCTAAAAACTAATCGGCGGATGGCGGGCGGGTTCTGTTTTGAAAATTGGTGAAAAAACGTTCATGCAAATGGATAGCGGGCGGATAGAGATTTTAAGAAGCGGTTGCGGATGAAAAAATACATCATCCGCGCATCTCTAGTTGGTTCAGAGTGCTGCTGCTCGGCTCTTAACTGGAGCATGTAAGAGGGAACACGTTACGTCCATTCTGGCCTCCCTCCGCTGGCTGCCTGTGCACTTTAGAGTTCATTTTAAGATTCTTATATTTGTTTTTAAATCTTTAAATGGTCTCGCCTCGCCTTACCTCTCTGAGCTGCTTCATCCCTACGTTCCTGCTCGGTGCCTCAGGTCAGCTGATCAGCTGCTCCTGGATGTACCGAGGTCTAAGCGGAAGCTCAGAGGGGATAGAGCCTTTTCTGTAGCGGCTCCCAGATTAGACTCCCAGATTAGACTCCACATCAGACTGGCCCCCTAACTGTCCGTTTTTAAAACCAGTCTTAAAACCCATTTTCATTCCTTGGCTTTTAATCCAGCGTGAGACTCTGCTCTTGTTTTACTGTTTTATTGTTTTTATTGTTTGTCTTATGTTTTTATTTTTGTACAGCACTTTGTTTCAGCTGTGGATGTTTTTAAGGTGCTCTAGAAATAAAGTTAAGTTGAGTTGAGTTGAGTTGAGAAACCATCAGAGGCTATCAGAGACATTAGAGAGTATCAGAGACCAACACAGGCCATCAGAGGCCATCAGAGACCATCAGAACCATCACAGATCATCAAAGAGTATCAGAGACCATCAAAGAGCATCAGAGGCCATCAGATGCCACCAGTTACAATCAGAGACTATCAAAGACAATTACAGATCACCGGAAGATATCAGAGGACATCAGAGACCACCAGAGGTCATCAGAGGCTATCAGAGACATTAGAGAGCACGCAAGACCACCAGACACCAACTGAGGCAATTTGAGATGACCAGAAGCCATCAGAGACCATCAGAGACTATCAGAGATCATTAAAGAGTATCAGAAGCCATCAGAGGTCAGCAGAGACCATCAAAGATGATCGCACACAACAAGAGACTGTCAGAGACTATCAGAGATCATTCAAGAGTATCATAGGTCACTGTTGACCATCAAAGGCCATCAGAAGTCAGCTGAGACCATCAGAGATGATTGCACACAACCAGAGACCATCAGAGGCTATCAGAGACATTGGGAAGTATCACAAATCACCAGAGCATATCAGATGCCATCAGAAACCACCTGGGACATCAAAAGCCACCAGAGACCATTAGAAACCACCAGAAACCTTTAGAGACCATCAGGGATTGTGAAAGAGTATCAGAGATGATCGCACGCCACCAGAGACTATCATAGGCTTTTGGAGACATAAGAGAGTATCAAAGACATTCAGAGACTACTAGAAACCATCAGAGAGCACCAGAGACCTTTAGAGACCATCAGAGATTGTGAAAGAGTATCAGACGATCGCACACCACCAGACTGTCGTAGGCTTTCAGAGACATAAGAGAGCATCAAAGACCATCAGAGACTATCAGAGACCATTAAAGTGTATCAGAGACCATCTGAGACCATCAGAGGCCATCAGAGGTAAGCTGAGACAATCAGAGATCATCGCACACCACCAGAGACCATCAGAGGCTATCAGAGACATTGGAAAGTATCACAGATCACCAGAGCATATCAGAGGCCATCAGAGGCTATCAGAGACATTAGAGAGTATTAGAGACCAACAGAGGCCATTTGAGATGATCAGAGGCCATCAGAGACCATCACAGATCATCAAAGGGTATCAGAGACCATTAGAGGAAATCAGAGACCATCAAATGCCAACAGAGACCATCAGAAACTATCAGAGGACATCAAAGGCCACCAGAGACCACTGGAGATCACCAGAGACTATCAGAGATCATTAAAGCGTATCAGAGGCCATCGTACACCATCAGAGGCATTCAGAGGTCAGCAGAGTCCATCAGAGATGATCCCACACCACCAGAGACCATCAGAGGCCATCAGAGACATTGGAAAGTATCACAGATCACCAGAGCATATGAGAGGCCGTCAGAGGCTATCAAGTATTAGAAACCACCAGAGGCCATTTGAGATTATCAGAGGAAATCAGAGACCATCAAATGCCAGCAGAGGCCACCAAAGACCATCAGAAACTATCAGAGGACATCAAAGGCCACCAGAGACCACCGGAGATCACCAGAGACCATCATTAAAGAGTATCAGAGGCCATTGTTAACCATCAGAGATAATCACAAATGATAACAGACAATCAGACCATCAAGGCCACCAGAGTTCATCAGAGAAAACTAGACACCACCAGATACCATCAGAGGCCACCAGATACTATCAGAAACCACCAGAGGCCTTCAAAGACCACCACAGACCATAAGAGACAACCAGAGACCATCAGAGACTATCAGAGACCACCACAGATCACCAGACAGTGTCAGAGACCTTCAGATATCACTTAAGACCATCAGAGGCCATCTGACACTATCACAGACCATCACAGAATATAAGAGACCATTAGGGACCATCAGAGGCCATCAGAATTTGTTAGAGACCAACAGAGGCCATCAGAGAATATCAGAGACCACCACGGATCAACAGAGAGTATCACACAGACTATCAAAGACCATCATGGACCATCAGAGACCAAAAGGGATCATCAGAGATTTAAAATTTAAGAGAACACCAGAGGCTATCAAAGACCACCAGAGACCATCAGACGCAACCTCAGGCCATAAGATGCCATCGGAGAATATCAGAGACCATTAGAGATCATCAGAGTGTCACAGACTGTCACACACTATCAGAGACCACCAGGAACCATTAGAGGCAATTAGAGACCACCAGAGACCATCAAAGACTATCAGAGGCCACCAGCAGTGTTGTTTTCGTCAATGATGACGATGACGAAATGATTTCGTTGACGCCCCTTTTTTTCATGACGATAACGAGACGGTGACGAGATAAACATGGCTCTTTGATGACGAGACGTGTGTGAGTTTTCGTTGACGAGACGAAAATGGACGTAAATGTTAGTAGGTGGTCTGTCAGACGTTCAAAATACATGATATTTCTGCTTATTGTACGTGTAATCTAATGTACGGTTTTCCGTGTGTTTGTGTGTGTGTGTGTGTGTGAGTGCAGCACGGGCCGCATATTTCTGTCCGAACCTGAACCGAGCCCGACATTATTTAATGACCGAAGCACTGAGTTTGTGTCACACAGTTGTTACGGTTACAGGGTATTTAACAGGCCGGGCGTGCTCAGTGGAGAGTGAGACCTCCGTGTTTGAGACGGGAGCGGGAGGTCCGACGCTTCCAGCGAGAGGAAAGGGAGAAATTAAACAAAATAAGATAAAATAGGAAAAACTTGTCTCCTTCTTTTATTTTATTTTCCGCGTTTAATCAAGGCGGAGGCGGGCGGCGGGAGGTCTTGAGGTCTCCTCTTCCAGCGAGGGGAGAGGTAGAAACAAACAGCCAATGTGTGTCTGTGTCTGTTATTATGCTCAGGTGCAGTCACATAAATAACAGTGCCCAAGCAATAAACAGGACAGACAATAGGATTTTATTTATTTTTACACTACATTTTCACTGAAAGCTGACCGAATCTGACCCCAGCCCGAATACAATTTATAGCTACATTTTTGACTAAATCCGGCCCGACACGTCACAATGTGTTAAACTTATAGATCTGCTATTTTCACAACTTATGTGTGACACTCTTGTATGATGAAGTAGGGCATCAACTCATGAAAAAAAACAGTTGAAATATGTTGGAAAAAAAGTTGAAATATGGAGATAAAAGGTGTCTGTCCAACAGCAATCTCCAATACTTATTGACCTAAATTAATTTGTTAAAAGACTATACTTCTTTTTTTTCCTTTTTTTTTTTTACTAAAACTGACTAAAACTAGACTAAAACCTTTCTGAGTTTTCATCAACTAAAACTGGACTAAAACTATCACATATAGAAATGACTGAAATTTGACTAAAACTAATAAGCATTTTTGTCCAAAAGACTAAGACTAAATCTAAAGTGGCTGCCAAAAACAACACTGGCCACCAGTGACCATCAGAGACCATCAGAGGCAACCACAAGCCATAAGATGCCATCGGAGCCTATCGGAGACCATCTGAGATCACTGGAGTATCAGAGGCTATCAGAGACCACCAGGGACCATCAGATGCCATCAGAGACCGTCAGAGACCACCAGAGGCCACTGGAGACCATCACTGATCATCCTAAACTATCAGAGACCATCAGAGATTAACAGAGAACACCACATATCATCAATGAGTATTAGAGACCACCACAGGCCATCAGAGACCACCAGAGACAATCACAGATTATCAGAAAGTATCAGAGACCATCAGATACCACCAGAGATCATCAGAGGCCATCAGAGCCCACCACAGATTGCAAATTTGCAGGCTTTTTTCATGTTGTAAGGCTGGTGTAGGCTAATGTGTGTGAGAAAGGGGAAACTCCAAAAGTGAGTGAATAGTTAACTGCGAGGATCACGTCATCTACTCTCATCAGTAGGCTCGTTAGAGATGAACTACGCCTCGCTTGCAAAGTAGACGAGAGCAGACGGCTGCAGCAGGAGGTGGTGACAACGAGCTGCCATCAAGTCAGAGGCTGAATCCAAACGTCCACCCTCAGGACTTTCAGATTGAGCCCTTGCGGACTTCAGCTGTACATAGTGTGATGTGTTTACTGTCATCATTTAAAGTCTGCGACGGCAGAGACTGCAGGCGACAGCCCTTGAGACTGCTTGACTCGTTGCTGCGGAAAGGTTCAACTATCGCTGCTATCATATTTATATATGTCACATAAGTTGATGAACAGTGCCTACTCATCTGTTCCTGATAACGAGTTATAAATCCCATGTATAGCCTTTTTTTTGTGACTAAACAAGGATGCATTAATACATCTTTATATAACAGGTGACACGTGTTCAAAAACAGAAATCTTTATATATATGTAAGGACAGGAATATATGTCAATAAATTGGGTAGTTACCTAAATTAGAAACCTTCTAATTTTTTTCGTCTAATAAACTGCTCAGTCTGAAAGGCCGCAATAATAAAATGCATTTTCAGTCCGTCTATGGCCTAGATTTATACATATTTCTGTGTCATGGTATGGTCGAATATTATTTCTGGCCGGCACAATTCAAGTAACATTTTAACAGGCCTACCTATCACTAACTATTTTACACATTCGTAAGGTTTTTTTGGCAGTTGAAAAACCCACATCATCATGTCTGTATTGCAATGAATTGTGGGTTACTAAATCAGTGTCTGATTCTGCTGAAGTCTACTGCCCAAGCGGACTCTCTGGAAGTCTGCAGAAAGTCAACTTGAAGCCGCTTGTGGACTGGCTGAATTGTGGATTTGGAGCCCTCAGCACTCCCAGACTTTCCGGGAATGTGCCTGCAAAGTCCACGACTCTGCAAGTGCGGTGATGTCCGGACATTTGGGTTAAATCCAAATGAATCCAAACTCCTATATCAGTTTGTTCTCAGGCTCCAATTATTTTGATTAGGATAGATTCATTTATTAAAATGCTTTACAGGCGATATGTAATTTATGTTCATGGTTCAATCTCCATTTTACATGAATTTTCCTGTAAATCAGCATCATATCAGTTTGCTGCTGCAGAGCAGACCTGTCCCCTCAGCTACAGAGGCTAAATAAATTGTGTCTTGACTGTAAGGTTAATATTTTCAGAGGAAAAAAAATACAAGACAACAGCTTTCATTAAACATCAGTCAGATATAGTCAGGACCTCACATCTGTACAGAGATCCTTTTAAGAATCCTCACATCACACTGACAAGTCTCTGTGTTGCTAATTACTTCATGATGCTTGGACTTAAAACAGTCCAAAGTTAATATACAGTAGACTACATATAGTTTATGATACAATTAAAATGGCAAAAATGTGAATAACTGTGTTGCAGGATGATTTAAGGTTAGCCCCTACATTTTCTGCTTGTGCTCCAAAAATTTTTCAGTTAGGGGCTACAGTGCTCCTACTAAAAAAAGTTAGTCTGAAGCCCTGCATTTCCATAAAAATAGGGCTACCTTCTTGAAGGTGTGTCCTTAACTGATGACGATTTGTCTCGAGTGATGATGTTTAAAAGTGCTGATCCATGGCTAAAATCCCTTGTTATTTTTGTTGTATGTGTTTTTCCACAGCGGGGCAGGTAAAAGAGGTTTACCTGTTGGAGGTGAGCTGTTTGTAGAGGTGCAGTTAGAGCCTGTTGTCTGCAGCTCTAAATCTAAAATCTCACTGTGGCTGTTTGTGCTTTTACTCTTCCTCCCTGCTCTATTCTTAGATTTGCCTTAATTAAAGAAAAGCTGTTAAAGTTCTGCTAATTCAGTTATAACACATTTCTTTTCTTCTCCACAGACATTAGCTAGCACTGGCTAGCAAGTTCTGTTGGCTTGTTTCAGACAGTGGAGGAAGATGATAGACGTGGTGCATTCAGGGATACTCATTCCAAGTGCCAGAAAGCACTCTGGCACAAACTGGACCATTAGTAAATTTGTAACACTGACACAATGTCCTGTTCAGTTATCCAGAGCACCACACTCTCGGAGTGGCAGAGTACTCTCAGCACTTTGTCTGGAGAGATGGAGCAGCAGACTGCCGAGCGAACAGCAAGTGTTACCTGAATGAGTAAACACTGACCAACGTGACCAGACTGGCCGTCCGGTATGCTCTCACTCAGTGGATGGATGATTTGACAGGATTGCTGAAGGTGGGAAGGCTGGCTTTGTGGATGATTACTATGCCAGTCTTACAAAGGAGGAAAACACTTTAACGGTTTCCTCCAGTTTGTTTTACTTTCTAATGTTAGCTAATGTGCTAGAAAGTTAGCATTTGGAGACATCCAATATTCCTCTTAATACCTCCTCAACTTCTGATTAGTTGGACATGATAACTCTTAATACACATAACATTAGTCATCCCTGTAATAGTAAATACTTTTTCCTTAACCTGATATTAAGTGTGTGTACATGCAAGCATTTCAGATGACTGTCTCTGTCCAGTCCTTTTGTCTTATTGGATTCAACCCAAGTTGTCTTTGTTTTTGTTGCTAGGCAGTGGTGGCTGGTATGTGCTTAAATTTAAGTTTTGAGCTATGATGCCTTCTATTATGGCACCCAATAACACAATAAGATGACATTTTTAGACTCCCATGCCCTGTGGTGGCAGGTCGTGTTTTGCCTCCAGCTAACAATCTGAAGTCACTGTGACATCAGTCAAGTTCTCCGTTATTTTGTTACGTAAAAACTTTTATTGTGAAGCACCAAAATAAAGAAATGTTGAGTTTACAAGCAGCAACTTCACAAAACTTTTAATATGGCCGATAGCAAACATGAAGTGAAAACAGGATGCAGGAGAGAAACTAAATACCAAACCACAGAGATTCAGTACGAAGCTACAAAAGTTCTGAGAGCTGAACACACAGAAGCCCCTTTTACACTGCCAAATTTTGGCGAATTTTGGGCCGTTTTGCCGGCAAGCTGCAAGCGTTTAGACACACAGAGCCGGATTGGCAAGTTGATCCAAGGTGCCCAATTTTCCGCCTTGTAAGGTAGACACATTGATGGAACCTTTTTGGTTTAAAAAGAACAAGGTGCCCTTCAGCCACGGGAGGGGCTGTTGATGATTTGTGGGAGGAGCTGTTGATGACGCCACACATGTGAGCCACTGGCGGTGGATAAATAGGAAAAAGCTGATAGCAGGAATGAGCAGCTAGAAGCAAGAGGGAAACGCAAACCTGACATCACTACAGTAAAGATGAGCAACTAGGGAGACAAGGAATAGTGCGCCCTCCTTGTCCTCGCAAATGAAGAGGCCATTAACGGTGGTGAAGGACGGCCGACTTACGAGAGAATTGCTGAAGGACTGACCAGCTGCGGCTTCCCTCGGAGCAAGGCTGTTTACGTCCCATGCTGGGCTACATGTTTTGTTACTCGCTCACTTCCCCCATTGCCCCAAAAAAGGCACATTCTGTATGAACAAAAGTAGGTAGGTGGCATTTTACTGCACTCCCCGATTTTGTTTTTATACTACCAATGCTGAAAAAAGACTGATTGGGCTTCCTTGCAAATTTGCACAATTCCTGTTTAAAAAGGGCTAGAGACTTTTAAAGACGCCTTTCTCTCTGGTCTCCAGCAGACAGAGGTGAGTGGAGTCTCGCAACACACATGCTTGTTTGAGGGGGAGAGGCAGGATCGTCAGTGGTTGGCTGTGGTCGACAGCAATGCTTTTGGACCTACTCCAGAGAGGGTCTATCCTCAGTGCGGCTTGTTGTGGTACGGCGCATCTAAATTGACAATGGAAACACAAATCTCTGTGGCATGGCTTGGTGCAGCCAAGTGTGACAATGGCAAAAGGGTACGAGGGTACCAGACACCATCAGAGAGCTTTGTCTTACCTGGACTGTTGATGTACATGTGGATGGGTTTGTTGTTGCTTTCTGACTGTAGGAAGAGCAGCTGGGCGATAACCAGACTGGCTACAGTGTCATCAATCTGATTGAAAATAGAAAATACTTTGAACACGTGTCTAAAAAAGGTTCACTCTTGACTACATCCAAGGAGACACTTACAGGACCCATTACACAGATGATTCTCTCTCTCAGGAGGCGAGAATAGATGTCATACGCTCTTTCTCCTCTCCCCTGGAAAAAAACAAAAAGGCAGAATTTTTGAACTCATTTAACACCAACACAACTATTCTATCTAGTGTTGTGAAGAGCCAAAAAATGCATTGTGCAAGAATGCCTGAAAGTTTTGACCCCGTCACTGCATTCAATTATTCATGAAATGATTTCAACCTGCTTTAAATATCAGGATCCTAAGATGACACATATCAGCAAAGACTTCAAATCTTTGAAAAGTGGCTTCTGAAGACGTTGTACTGCAAACAGTGACTACATTTAGATTGCCCTCATTTCAAATGTTTGACTGTTCGCAGATCAGTGTCAGCACCTGTGAGCATTTGCCCTGCTACAGTGGTCAGTTGGTGTCTGCTCCAAGAATCGGCATGCCACGTTTGACTAATCTGGATAAGGCCCATACGATAGGGTAACTTCAAGGAGGTGTTCCGCAAAACCAAGTTGCGGCATTATTAGTATAGTAGTAAGCTTCAGTACCATCTGCAAACTGAAGGCCAGTTTAGCTTAGTTTATGTTACTTTTATTTAATCAAAAATCTTTATTAAGCTATTTTACAACCACTCAGGATTCAGGATTGATTGTGTTGTGGGATTATAGTGCCCATAAAGAATCCATTAGTTTTTATTCTGTATACTGAAAGTGTGAGGACACGATACCACTGTGGGTGAGTGCTCTTTCCTCTATTTTTTTCACTACTACACACTCCTTCTTCTGTTTGTTCCAAGCTAAAAAAAACAAAACAAAAAGCAGATCTTATCCCTTCCTGAACACCAGAGCCCAAATCCAACTCAGACCAGCATAATGCAATAGCCTGAGCAAGTAGATCCGTGCGTAGATTTCCCATCAGTGTTCTTCAGGGCTTTATTGAACCACGTCTATGAAGTGAGGCAGCTCTTTTTTTATCTGCACAGAGAAGTCATGTCATTGGTTATTAGTCATTAGGACTCAAAGTCACTCACTGTCTGCTCCACAACTATGGGTATAAGGGGACTCCTCCAAACAGCACTATGGTGGATGGACCTGCTGCATTTCAGCGTCAAGCCTCCAATGTGAAATGCCCTCTGAGGACACAGACATGCACAAAACACACAATGGTTTCTACAGTTCTGTCAACAAGTATGACAGATATTCCACATAAGACACAGGAATAAATAGTGACAATAGTAAAATTGTATAAATATATAGAAAAAATATACATGAAAAAGAAATAATTTAAATCACCCATTTTTGAGAACTGCGACAACTCATGTCCAACGAAAAAAAAAGGTTTTTCCAAAGACATCATCTCTGATTTTTTCCAGAAGTTCATAACTTCTTGATTATACTGCTAATTAAATAATCTTGTATTTAATTCAACAAAAATCATTCAACATTTCCTTAATGTTTTATATTATAATACTATGATGTTTTTTGAGCCTTATGGAGTTGACAAAGTTTTCAGCTGCACAAAATGCTATTTAAGGAAAAAATAAATTACTGAGAGACTGGTCTAATGCAAGGTTTAATAGTCAAGACTTTGATCTTCTATAATATATTTTCCCAATGTAACTAAAGGGTTAAAAAAGGTCTGTTCCAATTCTCTAGAATAGGTATTAAGATGTAACATAGAAAAGGACGGTGTACTCTTGTTTTCACTATTTCCAGGGGTTTTATAGACAACTTGAGTCCATCTTAAACTTAACTATGCATAAAAATGCCTTGCAGCAATCTTTTGCGCTTTAACTTCAACAAAGCAAGTCTCTTCTTGAGGTTGGGTTGGTTAAAATCATTTTAGTGATGCGTTACATCATTGTGTTAGACTTGGATAAATCAGGCCGTTATCTATTCTCTCCATCCACTCTGCATGACACAGACTAATTTCTGTGTGTAACAATTAGTAAAGAATTTGCTTATCTTTGCTGAGCTTATCAAGGTCTAAATTCATACAGTAGCCTTTCAGTCTGTTTCCTTTGAAAGTTACACTGACACACTTTGACTACGATGACAGGTGACATCAGCACCAGGCTCAGCTGTTTTCAACGACTGTAAAAAGACACGGGTTGTTTCTCTAAGTCAAGGAAGGATCCTCAAACGGCCGAATTTGAAGGATCCCATGGATGCTAAGGATCAGGAACCGCCCTCCCAAGGAAGGCTCATTGACTCTGATAAACAACCACGGGCTTGTGTTTTGGGGAAATGTTGGAAGATCATATGGTCAACCTTACACAAGCTGCTACCATCACTTAGCTAACATGCTCAACACGACAAGCTGTAATGACAACTGTAACGTTAACAGGAATTTGACCACCGGTTTCTGTGACACCAATGTCCGGTACACACCACGCTAACGGGAGGGTTCCCTGAAATTGCTACATGTACTTACTCGTAATAGCATGTTGAAGACTTCAATTTTTTTTCTGCCCCTCTGCTCTGCTCAATTTGACCCACACTTACACCGGAACTGATTTCTTCTTCTTCGGGGCGCTCGGTCTCCGACCGACTTCATTAGCGCCCTCTAAAGGACGGTGATTTACAGGTATACTATAGATTAATTTGATTAAATTCCACTGAACATCCTCCCAGGCCATATAAAATTGTTCGAGATATAAACGCACGACCTGTCACATAGGCTACCACACATAATAAGCCCTCCCTCATATTGTGTTACAAATCAAACACAGTAAACCCCAATCCATCCATGACACAAAATGTTACAGTCTACACAAATACCCAGCATTGTCAAAATGTCATAAAAGCTTTATGTACACTTGACACAAAAACTCGTCCTTTGTGAGCTTGAAAATTTTTTTCTATGTTGAGTCAACATTTTTTGAGTTTTGGTTTAATTTGACAAAAATGTATACATTATGCCTAATTGGTTTAAGGCCAATAAGCATCACTATCACTCATGGGCGTTTCTAGCCCATTTTGGGGGTGCTGAAGCACCCCTAAATTGAATCCCAGCACCCCTAAAATTTGAGATTTTTTTTTTTGTTACTGTATGTCCTTTAACAACAAGCTAGAAAAGTGTCAAAACCAAACAGTACTTGGTTGAAACATAACATTTTAACAACAAAAATACAGCACCCCCTCTATCTCTCTATCTATTTCCTCCAACCTGTCTACTGCCTAGTGATGTTACGCTCGAGCCAGTTTGCTTGACACAGTGTTGATCTTTTGAAGTGCAATTGTTCCGAGACAGTAGGTTCGTTCGAGATGAGCCAGGCCTGTGCAGATTCGATCGGCGCACAATGCATGCCAGTTAGTTTTGTGTCCGACTTCATCCTGACTTGCTCTGAAATATTACAAAAGTGAACGGCGATGAAACCGCGAGAGCGAGGTGGACGAAATTTGGAAGGATCCTTGACATTTGAACAGTCCTTTGGCAGGATTTGATGACGTAGCATCCTTGAAATTCGGCCGTTTGAGGATCCTTACTTGTCTTTGAGAAACACCCAGTGCTGAATACAAGGGTGTTTCTCAACATCAAGGAAAGACCCTCAAACACCCGAATTTCAAGGACGATACATCATAGACCCATGTTGAAGGGCTGCTGTAACCCAGGGTTCAGATGTGCCAATAGTAAAATACACTTTCATACTCAAATAAGTTTAACATGACGGAAACCATGTGAGTAGCGTGCAGCCAATCAGCTGGGCCGCTCCGCTATTTACAGGAAGCAGACACACTTGTAAGTAGATGAATGGGGCTGATGCACAGAGGGGAGTGGCTGCAGGTTGGTACAAACTTTTGCTGGCGTTCACTTAATTTAATGTCCAATATGAAGGTTAACAGTCACTTTGTTGCCAACTGCAGATGTCCACCGGCTGTCAGAAGTTGCCGTTTGAAAGCTGTGAATACTTGAAGTTCTGTTGAATCTGTTGACACTGCTTGAATTGGTGAGTTAAGCTAAACTTATTGTTAGCCTTTACATTTATTTACATGGCCATATTTATCTTGTAATATTTGCGTAATTTGTTTTGGTGTTTTTTTTGTTTCCTAAATACATGGTTCCTATACTGAAATCAACCGTCTCTGTGTCCTGATTTATTGTCCATCACTTACCAGTTCTTCTTGGCCGAATCTGGTCTTCTGATTTCATTAGCCTGCTTCTAGCTACACTGAACAAAAATATTAACTCAACAGTTTTGTTTTTGCTCCCATTTTTCATGAGCTGAACTCAAAGATCTAAAACATTTTCTATACACACAAAAGACCTATTTCTGTCAAATGTTCACAAATCTGTCTAAATCTGTGTTAGTGAGCACTTCTCCTTTGCCGAGATAATCCATCCCACCTCACAGGTGTGGCATATCAAGATGCTGATTAGACAGCATGATTATTGCACAGGTGTGCCTTAGGCTGGCCACAATAAAAGGCCACTCTAAAATGTTCAGTTTTATCACACTGCACAATGCCACAGATGTCGCAAGTTTTGAGGGAGCGTGCAATTGGCATGCTGACTGCAGGAATGTCCACCAGAGCTGTTGCCCGTGAATTGAATGTTCATTTCTCTACCATAAGCCGTCTCCAAAGGCGTTTGAGACAATTTGGCAGTACATCCAACCGGCCTCACAACCGCAGACCACGTGTAACCACACCAGCCCAGGACCTCCACATCCAGCATGTTCACCTCCAAGATCGTCTGAGACCAGCCACCCGGACAGCTGCTGCAACAATCGCTTTGCATAACCAAAGAATTTCTGCACAAACTGTCAGAAACCGTCTCAGGGAAGCTCATCTGCATGCTCGTCGTCCTCATCGGGGTTTCAACTTGACTGCAGTCAGTCGTCGTAACTGACTTGAATGGGCAAATGCTCACATTCGATGGCATCTGGCACGTTGGAGATGTGTTCTCTTCCCGGATGAATCCCGGTTTTCACTGTTCAGGGCAGATGGCAGACAGCGTGTGTGGTGTCGTGTGGGTGAGTGGTTTGCTGATGTCAACGTTGTGGATCGAGTGGCCCATGGTGGCGGTGGGGTTATGGTGTGGGCAGGCGTATGTTATGGACAACGAACACAGGTGCATTTTATTGATGACATTTTGGGGGAAATGGCGATGAGAACGGCCACAGTAAAGACATTAGAATGTCCAGCAGGTCAAAGCATCATTCATTTATTTTGAGAAAAACACATTTCAAGGGAATAAACAGCAGTATAATGTACAATCGGCACGGTCAGCTGTTTCAGAGCAGTGTGGCTCATCAGATCAGATCTTTTCATATCATTGTAGCAGAGTGTGTGGTGACACACACATAACATGATACTAATGATTCTTGATGTAATTTTTTGTTATTGTCTGACATTTTTGTGAGTCTGTTTAATTGTTATGTTGTTTGCAGCTTATGTAGCATGACTGTCTCCAACAAATTTCCCCCAAGGGACAATAAAGTTTATCCTGATCCTGATCCTGAACATATGGAACACTTTGGAATCACAGAGTGATTCTGTGTGTAGGTCTGTGTACATACTGTTGATGATGATAATGATAATCAATGATAATTTAGAACTTCTTTAGCTGTTTAGCTTCTGTTTGGTTACAAAAAGTGGTACATGGGATTTTTTGTGATTTTTTGTCATTTTTTGTGCTAGAGTGTGCTGCACAAAAACTTTTAGCAGAGCAGAAGAAGACAAAGAAAAAGAAGCAAAATTTCAAACCTGGGACTGGATGAGATTTTCAAAGACGAAAGAATAACAGTTAAATGTAGAAATAGCTAGCTATTTATTATAAATGTCTAGAGGCTTACGCTCATCACACTGTGTAGGCTACTTGACATCTAATTGTATTTGAGTGATGTTTCTTAAACTTATCATGTGATCAGCTGAATATTTAGGCTAGCTCAGGACTACAGAGAGTATAACAGTCTGTTTCAACTACACATAAGGTAATTTAGCCTATTTCTTGAGATATTTTTTGTTAGTTGTTTTCCTTTGGACAACTCATTTCTAACAAACTACATTTCTGCAGACTAAAGGAAACAATAACACAAATTAATGTTTACACAGTAACTGTACTATAACAATTAAACATTACTTTTCTAGTCATAGTCACAACATAGCCTAATCTAACACATACGGTACATCTAATGTTACTGATTAGGATTTTACACAGAAAGTATATAATAAGCTTATTCAATATGATGCACAGTTGGTCATAACAGGACATGAAATAGCTCAAATCAGCTCCTCCTCATCCAACTACATGAATACAACACTACTTACACAATACTAACTGTTGTTCAGTAATATATTGCCTATACAATATATTAATAGCCTACACGTCTGATAAACATTCATTTTCTGTAGGCTATTGAGAGCAGACCTACTTTTAGTAAGTGTTTTGAGGAGGTTAAATGTGAGTGTGTGTGTGTGTGTGTGTTAGGGGGGGGGGGGGGGGGGGGCGTATTTAGAGGGTTTGACAGGACTATGTGTTGCTAGTACTGGAGTATGAATGTTCGTGCCCAGTTGGTCCCTTTCGCTGTTACTTGGACTCAGTCATGTCGAACAACAGCGCCGCCAACAGCAGTTTAGTCATCGCCCAGAAGGCAGTGAAACAGCTTCGACTCGAGGCCAGTGTCCATCGGATAAAGGTAAATCCGCAACTCAACACTTCCATTTTCTTAGTATCAAATTTGTCCTGCGCGTGACTCCCGCCCTGAAACGCATCGTGAGCTTTCATGTGCCGCGTACTATCCACCGCTGTCAGTGACCACACATTAATATTTCGGCCTACTCCAAAGCCATTCGTAAGCAACAACAAGTAAGCTGGCATACTATTTATGTGTTATTCCTTTCCTTTTATCAAGTGTTGTCACAATCGTTTTTATATATTTCGTACTTAGAATTTTATATGTTTTTTTATATATATATATATATATATATGTACATATACAATATATACATATGGAAACATCAATAACACACACACACACACACACACACATATGTATATATATATATATATATATATATATCTCATCTTATCTTATATTAGCAATTCTATCATGTAGTAAAACTGCTGTAAACTTTAATACATGTCTTATATGGTTAATATAAACTTGCAAACTGTTGTCATTAACCATAATCATTTTACTTTTAGAGCAAAGATGAATTTCACTCTGTCTACAAAGTCTTGCTCGTAGTTTGGTCCAAATAGTCATGTATTTACACCACCAAAAAACTCCAGACATAAATTTGTGATATTGTCAAGACTTAATTTATATACAATTAAGTATCAATTGATTACTGTGGTGTTATGCTACGGCCAAAATACATCTAGCGCGGACGTGGCGGGACCAGTAGGTGGTGAGGAGCTATTTCTGTTTTTTTTTTTTTTTTTACCTTCACAGACTCCATCTTGTACCATGAGGTTTTGCCAGCTTCATTGTCTACATAAAAAGTATTGCCAAATGGTAATGCATTGCAAAAAACACCCACAAGGTTGCTAAGCTGCAACACATCTACTACAATTAAGTATATAGTTTAATCATTTTTAAACAGACTGTATACTTGTTTTTGACACAGTTCTATGTAGGTTTTACCTGTTGTAGGCCTGCTGAGCCCTGTGTGAAGAAAAGCATTGACCAATTGTGTAAAACTAGAGGAAATGAAAAAAAAGGTTTGATACAAAAATTGAATTGCTGGGTCACATTACATCAAAGTTATTAAAAAAAGAAAAGGTTTTACATAGAATAATATTAATATAAAATAACAGAAGCACTAATATCCGACATGTCCTTTTTGTCTAGTATAGTGATACATTTTGGTAGAAAATCTGAGTGACTGGGACACATCACATGGAAGTTATTAAAAACTACACTAGAGTATGCTCCTGTATAATAAGCACTGAAGTGGTGCTACAAGATTCATGCTCTTATCAGACTGTTGTCAAGGTGCACTAACCGTCCTCTTACTGCCAACGTCAGGTGAAACTGAGAAACGGTGCAGTCCCACTGTACGTGGCTTCATACCACAAAATTAACTGGAAGCTACATTTTGGGCGTATGCACATATATTTGGGGAGACAGTGAGAGAGAGAGAGAGAGAGAGAGAGAGAGAGAGACCGAGACCACAGCTCATCAGACCCAAGGTGCAGGCTGTGTAAAGATGCCCTTGAGACAGTCCAGGGTGTAAGATGCAAGCAGGATCGGTGTATCAGTGTACATGGAGAGGCACAACCAAGTGGCTGGGATAGTGTACAGGAACATCTGTATCCCAATGGGACACACCACCAAAACCGGACATAGTGGTGGTTGACAAACACCAGGAGAGGGCAGTGGTAGTAGATGTGGCGATACCAGCTGACAGCAACATCAGAAAAAAGGAACACAAAAAGGTGGAGAAGTATCAGGGGTTGAAAGAACAGCTGGAACAGATGTGGAGGGTAAAAGTTGACGTGGCCCCCGTGGTAATAGGAACACTCAGGGGAGTGACCCCCAAAGTGGGAGAGGGGCTCCGGCAGATTCCAGGAACAACATCTGAAGCCTCAGTCCAGAATTGTGCAGTCCTAGGAACAGCTAAGATACTGTGCAGAACCCTCAAACTCCAAGGCCTCTGGTAGAGGACCCAAGCTTGAGGGTGATACAGATACCACCCTAAGAGGCTGAGAGGGTTTCTTTTTGAATATATTTAAACCTTGAGTCTCCTTGAGACCTTGAGTTAATGGCCATGACACATTTTTTACCATAATCTGCAACATATTTGACAATACTCTTTATGGACAGTGTAACGGTGGCTTGTTTTAGCGCTCATTTCTACAAATATATGTGAAGACATTTGGAAGAAGAGTGATCACAAACTCCATTCTTTGTTAACCAAACGATGTGATGTGTGGAATACAGGTCTCTCAGGCTGCTGCAGAACTGAAGACCTTCTGTTTGCAAAATGCTCACAAAGACCCTCTGCTCACTGGGGTGCCCTCCAGTGATAACCCATTCAGGCCACCAAAGTCATGTGTCCTGCTTTGATCCTCTGACATGTGAGTGTGGCTCTCTTCACTTTGCTTGAATTGATCAGTTATATATAGATTCTCAAGTTTTTCTTTTCTGCCTCTCTATTACTTTTATTTTATCTCATGCTACTGCTAAACAATGTCTCTGTTGTCTTTTAGAGCACAAGACACATCCCTTCAAGCTACATGTTTTTTTTTTCTTTTAGGGCCGTGAAGAAGTACAAAACACTCAAACAGATGCCTGGTCATTTTGCACTGTGGATCTCTGCCATGTGCTTCACTTCCTCTGAAGATAAAAAAAGCCAAGTCACTCACACGCGCACACCGGCACACAAACACACACGCACGCACACACACATGCACATAAACACACACATACTAAGAAATGATGCTGATGAATTTAGCTGTGTGCTGTAACTGTAGGTAATGTACTTACTTTGATACTTTGGATGTGTGTTTATAATGGCCACTGCTGGTGTCGTGTTTTACTTTTTTTAGGTTTAGAGGTAAACACAACAGGCCTTAAACTCATTCTGTTTTGAAGAGCATACCCATTTTACAGCCAAACTACACTTTTTACAGTGGGTCATTGGACAAATAAAGCCTGGAGCTGATGACTAAAAAATCTTATGAAAATCACATTGGCAGATATCAGAGTCCTATCTGATTTATTTTTATTTATGAACATCATGCAAAGCAGATCTTACAAAAATAAAATGGATTCCATGTTTTTTCTTTTCTATGTGCTTGTAATACATATTCAGTCTGTGCCACGTGTAAAAGAAAAATTAAACTAGATAATCTATTCCCCTTTTTAAAGGATTCTATCAACCAATGGCATTTTGTAGCTATTGATTCCGGTCATTTATTTTGAAGAAACAGGAGCCTTTAAATAATCATTCACTTTGTACCTGCTAGGCAGAAATACTTCATAAAACAAAAGGAAACATTTGAAAGGGAACAGAGGAGGTATGGAAACCTGATAAGCTGATGTAAGTTGATGGATAATAGCCAATCTTGTGTGAACACACAGCTCAGTTCAAAATTTCATCTTATGTGCACTGTTATTATTCACCATTAAAAGTTATCACGTGGTTGTTTTTGTTATCGGTCTGTGAAACTGTATCTGGCATGAATTTGCCATCTTAGTTTTAACAATATTAACTAGACCAATAAAGTTGTGTTGTCTGCCTCCCATCCACTGACCCTCATGTCTCATGATTACACAAAGCTTCATGTGTAATCAGTGATGTGCTATATCAAATGGAGTGTGGACTGGTAGCTGGAGAGGTGCCAGTTCACCTCCTGGGCACTGCTGAGGCGCCCTTGAGCAAGGCACCTAACCCCCCATCCGCTCGGAGTGTCTCTCATGGGCAGCCCCACTCTGACATCTCTCCACTTAGTGCATGTATAGGTCCTGTTTGTGCATGTGTGTGTGTGTTCGGACTTGTGTGTAGTTGACAACAGACTGAAAAAATGTAATTTCCTCTCGGGGATTGATAAAGTATATAAAATTAAAAATTAAATTAAATTAAAAAATTAGCACCACATCACATCATTCTCTATCTATCTGTCTGTCTGTCTGTCTGTACAACAAAGTCTGAGACTACAGGCCAAGATACTTTGAAGGCAACACTATTTTCTTCATTACAAATGATAATATCAGCCCATATGAGCTCACTTTTGTTTTTACATTTTTATGAATCCTCAAATTTTCTGATTATTTCCATGTTTACATGAACACAGAGATTATATTAAAAAGTTGAATGTAAATGAATAAAAATGTTGAAGAGCTCCTGGATTGCATGAAGTCATGTACACCTCATGCCACTCTGTATTTACACAACGCCCACTTTAAGACGCACGGTGGCGCTGTTGGAAGGACTTGTGACGTTGATGCCCAAGCTGCCTCCAGCAGAGAGCAGTGCGTGGTTGGATGTGAGCGCCACTGACCTGTCTCTACTTCCATATCGAAGATGGCGGTCTCGGTGTTCCCCGGCGTGCGGCTCCTTTCCATCGGAGACGCGAACGGAGACATACAGCGACATTCAGAGCAGCAGCCCCTGCGGCTAGAGGTTAAAACCACGCAAGATGCTGCCCTTATCAATCTCTCCAATGGTGAGTTGACCTTTCTGCAGCTGCTCCTCGGATGTTCGGCCTGTCTTAACAGCCAGTGCTAATGCTATGCAGTGCTAATGCCTATATTGCTAATCCTACCATTAGCAGCCTGCAAGAAGCTAACTAATCTTGGGAGCCCATGTCGCCTTCCCCTACTTATCACGAGGGACCCGTTAAAACTCCGATATGTTCGTCGTGTTACGGGGTCTCCCACACGAGTTCACCGCGTTGGGGAGCTTGAAGAAAACAGAACGCCACATGAACACCGTAGCTGACTTCGTCCCATCAGCAAGCAGGGCAGCTAAGTTGTGTGTAGTTTAATGCTAACAGTGAACCGCTAGTTAAACAATGCCACTAGCTCTGTTTCAGCAATGATGCGATATTGTAATGTTAGCTTAACGTTACATCCAAACAGCTCGTATCCAACATCTTTTCCCTTGATGTTCCACTACGTTTATTTTGTCACAGCTATATTAGTAATTCAGAATATTCTGGGTTTTCTAAGAGACACGGGTTATGTTATGTTTCAGGTCGTGAATTAGCTAACGTTGGCCAGAGGGCATCACTTCTGACCTGCGCCGCGGTCGGGGAGCTGACGCTGCTACAGCGTTAGCGCTTCATTTAGCTGGTAGCCCATTCTGCAATAGAGCGGTAAACAAATAAGCGTATGAAGCCTTTCGTTTATAATGAAGCGGTCTTGGGTGGCGTAGTGAGACCGGGCCCTCATTACTTATGCATTCATCTTTGTTCTCATTGGAACAATAGCCTGGTGCTTCCCTCCTGTGTGGAGCAGCCCAAGAGACGCTCCACTCCTCTGCCGCTTTTCTCATTCGGTGGGATGTCCCGCTGAAAAGAAACAGCCGCGCGGCGCAGGCCTCTCACCGACATTCATGGTGCATTGAGTTTGGTACTGAGAGCGTCGACCCCCACACGTCTCTTTTAGCACACGTTTAGAGATTGGGTTAAATTTAAACTTAAATCGATGGAAAGTGGTAAAGAAAGCAGTGTGTACAGGAGCCACTGAGAGTATCTGACATGCGTTTTTTAAACAGGAAATGCATCACAAATTTCCTAACAGACTTGAAACCACATCAAAAAGTGCATGTTCATAAATTTGACAAGGCTGTCTGAAAATAAGAGAAGCTCAAATTACCAATACATATTATCTGTAGGGAGTATAGTTCAGAAACTTCAATACTGGCCCCGGAATGATACTTTCTTTGCTACAATTTTATGAAATACACTTACATCAGAGGGAGGCCTCCACGTTTGGGAAGACTGACAGGACACTCAGCCCGAATATGTATTCCTGTATGTATTTTATGTTGGTTCTCACTAAATGATCAACCTTGTAAAATCATACATTCCTTCTCTTAATGAAAAGAAAATGAATACAGACAGGAAGGTTTCTGTTGACAACTGAAAAAGTATCTCCAATGTTTTTTAATACACAATGTCTGGAAATAAGAAGGTGTTGGGTGCCAAAAATTGTTGATTAGTAGATTCCTGATAAACTGCTTTATGTACTATTCGGAGGGATCTATTCTGAAGTTTAAGTCTAGGATCTATATTTGTTTTGTATGCATTTCCCCAAATTTCAGCACAGTGGGACATGTATGGCATTACAAGTAAACAATAAGATATATACAAACATTTCATAATTAACAACAAAAACTCCCAATTCTTTAATATGACAAATAATTTGTGTTTAATATGTTCTATGTGTGGCTTCCAATATAGTTAATGACCTATAATCCCTCCCCAAAATTTCAACACAATTTAAGTTCAGTTTTATTTCGCAATTAGCCCTAATGCCACCGAACACCATACATTTTGTTTTACTCTAATTTAGTGATAGCTTAGTAACAGCAAACCGTTTTTCAACATGATCAATTCCCTTTCTAAATAAATAAATACTTCCCAACATCAAACCTTGTGGAACACCACAGAATACTCTTTAAGATGTGATTCAGTATTATTGATTTTTGTAAACTGATACCTGTTATTTAAATAACTTCTTAACCAAAGTTGTGTGACAGCATTTATACCATAGCATTCACATTTCTAATGAAGGCGGGAATAATCAATTGTGTCAAACGCGTTATGTAAATATGCCTACAGTGTGCTGTTTTTTAATCTACTGCTGTTGCTATGTTTTCTTCAAAGTCCACTGCTAATGATGTAAATCGATTACTCCTAAACTAGGGAGGCACCGAAATGAAAATTTGGGGCCGAAGCCAAATAATATTAAACGCTTGGCCGAATACCGAGTACCGAATACCGAATGTCGTTGTTTAGTTTTTCATTAGTTTTTGCAGATGAACCCCCTCCAGATAAGTGTTGTCACGCTACCAAAATTGGGACCCACTGTACGATACCAATGAAAATATCACGGTTCTGAGTAGTATCACTATACCACAGTGAAAATGAGGCAGATGTGTGATCTGTACTCACACAGTGTGCTGAATGATTTAAGCCTATTTTGCTCGCTCAAAACTATTTTTAGTTGCAAATGCGAGTGCGATGACGGACAGATTGCCACACTGCCGACATTTTACTCCGCGCGTCACGGCACGCTGTTTGATTGCATTATCAAAACATGCCGCTATTATTCGGCCTTGCTTTTAACTTATTCCACCGAGTACCGAATGTGTTTTTTTTCAATATTCGGCCGAATATATTCGGTTACCGAATATTCGGTGCATCCCTATCCTAAACCCATATTGATGGTCACTCAGTAACTCTTATTTCTCAAGAAAGCCGTCCAGTCTGTTTACTAGGGATGTCCTGATCCAGCCTTTTCACTTCTGATCCAATACCGATATTACGGCCTTGAGTTTTGGCCGATACCAATCTGATCCAAGTGTGTATTACACATATTCACTTATTTTGTTGTCAGTCATGTTAGAAAAGGCTTGATCAAGCAATATTACTCTAACAAGAACAACTACTTTATCGGGTTACTTAGAATGATCCACAACAGAATAAATCAAATGCTCGTTTTGAGACGGTTAGATGTTTTCTCACATTGTTCTTAAGTGTCTTGTGACTTGGTAACAATGCAAGTGGTTGATCTGTTGGAGAAGTGAGGTGTGTGGCTGGCTTTATGACTTTCTCCTTGGCCTTCACTTTGAGCCTGGCTTCAATGCTTTGTTTTAACAAGGCACTTGAATGTTAACATCTCCTGAGGACCCTCATCACATTTTAATAGTAAAAATAAAATTCAAGCAGCACTTGGCACACTGTTTTGTTGTCAGATTTTTTAGGTTTTTTTGTTTGTTTGTTTTGTTCTATTTCAAAATTTAAGTGGCTGTATGCAAGCGTGTTTGATGTTGTCCTAACATTTTCTTTCTAGGAGAGGAGGCAAGTGTGTTCAAGTGTTCAGTTTCCAGGGAGACGGAGTGCAGCCGCGTGGGGAAGCAGTCATTCATCATCACACTAGGCTGCAACAGCGTTCTGTTGCAGTTCTCCTCACCTGCAGGTACACACAAACACCCTAACACATTAACACCTATTGTCAGTGCACATGAAGGAACTGTCTATACAGTAGGACTTGTCAACGAATATTCTAAATTCGAATTTGAAAAAAAAAAAAGGACTTTCGAATGTGAAAATTGATATTTGATTGTGGAGAAAAAAAAAACACCACCGCAGCTGTCCTCTTTGCGAGTGTCTTTGCAAGTGTCCTCAAAACAATCGAGCTGGCCACGGAGCTGCGTGGCGCGGCGCAGTCGGTGTGGATGACACAATCAGTTAACATGGGCGCCGAAAGGAAACTGGCTTCGCTTCTCGGCACTTCGAGGCTATTCGCAGCGCTTCCGCAGGCGGTGTGGCCTGACGGAGGGCGAGCAGTCGTTTATAACGTAATGTTATAGATAATTGTTTTATGTGTTTTAATGTGTAGGTATGTAAATGTTTTCAAAGACGTTTATATTGAAATAAAAATACCTACAAGTAGTTATGTTTCCTTGTATTAATACATATACAAGTATGTTTCCTTGTATTAGTTTGCCCTCTTGTGGACATAATGCGATTTAGCTCATAGCACTGGTGCAACAGAGGGTAATAATTTTGTAGCACCTGTCACGATAACAAATTTTGCTGGGCGATTAATTGCGTCAGAAATCATTGCGATAAGTGAAACTATTGTGCTGTTAAGACCATTTTTATTATTGTTGTAATTTTGCTTTTCTTAGACCATTTATTAAACTTCATTCATTCATCTTCTAACCACTTTATCCTCTTGAGGGTCGCAGAGGGGCTGGAGCCTATCCCAGCTGACATCGGGCAAGAGGCAGGGTGCACCCTGGACAGGTCGCCAGACTATCGCAAGGCTGACACATAGAAACAAACAACCATTCACGCTCACATTCACACGGACAATTTAGGACAATTTAGTTTACGGACAGTTTAGAGTTATCAATTAACCTAGTCCCCAAACTGCATGTCTTTGGACTGTGGGAGGAAGCCGGAGTGCCCGGAGAGAACCCACGCTGACACTTGGAGAACATGTGAACTCCGCACAGAAGGGCTCCCACAACCATGATAATGAAGGCATATTGATACAAGTACACCCTTTTAAAGAGAAATAAACATTTATTTAACAAGAATATTCACAAATGCAAAAAAAGAAAAATAGACCGTCAGTCTCTCACTCTCAGGTGTGCAGTTAAGTTGGTCATATTTGCTCTTTTTGTTGAGATGGTTTTAGAACAAACCCGGTATACCGGCTCGTCCAAATTACTGGGCTCCCCTCTGTCATTTGGGTTAAATCCAAAACACTCCCATACAGGGGCCATAGCATTTGGTTTAGGAACAAGTTCCCTGTCTTTCTCTTATGCTCAACTCTCTGTTTTCTCCTCAGTCTCGTCTCCCTCTCACAAAGATCGCACTGTGTGTGTGTAGCCCATAGCCCCGCCTCCCCCACAGAGACAAAGACACTCGATGACTGAACTTTCCCTCCGTTCGTTATGCTTATGAACCAACTCACCTGGCTGCCAGACGATGCACGGCAGTAGTGTTACATGGTATACCGGTACTAAAATAGTACCGCGATACTAGAGTATTCCAAATGGTACTATACTGCATTTGGAAAATACCGGTACTTCGAAATTGATTCAGTTAATTAATTTAGTTAATCTATTTTACTCATTTATGCACGCAAACGCTTTCCTTGTTCCTATTGAAGCACAGATTGGTGGTGTGTATGACAACACCTGTATCAACATTCGCAGGTGGCGCACGTGAAAAAGACAAGTGAAAGTACCGAAAAGTATCGAAATTCATATTGGTATGGGTACCGAAACAAAGATTTTGGTATCGTGATAACACTACACAGCAGTGAACACTCTTGTTGTCTAGTGAAAAAACAGACCACACACACACACAAACAAGCGTCTCGCAAGCGGTCTGTTGTACGCGTGCTACCAGGCAAATAAATTTATCACACAAACATATGTTTCGCACTGTACAGCCCTGCTGCACATGTGTAATACACAGGAAAGTGCGCGTGCAACTGTCAATGGTTTTCCTTTACAAATAAATAATCACAGTAGTAGTAATAATAATGCTGTACTTAAGTAACACATTCACTCTGCATGTATGAGCAGAAACATGCTCCGCTGTGATTTCTTTCTAAAAACATTCTAAATGTTAAAGGACTATGAATTGTGGAGGCAAACAGGTTTTTTTAAACCATTGTTTTGTAAAGGATTTTTCTCAGTAACACATTGGAGCCATCCTTATAACCCCTTCCCTACTATATGAAAACTTATGTTAGATTGCATAGTTTGTTCATCCCGTGTGACAAACTCCCTAAGTTCTGCAAGCTCTCTTTGCTTTTTCAGTCTAATAAATACAAAAATAAACAGTCTTGCAGCCTGAAAGGGCGACTCGGCCCACTAGCAGTTATGTCCATTGCCAATCCAATGTCAACCCTAAAATCTAAAATATTATGACTGTAGAATTAAAGGGAAACTTTGCACTAAACATGTCATCACTTGTGCTCAAATTTGCCCGAGTTCGTGTCGTTTGGGTCACATGTGAGCTCTAGTTTCAGAGTTGTTATGGTCATAATGTGAGTCATTGACCCTCCTGGCCATCATGTTAGGGTCAGGTGGGACCAGGGGTGAATAGGTGTGAAGTCGTCTGGGTAGGGATCCCAAGACTGCATTGTAGGTGGGTGATTAAGCCTGATTTATGGTCGTTCGTTGAATCGACGTCGTAGGGTACGGGGCTACGCAGAAGGCTCGCCGTAGCCCCCGGCGTAACCTGACGTGCACCTCCCCAAAAATGTAACTACGCGTCGCGGCGACGCAGACCCAGCGCAGACCGGCACGGCTGTGATTGGTTTGCTTGGTAGCAACACATTTCCGGTTTCGTATTTCCAGATTCCGGCAGCCCCGCCGTCTTTAAACATCTTCTGTTGCGATGTATATATGCCATTATGCTCAATGTTCAATACGGATATGGATACCCGGCCGGAGCCGTCTGTCCGTGCTCTGCGTTCATTTCTCTGTGACCGGAAAAGCCGGAAGCTAAACGAAGAATCAACTAGAGACGACGATAACCACTCAGGAAATGAATGTAGCCTCCTACCGCTCTGGCGGTGAATTGCACTGCGACGAAACTGAGTGACGGAGAAGTTCGAAGGGTTCACGATGGCGTCACGGCAGCCACGTAGCGACGTTGTCGATTCAACGCACGACCATAAATCAGGCTTTAGTGGTGTTGTAGGCCACCCTCTCTGTTTAACGATGGTCGTTCCAGTTTGATGTGGATGGCTTGTTTTACGCCTCTTTCAAACCATCTTTCTTCCCTGGACAAGATGGGCACATTGCTGTCCTCAAAAGAGTGTGCTTTCTCTTTTTAGATATAAATGGACAGCTGTGTCTGGACCTGAGGAGCTAGCTCTCCTGTGCTGTGCTAGGGCTGCTTGATTATGGAAAAAATCATAATCACAATTATTTTGGTCAAAATTGAAGTCGCAATTATGCAGCACACGTGATGACTTACATTGTTTGTACAACGGCATGTCATTTCTGTCTCTACATGGGCGCAGTTCTCTCCTCTGCTCTCTGTATTGGGCTTGGTGGAGTTCGGCCCTGGTGTGCACACGTGCGCACACACACAGACAGGTGCGCGCACACACACATTGCCCTCCCTCTGCCATTTTCCACTCGCTGTTTTTGAAATCTTCCACAATCACCTGCCCCTCACATTATTCATAGTTCACCTACTTGACTGGCTTGTGGAGTGAATAGAGGAGAGGAGGGGAGGAGCAGTATTGCGCATGTGCGGCTTCCGTAGAAGTCAAAATAACATCTCCAGGCATCGGTGAGCAAAAATTATGTACACTCGATTTCAGTAATTTTGAAATCGGTTGATCTCAAAATAGTAATCGCGATCACTAGACGATTAATTGCACAGCCTTATGCTGTGCCATGCGCTTGTGGAGTTTTTGTTAACTTTCCTCAGTTATTGCTCTGAAATTAGAACCCATATGTGACCCTAACGACTCTGCAAGGGTTCACACCAGGGGCGATTGCTCTGAGACAACAAGGGAGGCTGAACTTCCCCTAAAATTTCATAGAAGAAATGGTCAAATATGCACTATTGAATTAACATTAAAATAAGAATTTACATTGCATTAAACATGCGCTAGGATGCATTTAATATCATTACTATGATGTTCAAACATCAGCTGTTTATCACCTGCTTTCAAACGTGACCACCCTGTCATACATTCTTGTGTCAGCACGGTGGATGCAGAGTCTCCAAGCATTCCTGTGAGACAGCACTGACCAGTTTTTTTTTTTCATGCAGCAAAGCGAGATGGTCATTGGATAAATGTGACAAAATTGTCACTTCCAGGGTGGCTCAGCTTCCCTGGGATCTAATGGAGCGGTAGGCGGGAGAGGAAGCTCGGTGTATGCATGATGATTGGAGGAACTGTCTAAAAGGCAGAACCCCTTAGTGATTGACAGCACTTTTGAAATACACACTGGCATCGTTGCGTTTTGGTATCAGTCCCATGCGGATATTTGCGAGTGTAGTCTTCTGACAGAGTGCTGCCCAGAGTTCCTTATTTCCATAAGCCATATTTAAACCGTTTTAAACCCATCTGAAAATCTTTGAGGTGTGTTTTGCTGTGGTTCTATTTAGGGCTGAACGATATGGACAAAATTTCCTATCTCTATTTATGCCCGATATCTTGATACCGATATGATATGATATGACTGTGGGTTCAGTGAAAACTAAGCATTCTTTATTAAAAAAAAAAAAAGAGTGAACCATTTTCTGGAAGCCCTCTTTAGTGACTGAATACATGGGAATCATGTGTAGCAATATGGTACGTTATAGCGTTTGTAATGTCTTTGTGCTGCTGGACGTTGATTGGTATGGCATTATGCTACTGAATGCATCGGCAATCACTGTTAGAATAAATGTGAACAAATAACGTGTATAATCATCATCATTATTAACATTTATCTCTCTGTTCGTTGGCCAAAATTGCCCCTCAGTTACAATCAGGGAATTCCTTTTCCCATGTAATCAATCAGTTGATGGGTGGGTATAAAAAGCAGCGATCACAGTGCATGAAGACGCATGATTGCTAACTTGACACTGTTTGAGGATGTGGTGGATGGGAGTTAGAGGGTGACATGGGAGTGGATTTTCAGTCCCATCCCATCCCACTCCCACAAAAATAATCCCATCCTGTCTCAATCCCGTGAAAAAGGAAAAAAAAAAAAATCCCGTCCCGTCCCAATCCCACAAGAATGACTCCCGTCCCACCCCGCTCCCGTGTATATACACTGCTCAAAAAAATAAAGGGAACACTTAAACAACACAATGCAACTCCAAGTCAATCACACTTCTGTGAAATCAAACTGTCCACTTAAGAAGCAAAACCGATTGACAATCAATTTCACATGCTGTTGTGCAAATGGAATAGACAACAGGTGGAAATTATAGGCAATTAGTAAGACACCCCCAATAAAGGAATGGTTCTGCAGGTGGTGACCACAGGCCACTTCTCAGTTCCTGTGCTTTCTGGCTGATGTTTTGGTCACTTTTGAATGCTGGCGATGCTTTCACTCTAGTGGTAGCATGACACGGAGTCTACAACCCACACAAGTGGCTCAGGTAGTGCAGCTCATCCAGGATGGCACATCAATGCGAGCTGTGGCAAGAAGGTTTGCTGTGTCTGTCAGCGTAGTGTCCAGAGCATGGAGGCGCTACCAGGAGACAGGCCAGTACATCAGGAGTTGTGGAGGAGACTGTAGGAGGGCAACAACCCAGCAGCAGGACCGCTACCTCCGCCTTTGTGCAAGGAGGAACAGGAGGAGCACTGCCAGAGCCCTGCAAAATGACCTCCAGCAGGCCACAAATGTGCATGTGTCTGCTCAAACGGTCAGAAACAGACTCCATGAGGGTGGTATGAGGGCCCAACGTCCACAGGTGGGGGTTGTGCTTACAGCCCAACACCGTGCAGGACGTTTGGCATTTGCCAGAGAACACCAAGATTGGCAAATTCGCCACTGGCACCCTGTGCTCTTCACAGATGAAAGCAGGTTCACACTGGAGATGCCGCGAAGAACGTTCTGCTGCCTGCAACATCCTCCAGCATGACTGGTTTGGCAGTGGGTCAGTAATGGTGTGGGGTGGTATTTCTTTGGGGGGCCGCACAGCCCTCCATGTGCTCGCCAGAGGTAGCCTGACTGCCATTAGGTACCGAGATGAGATCCTCAGACCCATTGTGAGACCTGCTGGTGCGGTTGGCCCTGGGTTCCTCCTAATGCAAGACAATGCTAGACCTCATGTGGCTGGAGTGTGTCAGCAGTTCCTGCAAGACAAAGGCATTGATGCTATGGACTGGCCCGCCCTTTCCCCAGACCTGAATCCAACTGAGCACATCTGGGACATCATGTCTCACTCCATCCACCAATGCCACGTTGCACCACAGACTGTCCAGGAGTTGGCGGATGCTTTAGTCCAGGTCTGGGAAGAGATCCCTCAAGAGACCATCCGCCACCTCATCAGGAGCATGCCCAGGCGTTGTAGGGAGGTCATACAGGCACGTGGAGGCCACACACACTACTGAGCCACATTTTGACATGTTTTAAGGACATTACATCAAAGTTGGATCAGCCTGTAGTGTGTTTTTCCACTTTAATTTTGAGTGTGACTCAAAATCCAAACCTCCATGGGTTAATAAATTTGATTTCCATTGATAATTTTTGTGTGATTTTGTTGTCAGCACATTCAACTATGTAAAGAACAAAGTATTTAATAAGAATTTTTCATTCATTCAGATCTGGGATGTGTTATTTTAGTGTTCCCTTTATTTTTTTGAGCAGTGTATATATATATATATATATATATACATATATATATATATATAGTACATGGATCACACAATACCTACCTTAGTTGCATATAAAGCCAAATATGACATCTAATGTTGTTTTTTGATGTTTATTGCCTAATTATTTTAACATTGACTCCACCTGTTGTGATGCTGTTCAGAATGACAAACACATTTGATTTCTGATGTGGTCAGACAACACGTCATAAGAACCAGTTCTGAGAAAGAAAACTGTAGTTAAAGTATTGCAGTAGAAGCAGTGTTTGGTTCCTCTGACTGATATTATTATATATGGCATCATTAGATTATTAATACTGAAGAATCACTGTTAGAGCAACATGTTTCTGTTGTAGCAGGTCTGCAGTTAAAAGTTGGTCGTATTCGCTCTTTTTGTTGAGATGGTTTTAGAACAAACGCGGCACACCGGCTCATCCAAATTACTGGACTGCCCTCTGTCATTTGGTTTAAATCCAATACACACTTGGTTTAGGAACAAGTTCCCTGTCTTTCTCTTACGCTCAACTATCTGTTTTCTTCTCAGCCTCGTCTCAGTCTCGTCCCCCCCCCCCTTTTAATTTACAGTGCAATTAACCGACTCGCATATCGCAACAGGCCTAATGATGATTCCCAGTCCCGCCCGCTCCCGTTGACTTTTTTTCCATCCCATCCCAATCACGTGAAGAATAGTGAAACCGATTCCCATCCTGTGGGAATCCCATGGGAATCACATGGGACACCCAAAAAAATGTCAGCCTCAAATGGGAGTCTCCGGAGAGAGCTTATCTTCAGGGACCAGCAAGACCTACTGGTCAACAATGATGAGTGGCTTATGAGCCAGTTCGACTGCTACATGCAGTGCTGCGGGATCTCTGCGCTGCGTTGGGCTTGGCGTTACAAAGACGTACAAAGCAGGAGCAAAGCTGCGCAAGTGCTGTGCTGTACAGTGTGGCACACCTGAAAAACATGCCACTACCACTTGACACAGATGCTGGCACTTACCTCGACCTCTGTCCCCAGGCATTTGAGCCAAATGCTGCTGCGCGTCAGCGTCTGGATGTGATGCATCTTTTGTGAAAACAAGACGTATTTTAAGCAATCATGTGAGTCAAGACAATCACATTGTTTGTCAAACAGCTGTGGCAACTGTTTCCCCCATTTAGAGTGTTTATTTCAGTCTCTGAAACTGTCTGACAGTTGGCTCAAAACTTCCCTCGGTTTTCTGTCTGAATAAATCACCATAAACAGTCTTAAGGCCTTAATATTGGATCATTTCTTCTTGACCTCTGGAACAGTCTGACCTTTAGTCACCTTCCTTGTACACAGTTTTAGAAATGAGGCCCCTGGTCTGGTAGGAGCCAGCTAGCTAGTGGTGCAGCTCATTTGGCCATTACCGCTAGTAATGCTGTCAGGGCCCAACAGTGTTGCTGTGAAAACATGGTGCCCACCCTCTGGTCTCCCCCAGCTCACCCTGGTGAGTAAGCTGCTCGGTTTTGAGCCGTAAAACCACTTTACCATTGTTGACTACGTCATAATTTTTAGCTGTTACCACTGTCAGTGCCTGTGTTCACCAAAGCATTTTTTCTGAGGCTAGAATATTTTAAGAACAATTTTCCAATGGGAATACTGCATATTTAAGCTGCGCTACACATGCTGGCAGCACACCGAGGTGCTGGGTCTTTTTTGTAAGTGCTGAGCACTGAAAAATATTCAACTCTTGGTAAAAATGCTGCACTCATCACGATCACTTTGGCTGTTCTGTTACAGTCGAAGAGGGACATATACTGTGAAGACCATCTGACACATCTTCCATGTACAGATGCTGAACAACAACAATAATGGAGGAGAAATCAGCTAAATTATTATTATTAATATTATTATTGTTATGTTTACTCTGATGAACCCACACAGATCGGCCGATCCATCCTCTCTACTGCCCACTTCAGCCTTTCTCGCATCCAGAGTAAGTGCTCTACCGTGTGCTGTCATCTACTTCAGTGGATATTCCATAACATAGCAATCAAAGTGTCTCAGCTCAAAACAAAACAAAACAAATGCAGTGCCCCAAAGTGCTCTGAAACGCTCTCAGCTGGGCGTTTCCTGAGGAGCACCAGGTGCCTCATATACAAAGATTTGTGTGGATTTCCTACTGAAACATGGCGTACGCTTAAATCCGGAAAAGGTCGTACACACAAAAACATCCAGATGTATGAATCTGTGCATACGCATGAATCCAAGTACATTTCCTTTGTACATCCCAATCAATGTGGAATTGAGCGCACATGTTAGAGTACCCGACCCCTCCCTGTCCACGCCCCCATCTAAATATGCAAATCATATTTAAATGAGCCCTGTACCTGAGATTCCCCTCTCTGCACAATCAGAAAACTAAAACAAAAGTGAAGTG
Source organism: Epinephelus cyanopodus (assembly GCA_026686955.1). Lineage (NCBI taxonomy): Eukaryota > Metazoa > Chordata > Actinopteri > Perciformes > Serranidae > Epinephelus > Epinephelus cyanopodus. The sequence continues at coordinate 37,867,868 of CM048929.1, forward strand.
GAGACACTACTCACTGAAGTGGAGGCGTGCAAAAATGTACTTTTTTGCACGCTGTCCTCCGGCATCAACTACATGCAAGAGGAGTGAGTGGGAGAGTGTGTGTGAGGCTATCAATGCTGTGGGGTCAGAAAAGTGTTTACACAGACTTTAAAAACAAGTGGTCTGACATTAAGGTGGATGTGAAGCGGAGGATGGCTGCTCACCACCATAGTGTAGCCAAAACAGGCGGGGGAACAGGAGAGGAGGAGCTCAACCCTGTTTGAACAGAGAGTCACAGGGGGGTCAATTGAAAGCAGACAAATAATTATGTGAACTGTAAATTAATTTTCCATTGGTTAATTTTATACACCACTTGGATCACACACTATTGTTGTAAATGAATGCAGAAGTGCGCTGGGAAAAGGTGAGGCTGATTAAGAAATGTCACACTTAACGCACAGGTTTATCGACATGAGTACTTTACACACAGACAATCGGGCTTGTTAGAAAGCTCTGAAGCTGTAGTTTAAACAGCAAAAAAAAAACAGCAAGTCATTAACTTTAACCACTGATTAGTACTGATGCTGTGAATATTTGGGGGCGCACATGCTCAATGCGCATCAGGGGAATTCATATTAGGACAATTCAACAAATAAATTATTTACTCACCAAGAAGCCACCCATCGCGCACAGTGCCAGTTTGTAGTCTGTTCCCAACCATGCTGTTACTCAGTGTGTTGAACCAAACCACCTCGCCACAATGTTGATTAATTGCATTTGCGCATCACATGTGATCTGTACATTGATCGAATAAAAGTGCTTCCCATTGACATAACAAATTCATCCTGTGATGGCGCTTTTATAACAATGTGTGTGCAGTCGATATCTCTGATTACATTAGGAAAACCAGCTCTTGCTGCAAATTGCTCTCCTGATCAGTTGGCCAGCTGCCTCTGGAATGCCCTTGTTGCGAGGAACCCCAGTGTGGTTATCACCTGTATGGATACAGGCAGCGCATGGCTCGTCACCGTGTTGCGCTCCAAGGCCAGCTGCAGCTCTGCGCAGAGTTTCAGGAGGATTGCCCACAGGAACCTAAAGTAGCTGATGAGCCAGTTGTCATCATGTGCCAGTGCCATCTGTCCTGGATCACATGCTCTCTTCGTATTGCACCATTTACAATGTCTTTATACTGCAAAAGCAGCTGCTGTTAACGGTATTTTCTGCACCACTTTGCACATACTTTTATATCCACTCATCTAATTGCAGACACTTAGGTGTGTTAATTGTTCATCAGTGTTAATTGTTCATGTGTCTCTGATGTCCACGTCACTCTGAGGACTAATTGTTTTCACATTTATTTATTATAACAGTTTCCCAGCATCACCTCTATGTGTTGCCAAAGGATCAACAGCTGTAGAAACATGCGTACGCCAGCCAAGAAGTTGGTGTGAGGCAACGCACATTTCCACAGTCATTTCACTCTTGATATATCTGAAATTTGCCGTGGAAAAGGACGTACGCCACGTTTTTGTTCATACGCACCCTTTATACATGAGGCCCCTGGTGTTTTCAGCTGGGATAAAAACATATACATAATATATCAAACAATGCTCAAATGGTTTTGTGGTTCGAAATTAATGTGCTTATTCACCGAGGCGACCACCACCGAAGAAACCATTGGAGACCAACAGTGGGCAGATAACATGTTTTCATACGCTAACGTGGCTGGCTGTAGGCAAATCAGTTAACATTAACAACACAAATTTCATCAACTCTAAATGGATAGCCCCAACAGCCCTAAAGCTTACTGAGTCTGTGGAGTGCTGGACTAAAAGGAAGGCCTTGTCTTTCACATCTTTTCCTCTCTTAGTTACCGGTTAATGGGTGCTGGCCCTTTGACAGAAAAATTAACCAAAGTTGACATCCCTTCTAGTGACTGCCCTTTATGTATGTATTGTTGTGTAATGTAGAGTCCAGTGGAAAGTTTGACCTATAATTGTTCATGTTTGTGTGTTTATGTTCCACCTCAGATTTTCAGTCGTTTTATAATCTGCTGAAGAATAGTCGTGGTCATGTCAGTGAGCGCTCAGTCTTCAGTGAAAGGACAGAGGACTCCTCTGCTGTACAGTACTTCCAGGTGAGAGGAACACACACACACACACACACACACACACACACACACACACACACACAAACACAAACACAAACACACACACACACACACAGCGATGGGTCGGGTCTGTGCATTTTTAGGCAATTCTGAGCAACAAGCAGAATTCAAATAAACACAAGAATTTTGCGCTCTAGAAATCAGCACTCGGTGAATAACCTAATAAGCCCTATATAAGCTATTATGGCCAGGCTTAACTATACAGACCAATGAGCAGTGATAACTAACATGTTTTTGGGGTCATCGGGTGGGAACCTCCTTTCACCGGTGTTTCGTCTAGTTGGTCCCACGACACCTCCAGGAGGCTAGACAGTGATCTCTGGCGTCCCAGAGACACTCTCCTAGTGCCAGGTCTCACTGCTCTCCACACCAACCCAATAACCTCCTTTACCTTACTTACACGTGGCTTTCTCAGCCCAAACAGCACTGCCACCTTCAACCAAACCCAGGCTCCGTACATGCGAGCTCCAGGTAGAAACAATGCTCATACTACCTTTCCTAGCACATTCACCATACTCTATGTCACACGCTACATAGCATAACTACAATATAAGCTAAAGTTAAAGGGGATAAATAAACTTACAGGAAGAATTGGAAGACATTTAGAAATTTAGCAACACAATCTGCCTTTTTCATCAGCTGAGGCTTGAACTCACAACCTCTGAGACTAAGAATCAATTTCTATCTCACTGAGCTAATTAATCAGTGCCAATTCGTGTGTAGCTTCACACTCCCTTAGCCAGACATGCAGGTTTAGCAGCCGTCCATGCATGGAAAAGCAGATTTCAAACCACTGTAAAAAATTCAGTTATCGAAACAAAAATCTGAAAATGATTGATTTGCTTCATAAGTGAAAAACTGATGTTTAACTAGTTGAGCTATGTGCAAAGTGAGAAGCCTCAGATGGTTTCACACTGAAGTATTGACACTGGATCTCTGTGAAAAGTTTGGTTTATTTTCAAGCATGAGAAGGCAGATTTTCTAGCAGAAAAAAAGACTTGAAAATGATGCACAGTGATGAGTCATGCTCAATTTAAGCAATAAGCTGGAGCACAAGAAGATGTTTACATTACAATGTGGATTCTGCACCAGTTGAGGCTCAAATCCGCAACCTCTGGAACCTAAGACGGTCATCTACCGCTCTGAACTAATTGGGAAGTAGCAACTCAACAGTGGCTTCACAAATTGAGTAAGCCATTCACTGTTGTGTAGGAAAGTAGCCATCCATGCATGGAAAGGCAGATTTGAAACCACTGTAAAAAATTCAGTTATTGAGACAAAAATCTGAAAATACACACATTGCATCTAGATAGCATGGAGATGTTGGCAATTTGTTTGTAACAATGATTGATTTGCTCCATAAGTGAAAAACTGATGTTTAAAATTGCAATTTTTTCATTGATTCCAGTGGTTCATGTTAGAGCAACATTCAAAATGCTGTCAAAAATTCAGCTTTTGAGATGAAATTCTGAAATTTGTTACACATCTACCATGAGCCTAGAATTTTGTCATTTTTTTCCATGAACATTGAAGACTTATTTAGCAAGAATTTGCATGTATATGTTTACAGTACAGTTTACAGTCAAACATTTTGATGCACTGTAGGCTCAATTTTTGATCAATCAAAAAATCTGAGAAACATAGTTTTTGTAGGACAGTCTGAAGATGCTCTGTAGCAAGTTTGGTGTCAATTAAGCAAAAATTGTGTGAGGAGATAAGTTTAAGAAGTTTTACAGTTTTTGAAAAAAAAAACAAAAAAAAAACAAACAGTGATGAACTTAATAGTTTTTGATAGGTTTAAATGTACAAAGGTTTCTTCAGTGTTGGAGCTACAATTTGATGAAAGTTGTGAAGTTGTAGCACGTATGGTTGAGTTGTTATGAATTTTCAAAGTTTTGAACCTAAGACGCTTGCTGTAGCACCACCATCAGGACTATTGGCTTGAGTTTACAGCTGAGGATACCTGGCATGAGACTGGACCTTTGTGCAAAGTTTGGTGAGTTTTCACCCATGGGAAGTATGATCTCCTCGGAAGAAGAAAGAAGAAGAAGACCTAGGATTAAAACAGTGTCCTAGAAGGACCCTAATAATAAATACATAAATAAAATATTAGTTATTAAAAAAACTACAAAAAAAATAAACAAACAAAAAAACAGTTTAAATTAAAGCTTTGTTTCACTGAGGAAAATGGTATCAGCTTACGGAAGCAGACAGGAGATCTACGTGTTGTTACAATTCTGGGGAGGTGAACGTTAGGCTGCGGCGTAGGTTACCGCGTAAGCTCTACGTCAACGTAGAGAAATATAAGAAGTATAAATTACCTATTAGTGTAGCTAAAGAACTTGTGAGTGAGTGGGTGGGTGGGTGGGCCGGAGCTGTCCACAGAGTGTGAAAGAGGAGAGGTGCTTGCTGGTATGCGTTACGTAACACAGCTTGATCCTGTATCGATAAAAACAGTATTGTCTAAATCTATATCTTGCTTGAAAATAGATCGATAGATCCTATATAGTCGTTATATCGCCCAGCACAACTTTGGAGCATTGCTTATTTAGAATGAGCGCTCATAATTGTCCCTTCTCAAGGCACTTCAGGGCTGACAGACTCTTCCTAATCCTTAGGGCTGCAACTAGTGATTATTTTCATTGTCAACTAATCTGTCGATTATATCTTCGATTAGTTGACTAATCATTTTTTCGAAATATTTGTTAAAATGTCGGTCTGTCTCTTCCAAACCCCAAAATTATGTCATCTAATGTCTTGTTTCGTACTCGCGCCAAAGGGTTTTAGTACACCATCATGGGAGAGTGTGTAAAGCTGCCAATATTTGGCAGAAGCTGCAGTAAACGTATTTTGGGGCACTTTCATGGTACTTTTCTGTGAAAAATGACTCAAACCAATTAGTCGACTTCTAAAATAGTCACAGATTATTTTAATAGTCAATTAGTCATTCATTAATTGACTAATTGTTGCAGCCCTACTGATCCTACCACTTTGCTAACACTCAACTAATGAAATTAGCAGCAAAGCTATCTGTTAGGGCCTGCTGTGTCGCCACAAAGACTGTCCAATCTTTGGTCACAGGTATTTGGGGGTTGGGCACAAGCCTAGCCTATAGCTAGACATTCAGTAATCTGAATTGCCCATAGGTGAGTCACGGTACCAAAATTGGGACCCACAGTACGATACTAGTGAAAGTGTCATGGTTCTGAGTAGTATCACGATACCACAGCAAAAATTAGGCAGATGTGTCTTTTGTCATTCATTTAAAGATGAATCACTTTTCTATAATACATCACTGATATTTCAATGGAATAAATTACTTACTGACTTACTCATACTTCAAAAATAGCATCAATAAGTGATTAACATAGGGGGGGATCAAAATAAAAATAAATAAATAAAAAATATCAACCAGCCATCCTCCTCCTCTGATAAGTTTAAGAACAGTCCCTTCAGTGTGGTGAGGTTTGTGGAGTATTACCTGCCACAAAGAGAGAAATGTCAACGGCTTGTTTCTCCTCTGACACGTCACATACCTGTGTGCTGCCACGGCTCCGCTGTTCAGGTACTCCTAGGCAGTTGTGACACCAACAAAGAGGAAATTATTGGACCTGGAGCCAGGCTTCTTGGTTGCCGGTAAACCGCATTATCTTGCGGTGGCCGTAGTGCTCCACCATAAATAAATAAATAAATAAAAATAAATAAATAAATAAATACATGACTGCTCTACTTAAAGAATGTCAGTTGACTGAGGGCGTCTGCAACTGTAGCCCTACTGCCACAGTCTCACTCACTGTTGAATGATTTAAACCTTTCTCAAAAATAAATGTCAGAAAAATGCTGGAAGATATTGGTGACCTATGCAAAAGTTTGCTTACATTGTGACTCTGTGCCCCTCTGACTCAGCTGTCAAACAAACACTAACCTGCCTACTCACAGGCTTGGAATAAATGTTTTTTTTGTTTGTTTGTTTTTGTTTTTTGTAATTGATAAAATAGCGCATTTGAAAATCACGTTGATCTAGTTACAGTTTTATATTTTACTTTTTGAAATGTGAGTATGCTTTTGTATTTCCTTAATACAATACTGACCTCATATACAGTAGATTAAAAAAAACAACAACTTACCAATGTGTTCATATTTTCTTTTTGGTGTAGTTTTATGGCTACCTCTCCCAGCAACAGAATATGATGCAGGACTACGTTCGGACAGGGACTTACCAACGAGCTATTCTCCAGAACCACACTGACTTCAAGGATAAGGTAATCTTATACTGCCAGAAATTAGATTTACATTTACGCTTAAGCAATAATCTGTTGCTAGATTGTAAACTGTTCGGTTTTCTCTCACCTACGTTAATTAAAAGAAGGCTCCTGCACACAGTCTCACTCACTGCTGAATGATTTATTGAGTGTCACACAATGTTTCTGTCTGGACGACCTTCATCAGGTATAATAAACAGACGGCATCACACCACTTGCATGTATATACATTAGCTGTCTCCTATCAACCAATCAGACCCCTGGAGGAATTAATTGGACTGATGAGCATCAGCATCACCTGTCAGGAAATGATATAACACTAAATTAGAAATTTTTTTAGAAAAAAGTATACATCATATCTATAAATATATAAGATCATGAGGTTTATTTAAAGTGTACAAAGAAGTAGAAAAATATTTAAATAGTGACAAGGACCAAGTATAAATAGGAAAATCATGTCAGACAAAGGAGAATATTTCACAATTTTTTTTTCTCCAGAATGCACCGCCTGGGTCAGGCAGAAAAACAATAAAATAGTGCTCCGATCCTTCTTCAACAAACAAAAAACATCCAATATAGAAAAAATACAAAGAATAATTTACAGCGTGACATTGAGTAGCAGTTCATCATTCAATCATTTGGGAGACAGAGTCTGTAATGTGAAGATCCAGAATGCCTCCCTTCGTTTTAAGAGCAAGTCATGGTCTCCACCCCTGGGTGGTAACGGAACTTGTTTGATCCCACCGAAGCGGAGGGAGGCCACGTCATGACTCATTTCATTAACCCTTCTAACTCCACGGGTGCGTGGGCGCTCCCACGCGACAGCGTCGGTACTTTGCAGAATATCTCGGGAACCACACAATAAAACTTAATGGGGAACATTGCTATCACAAGCATACTCTTTGGGCGATCTATGGTGAGCTTAGGCAATTCTAGCCTTTTGAGAAGGTTTTCAATCCAGCCGTTAAGTGCGGCGTTTTTTCCAGGAACTTCGCACGTGAATTCCACCGTGATAACTCTGTGATAAGTTCATTATTCATTACATTTTGTGATTAAAAACGTGTAAATTATGTTAGCGGACCTCCATATTGAAGCTTGATGTAAACGATGATGATTTCCGGTCGGTCTCTCGACCAATGAGATGCTCCGATTTCTTCTTCTTTTGTTTTTATGACGGTGACATCCAATCCCAGCAGCCAAAGATCAGCGTGAGGTGAAATAGTTATCTTCCAGTATCAAAAACATTATTTTTTGTTGTGTTTGTGTTAGAATGTTGGGATCTTTTTCTCCTGATAGCCAAGGCCTGAGAGGAACATATTTGAAAATGAAAAAGCTTGTACATTGTTGATCTGTGTCTTTTTTTAATTAAATTCTGTGACATTCAATTTCCGTTTTGCTTTTTCTTTTGTTTTTATACTCATAACTATTGATCCATTCATGTGGCATCATTTTGGCATACATATTATTATTATTATTGCCCAGGTTGTCCTGAAAAAAAAAAGATGTTCATTACTTGATTGTGCATGAAAGGGTTGAGATTATACATGCATTAATAGACAGAGAGGCCAGGCGGACAAAAAATAGCAATAAATGGCTTGGTTTTTTAAGGGTTAAACTGGACTGTTACTGGATATTCTTTGTCCTTGCGGCGGATCGCACTCTTGTGTTCACTTATTCTTTGCTTTAATTTTCTGGTGGTCTTGCCAACATAGGCAAGACCACACGGGCAGCGCAACATATAAACAACATGAGTGGATGTGCATGTAATCACACTTTTTATCTGAAACTTTTTTCCGGTAAGAGGGTGACAAAAATGTGCTGTTTTAAAAGTGTTATGGCACTGAGCGCAATTCCTACATCTGTAGTTACCATTAGGCAGAGGACTTAAAAGAGTTTGGTGAAGCTGGTTCGGGTTCTTTTCTTTTTGGAGAAATTTGCATGAACCAGACGGTCTTTTAAATTTTGTCCTCGCTTAAAAACAAATAAAGGTGGATCTTAAAAAACAGAGGCTAGTTCAGGGACTGATTTCAATAAGTGCCAGTGTTTCATAAATTTAGATTTTACAGCATGACTTTGAGGAGAGTAGGTAGTGACACGCATGACTGGAAAGTTTTTTTCTTTTTTCTGGCTTATTTAACAAATCGGGACAAGATTTTACTTGAGCTGAATTGTACACTTGCTCTGTCCATTCATTGGGGTACCCTCATGAAAGGAATTTAGATTTCAGGTCCATTGATTTTTCTGTGAAATCTTGCGTCTTCCACACCTAGGGGTGGAGACCATGACTTGCTCTTAAAATGAAGGGAGGCATTCTGGATCTTCACATTACAGACTCTGTCTCCCAAAGGATTAAATGATGAACTGCTACTTAGGGATGCACTGAAATGAAAATTTGGGGCCGAAGCCGAATAATATTAAACGCTTGGCCAAATACCGAGTACCGAATACTGAATATCGTTGTTTAGTTTTTGCAGATGAACCCCCTCCAGATTGGTGTTGTCACGGTACCAAAATTGGGACCCACTGTACGATACCAATGAAAATATCACGCTTCTGAGTAGTATCAGGATACCACAGCAAAAATGAGGCAGATGTGCCTTTTGTCATTTATAAAAAGATAAATCACTTTTCTATAATACATCAATGATATTTCAATGGAATAAATTACTTATTGACTCATTCATACTTCAAAAACAGCATCAATAAGTGATTAACATAGTAAATAAAATAAAAATCAACCAGCCACCCTCCTCCCCTGACAGTCCCTCCATAAGTAAAGAACAGTCCCTAAAGTGCGGTGAGATTTATGGACTGTTAGCTGCCACAATGACAGAAATGTGAACGACTCGTATCTCCTCTGACACGCCACATACCTGTGTTCGGCTGGCTCGGCTGTTCAGGTACTACTGGGCAGTCATGACGCCAAGAAGAGGATATTATTGGAGCCGACTTCTCCGTCGCTGCAGGTAAGCCGATGGCCACCGTATTTGATGGGAATACATTACTGTCTGTGTCTGGAACCCCCATTCAACCCACAACCGGTGGGATTTGCCTATCGTTTCTGCTGCTGGTTGAAATGTGTACTCACGCAGTGTGCTGAATGATTTTAACCTATATTTTGCTCGCTCAAAACTATTTTTAGTTGCAAATGCGAGTGGGATGACGAACAGATCGCCACACTGCCGACATTTTACTCCGCCCGTCACGGCACGCTGTTTGATTGCGTTATCAAAACACGCTGCTATTATTCGGCCTTGCTTTTAACTTATTCCACCGAGTACTGAATGTGTGTTCTTTTGCAATATTTGGCCAAATATATTCGTTTACCGAATATTCAGTGCATCCCTACTGCTACTCAATGTTATGATGTAAATTATTCTTAGTATTTTTTCTATATTGGATGTTTTATGTTTGTTGAAAAAGGATCGGAGCACTATTTTATTGTTTTTCTGCCTGACCCAGGCGGTGCATTCTGGAGCTGGCAAAAACATTGTGAAATATTCTCCTTTGTCTGACATGATTTTCCCATTTATTCTTGGTCCTTATCACTATTTAAATATTTAAATATTTTTCTACTTCTTTGTACACTTTAAATAAACCTCATGATCTTATATATTTAAAGAAATTATGTACTGACTCACTGAACTGGCATTAGATGCCCTTATTTAGAATATTTATACATCCTTCCCCTTGATCCCTTTAGATATATGTTTTTATCATTTGTAGAGTCAAAAGGGCTTTTATGGATGTTCAGATTTATCATGATGTATACTTTTTTCTATATTTTTTCTAATTTATTGTTATATCATTTCCTGACAGGTGATGTTGATGCTCATCAGTCCAATTAATTCCTCCAGTGGTCTGATTGGTTGACAGGAGACAGCTTATGTATATACATGCAAGTGGTGTGATGCTGTCTGTTTATTATACCTGTTGAAGGTCGTCCAGACCGAAACGTTGTGTGACACTCAATAAATCATTCAGCAGTGAGTGAGACAGTGTGCGGGAGCCCTCTTTAATTTATATATTTTGGGGTGGCGCCTTCCTCCTACGCATCTGCCCTCGTTCGGGTGTACAGAGTTTTTTCCACTTTTTTGAAGAATACCTCACCTATGTTAAAAAATGAACTGATGATGTCACTGCTTCTTAGTTTAAATCTTAAGATAGACCAAAGCACGACCAACATTAACCGAAGCTGCTAAACGCTAGTAAACACTAATGAGTCCTTAACAGTTGACCCTTTATTCAACTCCTCCCTCGAACAGTAGGTGTCCAATCATAGCAACTGTACAAAGCACATGGCCCTGGGAGAGTTTACATGAAAGTGTCTTTTCAGCCTAAGCATGGTTAATGTCCATATACAGTACAGGCCAAAAGTTTGGACACACCTTCTCATTCAATGCGTTTTCTTTATTTTCATGACTATTTACATTGTAGATTCTCACTGAAGGCATCAAAACTATGAATGAACACATGTGGAGTTATGTACTCAACAAAAAAAGGTGAAATAACTGAAAACATGTTTTATATTCTAGTTTCTTCAAAATAGCCACCCTTTGCTCTGATTACTGCTTTGCACACTCTTGGCATTCTCTCGATGAGCTTCAAGAGGTAGTCACCTGAAATGGTTTTCCAACAGTATTGAAGGAGTTCCCAGAGGTGTTAAGCACTTGTTGGCCCCTTTGCCTTCACTCTGCGGTCCAGCTCACCCCAAACCATCTCGATTGGGTTCAGGTCCGGTGACTGTGGAGGCCAGGTCATCTGCCGCAGCACTCCATCACTCTCCTTCGTGGTCAAATAGCTCTTACACAGCCTGGAGGTGTGTTTGGGCTCATTGTCCTGTTGAAAATAATGATCGTCCAACTAAAACGCAAACCGGATGGGATGGCATGTCGCTGCAGGATGCTGTGGTAGCCATGCTGGTTCAGTGTGCCTTCAATTTTGAATAAATCCCCAACAGTGTCACCAGCAAAACACCCCCACACCATCACACCACCTCCTCCATGCTTCACAGTGGGAACCAGGCATGTGGAATCCATCCGTTCACCTTTTCTGCGTCTCACAAAGACACGGCGGTTGGAACCAAAGATCTCAAATTTGGACTCATCAGACCAAAGCACAGATTTCCACTGGTCTAATGTCCATTCCTTGTGTTTCTTGGCCCAAACAAATCTCTTCTGCTTGTTGCCTCTCCTTAGCAGTGGTTTCCTAGCAGCTATTTGACCATGAAGGCCTCCTCTTAACAGTTGTTCTAGAGATGGGTCTGCTGCTAGAACTCTGTGTGACATTCATCTGGTCTCTGATCTGAGCTGCTGTTAACTTGCGATTTCTGAGGCTGGTGACTCGGATGAACTTATCCTCAGAAGCAGAGGTGACTCTTGGGCTTCCTTTCCTGGGTCGGTCCTCATGTGTGCCAGTTTCGTTGTAGCGCTTGATGGTTTTTGCGACTCCACTTGGGGACACATTTAAAGTTTTTGCAATTTTCCGGACTGACTGACCTTCATTTCTTAAAGTAATGATGGCCACTCGTTTTTCTTTAGTTAGCTGATTGGTTCTTGCCATAATATGAATTTTAACAGTTGTCCAATAGGGCTGTCGGCTGTGTATTAACCTGACTTCTGCACAACACAACTGGTGGTCCCAACCCCATTGATAAAGCAAGGAATTCCACTAATTAACCCTGATAAGGCACACCTGTGAAGTGAAAATCATTTCAGGTGACTACTTCTTGAAGCTCATCGAGAGAATGCCAAGAGTGTGCAAAGCAGTAATCAGAGCAAAGGGTGGCTATTTTGAAGAAACTAGAATATAAAACATGTTTTCAGTTATTTCACCTTTTTTTGTTGAGTACATAACTCCACGTGTTTATTCATAGTTTTGATGCCTTCAGTGAGAATCTACAATGTAAATAGTCATGAAAATAAAGAAAACGCATTGAATGAGAAGGTGTGTCCAAACTTTTGGCCTGTACTGTATATGACAGTCTTACAGGGTTGACATTTTCAAATAAGTCAGCTGGAGATATTTTTCAACGAGCTGTAACAGAAAATCTGGCATACAGTTGATACAAATAGGGAGCAGCTTTTGTTGATTTCTGTCTAAAATCTAGGTTTGCCACCTTTCAGCTGTAGCAACAGCATCTAAGGCAGTGTGGAGCGTATTGACCAATCAGTTACTAAGAGACCCATTTCTTGGTGTTTTGATTCATGAAGTCACTGTTTACTTGCTTGTGTTTTGTGGAGGTGGTGCTGGATGTTGGCTGTGGCTCGGGGATCCTCTCTTTCTTTGCAGCCCAAGCTGGAGCTAGGAAGGTCTACGCTGTGGAAGCCAGCACCATGGCACAGCATGCTGAGGTACACACAGACACACACACACACACACACACACACACACACACACACACACACACACACACACACACATGTTGGCGCTCTATTCTGACCAATCCAAGGCTGGATTTTCAGGCTTGGTATAAAGGTTTGCTCTACCTTCCAGGTGCTGGTGAACAGTAACCGTCTAGGGGAGCGAGTGGTCGTCATCCCTGGGAAGGTGGAGGAGGTGACGCTGCCTGAGCAGGTTGACATCATCATCTCAGAACCCATGGGCTACATGTTGTTCAATGAACGCATGCTGGAGAGCTACCTGCATGCCAAGAAGTTCCTCAAACCCAATGGTGAGGAGGTTTCAGCCCAGGAGAAGGTTGTGGGATGGAGGATGAAAGATTTCAGCAGACAAAAGCTTCGGAAAGCACTGCACTGCTGTTTCAGATAACATTGGATTGGTCAACAGGGTTCCCACAGGGCCTTGAAATCCACGAATATTTGTGAATTTGGGGGGGGGGGAATTAAGAAGTCAGAAACTTTTGCCAATTATATATTAAAAGGCTTCAATCTGGTGCACTTTGACAGCCAAATTAAGAGGCTACATCTATAAAGAACTACACACATCATATTAGATTAATCCCAACTTTATGATATTATCATCAATGGTGATCATCCAGAGAGGACACAACTTAAATGAATCTTGATCAGAACACACCATCTATTACAAACAGGAGACTAGCCCCCCCGTCACCTCTCTCTCACTCTGGCCTCCTCCTGTCTCTTGTCCATGTTGGTCTCCTCCTGTCACCTCTCCTCCTCCTGTGCACATATTAACAGAACATAAACATAACCTCCAAATCCACCACTTCATCCATCCATCCATCCATTTTTTAACTTGCCATGATCCAATTAATGTAGTGTCTCTTTAGCTAACATCAGGTACCTCATCTCATCTCTATGTCCTCTCCTCCTCTGTGGTGTCCATGTTCATCTCCTGTTGACAGGTTAACAGAACAGAACATAAGATATAAACACACTCATTTCTATCCATCCGTCCATAATTTTTTAATTTGCCAGGATCTAATTAATGTCTCTTAGATCCCTGCACTTCCCGTTTCTGTGCCCTCCGTCCCCCGCACTTTTTACAGCCATTACAAAAGTTCAGTTCGTTTTTAACCAGGGTTCCCGTGGATCCTTAAAAATTCATTAATCTAAAAATAAGGCCTTAATTGGCATTAAAATGTCTCAAATCAATCTTTCAAAAGTCTTAAAAATGTTAACACATGGTAAGTAGGATTTTATGATTGTAATTAGTCTAAAGTGTTATACTAAAAATAATAGGTAACATTTATTTTTTAAAATAATTTGCCCAATAGCAGTAATGTCATGCAATCACAGGAGAGGAACCAACAAAACAGTGATGTGTTTGCAGCCGTGACTCTCAGAGCAGATGCACATCGTTCATGTAGCAGTCGGACCACATGGGAAAGTGTAAATTTAATGAAAATTGGCTGTCTAGCAAAGATTTTTCTGGATGGCTGAAACCGGTACCAGGCAATTTATACGAGGCACAGAGCACTTTGTGCAAGAAATGTTTCAAACTCGGCATGATGGTAATCAAGGCAGTGGAGTCCCACATGCACAGTGCAAAACACAGAGCCTCAAAATCAAGCTGTCAACAAACGCCAGGTATTTCCCAGTTCTGTTCTAGTCTCGTCTCTACCGTGCCTCCACCCCCATCTCCGATTTCAACAACTGGGACAGCAGCACCAAATCTCCGGACAATAGGCTCGTTCGAGATGAACTGCGCCTCGCCTGGAAAGTAGATGAGAGCAGGTGGCTGCAGCGGGGGGCGGTGACAAAAAGCTGCGGTGAAGTCGGACAGTTTCCCAACAGTTTCCAGCAGCCTTCAGTCCGTACAGGAAATCACAGACACACTTACATCCTGACTGGAATGATGTCAATTCATTAAAAGAGTCATCAGACCCATATATCAGTTTGTTTTCAGTCTCCAGTTGTTTTAATTATGATTAAAATTTTATATTAAAATGCTTTACAGGTGATCTGTAATTTATCTTCATGGTTTATCCTCCATTTGATTTGAATTCTCCTGTAAATCAGCATCATATCAGTTTGACCTGTCCCCTCAGCTACAGAGGCTAAATAAACAGGGCTTGACTTTAAGGTTAATATATTCAGAGGAAAAAAAATACAGGTCAACAGCTTTCATTAAGGCTCAGTCAGATACAGTCAGGGCTTCACATCATCATTATTTCATTTGTGTTGATTGTGTCGTTGGTCTTAAATTTCATTTCAAGTAGCATTAAAGTCTTAAGTCTTAAATTTAACTTGCCTTAACCTGTAGGAACCCTGTTAACGTGGTAACATGTTTTTCCTGAGCCGTCTTTAAACGCACCATGAGTAGGCGGCGCCAGGTGACATACACATGCTGTCGTTTTGTGATCTTAATCAAAGGCACAGCCACAGAGGAGACATATGCTGCTGGGCAGTGCTGCTGTGTGTTAACTATGTTCAGCATACCAGCCAGCAAGAAGCAAAAAACCTGCACAGTTTGTTCCAAACAAATCGTGTAAGTTGAGTAATGCTGTTGCATGTAGATAATGTTAGCTAAATGATGACTAATTAATGGATGCCAATATATCAAGTTAAGCTAGTTAACAAGAATACTCTGCACTAAAAACTAGTGCAGAGTCCATCTCATCCTATGTAATAGAAATCAGTATGCTATAACTGATGTAAAGCGCTCAGGCTTAACATTGGGTAGCAGCTGGATTTGGAGGGATAGTTCAGTATTTTTGAAGTGGTGTTGTATGAGGTACAAATGCTCCCACAGTATGGGGGTAGCACATTTCAAAAATACTGAACTATCCCTTTCATGTGTTTTCACCACATTAGTTAGGTTGACTGCATAACTTAGCAGTAAATTATCTTGGTTAAGATAGCAAGCTAACGTTTTGCTAGCATTTCATATGTGTCATTCATTTATTCATTGCAATGTTAGTTCATGCAAGTAGAGCCAGCCGCTGCCTCTTGTTAATAATAATCTCGGAATGAATGGCATCGAAGAATTACAAGAAGCAAGCAAGCATCCCACACTGAAATGAATTTGAGTGGCAGCCTGGCAGGTTCTCGAATCGCCCCACTAAACACCTTGTTGGGTCTTTGAATTTGAGGGAACAGGGCCTGAAAAGTCCTCGAATAGTCCTTGAATTTGATGTTTAAGAAGGTGTGTAAACCCTAGGTTAACATGATTAGGCCATGGAAAGTATGCATCCATGTGTTAATGTTTCACTTAAGAAATCCAAATCTTATTGGGGTTTGTAATTTACTGCCAGTACTTTAATCTTGTTTTTGACTGGCCTTCTCTGTGTGTTTTAGGTAAAATGTTTCCAACTATTGGTGACGTCCACCTGGCCCCCTTCACAGATGAGCAGCTCTACATGGAACAGTTCACCAAGGCTAACTTCTGGTGAGGAGGGAATGAGGCTGGGAGGGAGGGGTCACAGTTTACACCCAACATAAGTTACATAATTTGACTGATATTAACCAGGTAGCAAAGGATAACTGTATAAGTACATTTAGGCTTGTCCAGGTGATTAGATTTATCCTGACTTGAAGGCATACCACTCCATAATTACTAGAACATGTTTTCAACTATTAATGTTTTGTGTTTGTTTTCTGAAATTTAAAACCAAGTCAAGCATTGGTTGTCTTGGTCAGGAAATGTATTTGTTGACACCAGAGAGGAAGTCAGTGGCTCAACAGAGTGCATTCTAAATGTTTTTATCACAGGTATTTTGTTCAGCATTGTTTAATTGGTAAATGACAGTTAAGCAAGTGTAACTGTTGGGCTTAGGCGTTAGCACCACTGAAGAAGTCACATACTGAAGTCTTCATTTGTCATCTTAAAGGGACATTGTGTAACATTTTCAGTTGTTTATTGGCAAAAATTGATATCTGCATTCATAAACATGTTATCACTATTGTACTATTACCTCCACCAATAATCTGACTTATTCTCGTAAAAGGAAAATTTAGGATTTGTTTGTACATTGTGCGGGTAAGTCGTCTGTGGGGTTCCATTACGGTTCGCCATCTTGAGAATACACCCGCCAGCAAGGGACATACAGCACCGCCTTCGGCGTTTTTGTTGAGAGCCAGGCCAGCACTGCGTGACTGAGGAGCCGAAGGAGAGGAGCAAGAGGCGCTTCGCTACTACCCTGGCAAATTTGAAACAAAGTCCCACTCTTTGAGCATAATGCAGGATCATGCATATGCAGCATCATGGGAGACGGAATCCTTGTCGCCAAGAGGTAGCCTTTCCCAGGTAGAGAGAGCTGCTGAGGGAGGATGGTAATGCAATCACAGGCCAGCGCCGCTGTTGGCTGTTAGCCCGTGTTAGCGGCCAGTCGTTAACAGCCTCATCCCTCTCCTTGCATCACTGCGCCGCCGTTAGCCGTTGTTAGCGCTGGCCTGTGATTGTATTACCTTTCTCCTTCAGCAGCTCTCTCCACCTGGGAAAGGCAACCCCAGTGCTGACCCTTGTTTTTTTAATTCGCCCGTCACGCTTGCCTTTTTGATTACCTTTTGCACTTTCTTGGCGACAAGGATTCCGTCTCCCGTGATGTTGCATAATACATGATCCTGCATTATGCTCAAAGAGTGGGACTTTGTTATGCGGCAGTAGTGCCGCTGGCCACTATCAGCTGTTTCAATTTACACCCGCCCCAACAGTCCTACGTTGTAAACACAGCCAGCATGGTGAGGAGGGGGTTTGTCAACTCGCGTCGCGTGTGTCTGTGTAGGAGCCTGAATTAATACTCCATGTAGTATCGGATGACATGGTTTCATCAGTGTTATCATAGCTTTTTGGTACACAGCGACTACAGTTGTTGCAATACGTGTTTGAAACAGTGAGGCGCTAGAGTGAGCCATCTGTTTGAATGCAATATGTGATTTCAACGTTAGATGGGAAAATTCCTACACACTGTGGCTTTAAGCGCTATTTGGATAAAAATAGTATTACTGGTAAAAGGTTTTCCATTAGCACTTTTGGCCGTGCCGAGTCAAACTATGCTGCGCCTCTTTGCATTTCCCAGAGTTGGGGGACTCGAGTTACAAATTTGAGGACTTGAGACTAGCTCAACTACCACTGATGGAAAACTCGATATGACTTTGGCTTGGTATTCATGACTTGAGGCATGACTTTGACTTGAAAGGGCTTCGCTTTTTAGATTCATTATCTGTATTTTTGTAGACATTAAGAAGTTGGGTTTTGTTTTTGAAATATGATGACACAAATGCCATAGCGGGGGAGGACCCGCTGGCTGATATTCGTGCCCACGCTACAAGAGCTCTGACCTCCTGTTCACAGCTCTCCTCACAGAAAGGGAAATATGTACAGCGGCATCACAAGCTTCACCGTGTGCTTTTAGTCAGTTCTATCTGCATGATTTGTGGGAGTTAAGTCAGTCTGCATCGAACTTGCTTTGCAACCAGCAACACTCTCAGTATGTTTACATGCATGCAGTAGTCGAGCTAAGCTCATAGCTCGGCTAATCAGTCAAGTCAGACTTCTCGTCTTGTCTGAGTATACATGAAGAACAGAAAATCAAATTTCTGACCAAGTACGCCTGACTCCGCCTCACTAGGTGCCGCAGAGGAAGTTAATGATGAAAGAAGATGGCGAAGCATAAATACGTCCTCTACGTCTCGGTCACCATGGTGTTTTTTGAAATTTTATTTTAATATTCAGAATTTCGCTTCGACAAGCTCTCTTTTTGACCATACACCTGTTTGCATCCCTGGTTAAAAGATTGAAATGAAAAAAGTAATCTTGCTTAAAATATTGAAGAAATGTGCCATCTTTCACATACTGCCTTTTGGAAAATGTGTTATCTTGTACTTACTTAGCTGTACATTGTAAACAGAATTTTGATCAGGGATCCAAAATTTTGCATGCAGCTTTATGATTCTGGACAGACATGCATGTTAACTGTAACTGCAATTTGACTGGTTTGTGGAGGCATCCATGAGATAATGAATGCCAAATAATCTAAGAGTTTTAATTAGGGCCTTCAGTATTTGGTTCAAGTAGCTATACTGTTATTGTTGTGTGTTCATTGTTAGTACATGCCAGGTAGTCACTGTTTGAGCTGTGTACCACTGCAACTGTGTCCATCAGCATTTCCGACAACTGACTTAATAACAGTGAATACTCAAAAGTCACAGCTTGTATGAAGCTATCACCTGTCCTTATCCCAGCCACTTGTGTTTGTGGTGTATTTTATGTTTATGCTTTTGCAGAGGTAGTAAATCAGCAAATCTGGATGAAGATCATAATGATACTGTTAAGATATTTTTGGCCACTATAAATCCCCAAAGGGACTGGGGAATCCAAATAGTCAATTAACTTTATGCATAAATAACTTTGTTGATTGGAGTCTATAACAAGTTGCATTCATGGCAGGCAAAGGGTTAATATGTCTTCTGAAGCACATCATTGGTCCAATGTGTCCACTTGCAGTTGTCCTTTTTAACTTTTTGATTTGGATGTAAAGTGAATTGTGGCCCTCAGGTACCAGCCCTCCTTCCATGGTGTGGACCTCTCTGCCCTACGTGGAGCAGCAGTGGACGAGTATTTCCGCCAGCCAATTGTGGTATGTTTTCCAACGCACACAGACACACCCACACCCACACACTTATACGTCTTTACACTGGTTGGGGGAGTGTTGAATTTGAGTTGTTGTGCCACAGGACACATTTGACATCCGTATTCTGATGGCCAAGTCGGTCAAATACACAGTCAACTTCCTGGAGGCCAAAGAAGAGGATCTCTACAGGTGTGTGTGCGCTGTAAATAGGTATATTAGGTATAGGTATATTAAATGATTACATGTATGTGTAATGAATATGTGTCTTTCCCTGCATTTTCTTTTGGCTCCCAGGATAGAGATTCCCTTTAAGTTCCACATGATGCACTCAGGCCTGGTGCATGGCTTGGCTTTCTGGTTTGACGTGGCGTTCATGGGATCTGTGTAAGTCATCCACTCACTGATAGACACAATACCTCCAATTTGGATTTGGCCTGCACAATATGAGGAAAATCTATTTTATGTGCTAACATTGTGATTAATATGTGACTTGTGATGAATAAATATTGAAAGGCATATAAGCCAGGGCTCGGTTAAAATATCAATTCAACACATTTTAATTGATCTACATTTGAATGAATTGATATTGATTTAATAAATCTGAGATCATCTCTTTTTAGGGATTTTCTGATCCGATCCTCGGATCTGGTATTGGCGCCGATCACGTTATTTTTACAAAGACAGTCAGCTGATGGCTTGCTCACATCCAGACACACCCACCGGTGCTATCGCCAGTTAGGGCTGCCACTAACGATTATTTTCATTGTCGACTAATCTGTCGATTATTTCTGCGATTAGTCTACTAATCATTTCATCAAAAAATTTGTTAAAATTTTGAAAAATGTCAGTCTGTCTCTCCCAAACCCCACAATTAAGTTTAAGTTTATTTACTTTATTAATCCCCCTGAGAGGAAATTCCATATTTTGCTTGTCAATTACACACAGGTCTGAAAGACACACACATGCACAAACAGGACCTATACATGCACAAAGTGGAGAGATGTCAGAGTGAGGGGGCTGCCCTTGGTCAGGTGCCCCGGGCGGTTGGGGGGTTCAGTGCCTTGCTCAAGGGCACCTTGGCAGTGCCCAGGAGGTGAACTGGCACCTCTCCAGCCACCAGTCCACGCTCCATATTTGGTTCAAACGGGCACTCGAACAGGCAACCCTCCGGATCCCAACCCAAGTCCCTGTGGGCTGAGCTACTGCTGCCCCATTATGACATCTAATGTCTTGTTTCATACTCACGCCAGGGTATTAGTTCACTGTCATGGGAGATTGTGTAAAGCTGCCAATATTTGAACATAAGAAGCTGCAATAAGAGTGTTTTGGGGGACTTTTATAGTACTTTCCTATGAAAAATGACTCAAACCGATTAGTCAACTACTAAAATAGTCACTGATTATTTTGATAGTCGATTAGTCATCGATTAGTCGACTAATCATGGCAGCCCTATCGCCAGTGGGATGGCTCGATCATAGACTGGCCTCTACATTGCATTTTACACCACTCAAAGTCCGTGAAATAGGTGCGCTTCCCTGTGGAATATCATCCATCCGGCCACTGGCCTCATCTCAGAGATTTCGTCAAAGATCTACGGATCCTCCATGCCCGAAACAACGCCGGAGCGTTATGGCATTCACACACGGTCCCGTGAGTTGGCAAACGCCGGGGGTTACTTTCCGTTTCATTATTCCTTATTCGGAAACTTCGTGCCGGGTTGTTTTGTTGCTTTGAAATGAACTGAGTCAGAGCAAACAGTGGGTTTTATTTACCTCCTTGTTTACGGGAAAACCTGGGGTGGAGTTTTCTTTTGTTTAGCGAACTTTGTGGCTTGAACTGAATTGAACTGTGATACATTATTTGGAAATCCCGGAGTGGAGTTTTTTGTTTGAACTGGATTGAGTTGACTGAACTGAATGGAGCATTTCTTTTCTTTGGTGAAAAAGTATATATTTTCTTGAAACTGATTACAGTTGTATTTGTATTTTTGAAAACTGAATACAATTTAAAATTTACAAAAAAAAAAAAAAAAAAAAAATTGGTGTTGAGGAACCTGTTTTATGGGTTTTATGGTTTCTTTGTGGGGTTTGACTGAGTAAAAAAAAAAAAAAAAATTTGTTTCATGTGTCAAACCGCTACAAAAAATATAGGCCTATTTTGTTTGTTGAAGACAAGAAGAAGATATTGGATTTGTTCACATTTTGTGCTGCTGAACCACCGATAAGCTTTTTGGATACTATTTAAATAAATAACAAACCTTATGGGACAACTTGGATGCTTGGCAAAGTATCGTATGGGACTCTTTATCGGACTCAGTTTCAAAATAAAGGACTCTTATCGGATCGGATGCAAAAAAAATGTGATTGGGACATCCCTAATCTTTTTGAATTTGTCTTTTACTGTGGATGCGTGAAGCTGTAACCTTGTTAATCTCGTTGATGTTAAACAAACCCTGGGGCAAAATTATTTAAGACCGTAATTCAAAGTGCTATATTGACGGCAACTGGACTTGCTCGAGTTTCTTCAAGATTTTTCACCAGCATCCAAGATGCTGACTCTGAGATTTACAATCATGTGGGTTGTTAGGATGAGATGGGTCCAGGTGTGAATGGTTGTTAAGCTGTCTGGGGAGGAAACTCAGGACTGCATTGTAAAGCGAGATTTATGGTTGTGCGTAGACCCTACGCACGTCGCCTATGCAGTTGTGAGCCTTTTTACTTGTGCGGTGGTGTGTCTGTGTCACTCTGCAGTTACACCTCCAAAACACTGGTCGGCGGCGGAGGTTTCTGTGAAGTGCTGTCAAGTTTAGGTGATTCAAAGCACACATTAAACACGCATTAAACATGGCTTAATAAAGACAGTTTCAAACACAAGTACACAAATCAGCTTCACTATAACTTGCAGCATTCACAGACAAACACTTGTGTTAATCCGGACACATTTTCCCCACAAATACAACATGCTAACGGTATTTGCACAAGCCTATGGCATTTTACATTGTATCAATTAGCCTAGCAACTAGTGATCTTTTCCTCTTCTCATATAAAAGTGTAGTAGTATAGAAGTATAAATCCCTTGGGGGTAAATCACACACAAGACTTAAAATGCTATTTTTGTGGAGGTTTATTGTCTTCACAATTTATTTTTTCTTATCTGTGAAATAAAAGTAAGTTAAAGCTTCATTTCCACTGAAGGAAATGGTTTCAGCTTACAGAGACAGACAGAAAGTCTACTTCACTGCAATGTGTAGTTGCAATTCTGGGAAGGTACACGTCAGGCTACGGCATAGCTATGGCGTAGGCTCTACGTCGACATTTAGCCTATGCCGTAGCTACGCCATCGATTCAGTGCAGAAGTATAAATTAACTTTAAGTGGTGGTGTCATAGGCCACTTCTTCCGTTTAACGATGGCAGTTCGACTTTGATGTAGATGGCTTCTGGCCAAGATGTGTACATTGCTGTACTCAGAAGAAATGTCCCCTCTCCTTTAGATACAGTATCTCACATAAGTGAGTACACCCCTCCCATTTTTGGAAATATTTTATTATATCTTTTCATGAGACAACACTATAGAAATGACACTTTCATATAACTTAAAGTAGTCAGTGTACAGCTTGTATTTACCTTCCTCTGAAAATTACTCAAAACACAGCCATTAACATATGAACAGCTGGCAACATAAGTAAGTACACCCCACAGTGAACATGTCCAAATTGTGCCCAAAGTGTTCATATTTAATATCTATCTAGCACTACCTTCAGGTTCCTCAGCAAAGCAGTTGTCATCTACTAGGTGTGTTTGTACTAGGTTTGTACTAGGTGTCCCTAAAGTGTGGTGAGGTTTGTGGGCCGTTACTGACACAGAGACACACACATACCTGTGTGCCGCCATGGCTCGGCTGTTCAGGTACTTTTCGGCAGTCATGACAACAAGTTATTCACCCGTTGCCGGTAAGCCGTTATCATGCGCCGCCGTATTTGACAGGAATACGTATTCCTGTCCGTGTCTGTGATCCCCGTTCAACCCCTCGTTTCTGCTGCTGGTTGAAATCTGTACTCGCACAGCGTGCTGAATGATTTACCGTATTCAGGGTGTCCGCGGGGTCTTAAAAAGTATTAAAAGTTGATAAATCAAATGTCGGAAAATTAAGGCCATTAAAAAGTATTAAAGTCTTAATTGCGATTTTATGAAGTATTAAATTTTCTTGGCATTCAAGCTTTGACAAAAAGTATCCATGAATGTATAATTTATTTTCCTCCTCGTGAATATTACAAACAGCGATGTGTAGGTAGGCACACTCAGACTGCCATCAGGTGTGTGTGGGGGGTGCTGAGCGAAAAAAAAAAAAAGTCCAAAAAAGTTAATAACTTTCAAATTATGGCGAAAAGGTAGTTTCTTGCAACTCTAGAATTAAGATAAAAATCTTCACAAACTAACTATACTTGACTGTAGGCAAAGGACAGCTGTCTTAGTGCTCTTTCAGCATGTGTGGCACCTTGGTGAAGAGCACTAATGCTGTGTTCCCACCAAACGCAATGAACGCGATTTAATCGCTCGTAACACGCCGCTCGTAACGCCCGAGTTTCGACGCCTGACCATTTTGTTAATTTGCGTCATCGCATCATTCGCGCGAGTATGGAGAAGCCGGCTGTGCTAACTGGAGCTAAGCTAGTGCTAACGTTCACAGTACAGCCATTCTGCAAACTAATTAAAGACACATATTTACAGAACTTACCAAGTAGACCAGTCTCCTCGGCGTCTTTCACCCAAGCCTGCTCCTTTTTGTTGCGGTCTGTAGAGTAGACACATAGTATTATATAGCTCCGGGTAGCCATTGATGACCATGGCTGAGATAACCACCATCGCCGCTTTGTACCTGCTCTGGAAGTCCCAGATGCATCGGAGGGCCAAACGCCGTCGTTTTTGGGTTCACCCGATCCTGCAGAAGCACATCCAGCTCGGCGAGTTTCACCACTTCTTTCAGGAACTTCGTCTGGATGATAGCCGCTTTCAGCGGTACTTCGGGCTGACTGGGGCCCAGTTTGAGGACCTGTTGGCGCCAGGACGTCCCGGCAGGTCACCAACTACAGGCGCTACATTTCAGCTGCGGAGTGTCTGTCCATCTCTCTCCGGTGGGTAGTAGTTCATTGCTGTGTCAACAAGTGGACGTTGTTGACACACGCCAGTGTCGTCGGGAGAATCTCAACGCTGATTGGCTATCGCGGCATAGCGTCACGCGAATTCGCCTCAAAAGTTCAATATTTTCAACTCGAACGATGAGGCGTTGGACGCCTCTATTGCGTTCATCGCGTCGCACTAGACGCATCCATCGCGCCATCCGGCGCGATTTCGCGTCTAATCGCGTCTTTGCATTGACTTTGTATGTAATCTTGATGTGCGAATTTGCGAATTCGCGTTTGGTGGGAACACAGCATTAGACAGCTGTCCTGTGCTTACAGTCAAGTATAGTGGTGGCAGCATCATGGTTTGGGGCTGCATGAGTGCTGCCAGCTCTGGGGGGCTCGGTTCATTTAGGGAAACATGAATTCCCCTCTTTGGAAACTGAGCTGCAATACAGTTTTCCAACATGATAATGACCCAAAACAAACCTAGAAGATGACAACTGCCCTGCTGAGGAAGCAGAAGGTGAAGGTGATGGACTGGCCAAGTATGTATCCAGCCCTAAACTCACCTGTGCACTTGCGGGGCATCCTCAAGCTGAAGGTGGGGTAGTGCAAGGTGTCTTCACATCCATCTCCTCCATGATGTCATCATGGAGGAGTGGGAGAGGATTCCTGAAGCAACCTCTGAGCTCTGGTGATTCCATGCCCAAAAGGGTTAAGGCAGTACTAGATGATAATGGTTGGCACACAAAATATTGACACTTTGGGCACAATTTGGACAAGTTCACTGTGGGGTGTACTCACTTTGGTTGCCAGCTGTTTAGATGTTGATGGCTGTGTTTTGAGTAATTTTCAGAGGAAAATCTATACTACTATACAAGCTGTACACTGACTACTTTAAGTTATATCAAAGTGTAATTTCTATAGTGTTGTCCCATGAAAAGACATAATAAAATATTTCCAAAAATGGGAGGGGTGTACTCACTTATGTGGGATACTGTATAAATGGACAGCTGAGTCTTGACCTGAGGAGCTGGCTCGCCTATGCCGTGCCATGCGCTTGTGGAGTGGTTGTTCTATTTCCCCAGTGTACAAATCTGTGCATTCCTGGCTGCATTGAACTGAGCACACTATGTTGCTGTGCTTCTGCCTGGGTGTTGTGTCCTTGGGGTGGACAAGCTTTTGCCTCAGAGTGTTACTGGGTTTGAAGTTGCCTACAATATAGCATTTAGAATTACCATGACCTGGATTACTGAGAATATTAAAGGCATTAGTAGGGATGTCCCGATCCGATGACGTGATCAGATATCGGGGCCGATCACGTGGTTTCAGACTTGATAGGAATTGGATGTTACATCCCGATCAGGGATCGGATATAGGCCTATGACATATCAGCTACATGTCAGGGTTTTCCCTATTTGTCTAAAGCAAGATGGGCCGCATGGGGGGCGTTCAGATGTAGCTCTTTTGCACTCTCAAACCCATTACTTTTACTGTAGATCTGCGTCATGTGCGCTCATAACCCAAAGCAACACCAGCGGCGTGCATTCGGTGCAACGCGCTTGTTTTTCATGCACGTCCGTGTGTGTGTGTGTGTGTGTGTGTGTGGCTGCGTAGTCGCAGACATGTAACGATATGAAATTATGGCGCTTGCGAGAGTGTGAGAGACGATCGTCCGTGTCACCGTGTCAGCTGACTGTTTAGTACGTGTGTGTGGCTGCATTGTTTCACTGCTGACTTCCAAGCAGCTGTTGTTGTTGATGTTTGAGCGCTACAGACACCAGCAGCAACAACAGTCACTGCAGCTTCTACTGAGAGCGAGTCAGACGTAACGCACGTGAGACAGACACACGGACCGACTGCGCAGATGTCGCAGACATCGTTAAACTTCTCACACTGTTGTGTAACGGCAGATACAGAATCAGGTATTTATTTAAAGTTAGAGGGGGACTCCCTCCCTCCAACTAAGAATCTGCCCATTATCGCACAGCGTGTCATTGCCTTTACCACCCTGCTGGCCAGACGTGCCATTCTCCTCAAATGGAAACATGTCTCTCCCCCAACTCACAACGGTTGGATACGTGCCATTTTACAATCTCTACAGTTAGAGAAGTTAAGGTTCTCACAGAGGGGATCGCTGACAACATTTCATAAAACCTGGGACCCCCTGTTGGCCTATATTAGCAATAACCTTATTGTTATTCCAGATGATGGTGGAAACTCCTAAATAGAAAGAGAGAGCCCCCCCCCCCTGCACACACACACACACACACTTTATTTATCTTTATTTATTTTTCTATTTTTATTTGTCTGTTTGTTTATTTTCATTTCCTTATTATTGTAATATTTTATGCTGTGTGTTACTTAACTCATATTATGTTTGCTGTGGCCACAACTGATATGGGTTGTTGGGTGGGGTGGTGGGGTTTATTTCAGGGTTTTCTTTAACTCTAAAGCAGACATTCTGGTGTTATTTGAAATGGATGTACCTTTCTGTACTGTCTGCAGAAAATGAATAAAGAAATTTGGAAAAAAAAGTTAGAGAGGGAGAAGGAGTGAGGTGAGCTGGGTGAGGGAGGTGGGGGTGAGTGAGTGAGGTGGGGGCGGACAGGCAGGTGAGGGAGGGATAAGGGGAAAGAGGCTGGTGATTGAGAAAGGCATGATAAGCTATTTTATTTTTGACCAAATGTTCTTGTTGTTGACTTATGGATAATGGAATTAATATTCTACCTGGAGTTACTGTACTATTATCATACAGTAAGGTTTTGATATCATGACATGTCTTACAATACTGCAATAAATGTCATGGGCTTGTTATTGAGGTACAGTATTGTAATATTGTGAGATTGTGATATTGTTACATCCCTAGTAGAGCACAAAGAACAGAAAAAGAGTGGGATGATACAGTTATTCTACAGTAAAAATTTTTACTGCATTGCCAAAGTATCGGATCGGGACTCGGTATCGGCAGATACTCAAAATCAAATAACTTGGACTTGGACTCAGGAGCAAAAAAATGTGATCGGGACATCCCTAGACATTAGTATTGATAAATTCTTAGTTTACTGACTCTTTTGTCTGTACTTTTTAACATTTTGGTAAGGGCTGGACGATATAGAAAAAAAATCATATCTCGGTATTTTCAGGCTGAATGGCGATACACAATATACACGGAACAAAAATATAAATGCAACACTTTTGTTTTTGCTCCCATTTTTCATGAGCTGGACTCAAAGATCTGAAACATTTTCTATTTACACAAAAGACCTATTTCTCTCAAATATTGTTCAGACATCTGTCTAATCTGTTAGTGAGCACTTCTCCTTTGCCAAGATAATCCATCCCACCTCACAGTGTGGCATATCAAGATGCTGATTAGACAGCATGAATATTGCACAGGTGTGCCTTAGGCTGGACACAATAAAAGGCCACTCTGAAATGTGCAGTTTTGCTTTATGGTGGGGGGGGGGTCAGAGAACCAGTCAGTATCTGGTGTGACCACCATTTGCCTCACGCAGTGCAACACATCTTCGCATCGAGTTGATCAGGTTGTTGATTGTGGCTTGTGGAATGTTAGCCCACTCCTCTTCAATGGCTGTGCGAAGTTGCTGGATATTGGCAGGAACTGGAACACGCTGTCGTATACGCTGATCCAGAGTATGAGGGGCCGTACAAGCCATAATTCATTCTGGCCCTCTTACACACATACATTCTCCTTACACATGCATATATTTTCTCTCTTACACACATACATTCTTCTTACACATGCATATATTTTCACTCTTACACACACACATTCTCCTTACACATGCATATATTTTCTCTCTTACACACATACATTCTTCTTACACATGCATATATTTTCACTCTTACACACACACATTCTCCTTACACATGCATATATTTTCTCTCTTACACACATACATTCTTCTTACACATGCATATATTTTCTCTCTTACACACATACATTCTCCTCTCACATACATATATTTTCACTCTTCTTTCACATACATATATTTTCACTCTCACACATACATTCTCCTTACACATACATCTATTTTCTCTCACACACACACATACATTCTCCTTACACATACATCGATTTTCTCTCTTACACAGTCTTCTCTCACATACATATATTTTCACTCTCCTTTCACATTCATATATTTTCACTTTTCTTTTACATACATATATTTTCACTCTCACGTATATATATATATATATATACACTTTACTTTTCAATACATACACATAGGCTGCGGTCGGGAAGTCTTTTTTGCTTTGGAAGGTTCCTAGCTGAGTGAAATTGGAAATTTAATTATTTAATTATTTGAAGGATAGTCCCTTAAGATTAATCATCTTTCGAGGGAGTCCTTATCCTCCCAAAATGACCCGGAAGTATTGTAGTGGCCACCATGATGAGAGCTGTTCGAATTCTCTAAACACTAAGAAAAGGAGGTTAAATGCTTCCTTTCAGATGTCCTTTAGCATAGGATACATCGGAGCTTCCTAAGCGATAGGAAAGGAGATAA
Source organism: Epinephelus cyanopodus (assembly GCA_026686955.1). NCBI lineage: Eukaryota > Metazoa > Chordata > Actinopteri > Perciformes > Serranidae > Epinephelus > Epinephelus cyanopodus. The sequence goes on from CM048929.1 coordinate 37,896,931, forward strand.
TTCCATCCCACAAGTCATTGCAGCGGCAATATTTACACACCATTCACAAACTCAAATGAGTAGGAAAGAAAAAGATCAATATGACCGAGAAAGGAAGGAGATCACCATCTAAGTTACCGCTTTATGAAGCATTATACATCTCATGCCATAACTTGTTTATATATATTTTTTCAACTTTCAACATTATGTTAAACTTAGATGTGAACTATGAACGTTTTGCCACTATTGGTGTACCCTCCATCCACAGCTTTGTTTAACTTGTTTTATAACAGGATAAACAAATATACAAATATACAATGCATCATTTTAATTTGCCGATTTTCAGTGTGAATGAGAAAAAACGGAAATCCACGTGCATTTCCCATTTCGTCTTCAAATGGCTAATTGTTAAAATAATTAAATCAAAACCAGAAACCTACTTGTTTTTCGCCTTTATTGTTATATCTATATTATCTGCCCCTACTGCATCTCAAAACATTGGCATCGGCTATGATTATGGCCTAGATAGATAGATCGATAGATAGATAGATAGATAGATTCAAGAGCATTATCTAGACCTGCTCTATGTGTAAAGTGCCCTGAGATGACTTTTGTTGTGATTTGGCACTATATAGATAAAGCTGAATCGAAAAAAATAGATAGATAATCAATGAAGTAACGTTGTTGTGCCTCGTCCGTAAATGTGTATATACTTGGCGTATCTGGAGATTTAAATAATCAATGAAGTTACTGCTTCCCATTTTTTATTCCCCTGTACAGTGTTTCCCTGCAGTGCTACAGTGGAAGGATCATAACAAAAAATACAAAAGACTGTAATGTTAAAAGATATCTGCCTGAGGTTAATAAATACCTGCAGCGAGCACCCCACCCCACCTCCCACCCCACAGCAGAAACAATAAGTGTGTTTCTCCATAAAGAGAAACGCTGTGCGCATTTACGCACGAAGCACAGCAGCGTCCCTTTTATTATTAATATTATTATTTATTATTATTTATCTGTCTGTCTATGCAGTAGGGGCACATAATATTGATTTAACAAGGCCAAACACAAGTTAATTACTGGTTGTGGTCTAATTTCTCCTCCAATTGCCCAAGAAGAAAATGTAAGAAGCACAAGGATTTCTATTTTATTATTATACATCTGGCCGATGTCAGCCCCATGTATCAAGTTTAGATCGTTCAGACGTAGCAGGGAGAGCGTTTGCTCATTGTCAAGACGTTGCTGAGGCGTCGGCTTTTAGTTGAAAATGACCACCACGCGACGTTCAAACGATCAATTAAAGAAGCTGCGCTCAGTGGGCGCTCCTTCATTAATATTCATATGCTTTGTTAACTATGACCTTGATTCATTTAGGTCGGACCTTTCAAACTACAAATATTTCACCATTCAATGTGAGAAATCAATGCTAACATTCAAAAATAGCTGACTGTTTATAGTGTAAGACAACTTTCAAAAAGATGTGTGCATAATTTTAACCATTCGTATCCGTAATGTTAAACATTTGTATGTCAATAAAATTGTTGTACACAAAACGTGCATGCCCCAAAGGCAAAGATGACAGCGGACCGAGTGGAGCTGCCAACTTATGTTGCTGTGTCCTATTTCTGCACTCCTGTAAATCATTCTTTAGACCAAACAGATAAGGGTACCCTGATCCAAACAGCCTACATCAAGAAATTTTTGATGTAAGCTGCTAACAGCAGAGTTGGAACAGAGTGACATGCAGGTTTGACTCTGAGCTGAGAGTAAATGATGAGCTACAGTGTACAGGTGGTGCTGTGACTGGCTGGTAACTGAAGCCTGATCCACTGAATCGTGTCTGATAAGAACAGGCCAAATGTGTCTTTATTTTTCATTTTCATTTCTGCCATACTATCAACAAATGCTCATTCTTCCATACAGGTAGGCCTACTTGTGGTTCTGAAATGAAAAGTAAATACATACATACTCTCAGCTCAGAGTCAAATCTGCATGTCACTCTGTTCCAACTCTGCTGTTAGCGGCTTACATCAAAAATTTCTTGATGTAGGCTGTTTGGTCTAAAGAATGATTTGCAGGAGTGCAGAAACAGGACACAGCAACATAAGCTGGCAGCTCCACTCAGTCCGCTGTCATCTTTGTCTTTGGGGCATGCGCGTTTGGAGGAATCGTGGTTCGATTACTTTCCCCTGTGACCTGCCTGTGACCTCAGTGACATTGTTTCAACACTTTTCTACTCGCACCCATAAACTTGAATTCGTGTTCACAGTGAGGATTTCGTAGTTGTAGAAATTAGAGTTGTATTCGTAACACTTTGCACTCACAGCTTTTGATTCATACTCACATAAAAACAATCCTAACCCAAACAATTTCACAGATTCTCGTATATGACAGCAGAATTTTGTGTACAACAATTTTATTGACATACAAATGTTTAACATTACGGATACGAATGGTTAAAATTATGCACACATCTTTTTGAAAGTTGTCTTACACCATACCTGTTACCCTATTTCATGTGTAAGTGAGCACAATGAAGAGACAAAAGTCATTTGACAGACTTTATTTTCAAATTTCCACAAACAATATCTGATGGCCAGTCCACTTCTCCTGGCAGCCTGCAAGACACAGAAAAGACGATGAGCACATAAGAAACAAATCCCAACTTCACCACTGTATTTTTTTTTAACATTTCAGATATATTGTAGCCAGATTGAAGGCTTTGGGTCCGATACTCTGCTTAATTTAGTGTTGAAACTGTTAAATAACGGGATCCGGCGTTAACTGTTAACAGCAGCTCAACAATCATTCCTTCATCTCGGAAAACAGTGGTTTCAAAACTGCGCTATTACCTGTAGCCACCGGGTCAGTTTGCTTTGCAGAGGAGGAGACCTCGACTGATAAATTGCCCATAAAATCACATTAACAACATATCGAAGGCGTCCTTAAACTTCACTATTTCACCTCCGCGCTCCTCTCCGCTGGTTTCACCGTCACTTGAGCACCCGTTCGGGGATACGTAGTGTCGGCCCGCCCTGCCTTACCCCCGCGCTCCTCTCCGCTCCGCTGGTCTCACCGAAACTTGAGCACCCGTTCTGGGATAGACAGTGTCGGCCCGCCCCGCCTTACCTCCGCGCTCCTCTCCCAGACACTTGAGCACACGTCCAGGGCCCCGGAGGTCAGGCTGGGGGGCCGCGGGACCACGGGTGGCAGCTCCGGGCACTTCCACTTTAACCCAAAACGAGTGCTCACGATAACCAGATGAGCAGATAACGTCAACTAGGGAAAATAAAAAGAAAACACCACAGTTGTAGCCTTTTAGCTAACATAAGCTAAACCGCTAAACTAGCTATCAGCTAACGACAGATAACGTTAGCTGGTGGGGACCTGTGCTATATACACCCAGTCATGCCTCGCCACTCACCAGGAACCTCTTTTAACGGCCACAGAATAAACAATGTAACGTTAGCTATTTTCTGCCAATTTTTTCCAGTTAGCTTACCTGAAACCAACTGCAATGAGATGCCGTGTCCTGCGAGCCCAGTTCCAAACAAACACCGCGTAGATGAAATTCCGCCTCTGTGGCGACTTCCGTATGTGGCAGACATTCTACGGCACTGGGCCGACCCAAAGCCGACGTAACAGAGACGTTTGATGAGCTGAGACAAGAGTATTAAATTTAAAGATATCCGCCAATGCAGGCGACGCTTGTTAGATGTTATAAATTCAAGGCCGATGTGTCGTCCTCAGGCCAACGTTGGCCAGATGAATGTGTGCTACCTGGGTATCTTTCTCCGTGTTGTCCACGTTTATATATCCTGCATGAAACAACACGATGAGAACGTACGCCCCATACATTCTCATCGTGTGCATTTTGTAGTCCATCTTCAGAACATTGTAGTTTCACCACAGCAGACCCACGTCAATAACATCCTTCTAAGCCAATCACAGCGCCATAAATTCTTCTTCTTCGTTTGGTTTCAGGGTTTAAAATTTTGCACCCGCCACTCGCCAAATGCGGGTAAAAATATGTTTTGGCGAGTAACATAAATAGGTCACACGCCATTGGCAGGCTGCTGAAATATGCCGAATTTGCTATATAATTGGGGTGGCCAACCCACTGCTCGTGAGCCACATGCGGCTCTTATCAGTGTGCGGCTCTTCGATCCATTAATTAAAACCATCGGCGTGCGGCTCTTCCCTCATAAAAAAATCAATGTATTGTTATGAGTGCGTATGGCCCTTTAAGAAATGTGACAGGCTTAAGTGGAGCGAGTGAGAGAGAGAGAGAGGAGTGCGCATGGCAGGTGAGACGGTGTGGAGTTCGGGAGGAATGCAGGACTGCAGCGCGGTGGTGATATCACACAACAAAAAATGTCAGGGAAGAAATGCGTGTCTTTGTGTGTGTGTGTGTGTGTGTGTGTGTGTGTGTGTGTGTGTGTGCGCGCACATGTGTGGAGAGAGTATGAGAGAGACTATGTGTGGATGTGTGTGGAGTAGTGTTGCACGGTATACTGGTACCAACGGTAGACCGCAGTAGGCTGCTACTTAAACAACAAGGTACATGACATGGTGCCACTACTGTGGGTTAAGTTCAAAGTCCAATCAAAGGAGGGTGAATGTCCATGTGCTGGCCAATAACAGCCATAGTGAGAAACGAGCCGTTTACATTTCTCTCTTTTGTGCCAGGTAACGGTCCACAAACCTCACCGCACTTTAGGGACTGTTCTTTACTTGTCAGGGGAGGAGGGTGGCTGGTTGATTTTTATTTTATTTATTTATTTACTTTTTATAAATGACAAAAGGCACATCTGCCTCATTTTTGCTGTGGTATCCTGATACTACTCAGAACCGTGATACTTTCACTGGTATCGTACCGTGGGTCCCAATTTTGGTACTGTGACAACACTAATCTGGAGAGAGTATGAGAGTGGGAGAGACTGTGTGGATGTGTGTGTGGAGAGAGTGGGAGAGGGAGAGACTGTGGGTGTGGAGGGGGGATGGAGAAAGACAGTATGAGAGGGAGAGACTGTGTTTGTGTGTATCTCTATTCATGGTTATTCATTTGTGTGTGAGATAAATAAATCTGGCTTTGAAAGTTGGAAATGCATGGATTTTGATTTTATGTCATTTCGTGTTTGTGTGAGAGAGGGAGTGCGTTTGTAAGCACACGTGTATGATGTGGCTCTTTGTACTACCACAGTGATTTTTGTGGCTCTTGGTCTCTGACTGGTTGGCCACCCCTGCTATATAACTTTCAACATAAATGCCAAACAGTAAGACAGACACAATTTACAGCTACAGCAGATCTACTGATTGCGTTTCGAATTTCAAATTTGTCCCTCGCTGTCCACCGTCATTCAACATTTAAAAATGTATCATGTTGTCTTGGATACCTATGCTCAGTCAAGAGAAGAAGAAAAAAGGAGATGAAGAAGAAGACGACGAAGAAGTTGTTAAAAAAAAACGTAGAAATTAAAGATGTGGCGACACATTGCGGGTGTGAAACCATTAAAACAGGGACAATTAACAATTAACAATTATCTTCATGCTTTATTCTGTTCAATGGAAATCTGTCATAGTTAAGGTCGTGATTAGGAACAGCTCAGTGGCCGGTAAAAACGCATTTTGGCCGGTAAAATTTCAAAAAATCTAATTTTATACCCTGTTTGGTTTTATGGCGCCACGTACTGTACCAGAGTATGTAGATGACAAATGGACTGCCTTCCGTTTCCACTATACTCCTTCTGTTTCCACTATACTTTGACTCACACATGCATACATTATTCTCTTACATACATATATTTTCTTTGCACATACATACATTTTCCTTATACATACATATATTACTTATAGTATAAAATGTATACGATTGTGCATAAAATATATGAATATGAGAGAAAAATGTATCAATGTGTGTGTCCAAATATATAAATATGAGAGTGAAAATATATGAATGTGTGAGTGAAAATATATAAATGTGAGAGTGAAAATGTATGTATGTGTAAGGAGAATGTACATTATGTGTGTGAGAGGGCCAGAATGAATTATGTCTTGTACGGCCCCTCATACCAGAGCATCCCAAACATGCTCAATGGGTGACATGTCCGGTGAGTATGCTGGCCATGAGTGAACTGGGATGTTTTCAGCTTCCAGGAATTGTGTACAGATCCTTGCAACATGGGGCTGTGCATTATCATGCTGCAACATGAGGTGATAGTCGTGGATGAATGGCACAACAATTGGCCTCAGGATCTCATCCCGGTATCTCTGTGCATTCAAAATGCCATCAATAAAATGCACCTGTGTGCGTTGTCCATAACATACGCCTGCCCATACCATAACCCCACCGCCACCATGGGCCACTCAATCCACAACGTAGACATCAGCAAACAGTGAAAACCGGGATTCATCCGTGAAGAGAACACTTCTCCAATGTGCCAGACGCCATCGAATGTGAGCATTTGTCCACTCAAGTCAGTTACGATGACAGACTGCAGTCAGGTCGAGACCCCGATGCGGACAATGAGCATGCAGATGAGCTTCCCTGAGACGGTTTCTGACAGTTTATGCAGAAATTCTTTGGTTATGCAAACCAATTGTTGCAGCAGTTGTCCGGGTGGCTGGTTTCAGACGATCTTGGAGGTGAACATGCTGGATGTGGAGGTCCTGGGCTGGTGTCGTTACACGTGGTCTGTGGTTGTGAGGCCTGTTGGATGTACTGCCAAATTGTCTGAAATGCCTTTGGAGACGGCTTATGGTAGAGAAATGAACATTCAATTCACGGGCAACAGCTCTGGTGGACATTCCTGCAGTCAGCATGCCAATTGCACGCTCCCTCAAAACTTGCAACATCTGTGGCATTGTGCAGTGTGATAAAAGTGAACATTTTAGAGTGGCCTTTTATTGTGGCCAGCCTAAGGCACACCTGTGCAATATTCATGCTGTCTAATCAGCATCTTGATATGCCACACCTGTGAGGTGGGATGGATTATCTCGGCAAAGGTGAAGTGCTCACTAACACAGATTTGTGAACAACATTTGAGAGAAATAAGTCTTTTGTGTATATAGAAAATGTTTTAGATCTTTGAGTTCAGCTCATGAAAAATGGGAGCAAAAACAAAAGTGTTGCGTTTATATTTTTGTTCAGTGTATATCCCAGTATTTTCTTCGAAGTGGTCTACATGTTCAGTTGCAAGCTGATCCACGGCTGTTTGCAGAGATGCAGTAAGAGCCAGTTGTCTGCAGTTCTTCATCAACATCTCACTGTGGCTGATGTTGATTTTAGTCCTCCTCCCTGCCATGTTATTACACTTGCCTTAAAGGCTAAGTTCGGTTTTTTGACACCTGGGCCTTATTTTTAGGAATAAATACCCTCGTAGACTCACCCAGACGATTTTGGTGGAGCTCGGAGCCGTTTTCGAGCAATTTAGATCCATCCGACGGCGTCTTCTCTCATGCCATAGAAGCGGACGGGGCCAGACATCGAAGCCCCTAAATTAGACATTATCTGCTGCGAAACTCGCTCATTTCACCTACATTTTATAAATGAATGGCCAGTGTTATCACCATGTCCGCTCAACTTCCTTGTTATGGTCATCCGGGGCTTTACAAGGATGGGTCACTTTTGGTGACGTCATAGACGTGCGCCGCAGGAGCGCAGTCCAGCCGGCGCTAGGCTAAGAGCTACACGGGTACAAACATGGTTTGTCATTGCGTTTTTCCACTTTGTCCAAACAAAATGACTAGGTGGACAAAGTTCACATTCCACAGGCTTCCTTTGAAAAACCCGGAGTTACTAAAGCTCTGCTTGTTGTCCTGAAAATGGACCCGAATATTCCTATGGAAGAACTGAGGAGGGTCAGTCACTGGGTCTGCAGCGCTCACTTCGCTCCAGAAGACTTCATTACGAAGACGACAAAGATAAAAGGCCAGGAAGCTCAGCGTCAGTACCTCAGGAGGAATGCCATCCCGATTGTTTCAGAGGGCAAAACAGACGCGGCGGAGGTAATGCATTTCTTTTGAAGATGTAATAATATTGGTCGATAACCAGTGCACGTCGGCCAGCGTATAAAGCTCCTTATATAAAATGAATAGCTATCTTCACGACCTATGTCTGAGCAGGAGTAGCCTTCTAAAAATACATTCCTGCAAAAGAATACTGCACTGTAACACAATATAATTTACTCTAGTCCATGCTAGTTTTTGAAAAACTAACTCGCAATGCATATGATATGGTTATTCTCTGCAGGCAATAAATTGTGACTCGAGCTGCAATCATCACGGGTCTGCATTGTTAGCGCACACTTACAAGTAGTCATATGCTTTCTCCAAAACTAATTGTCAGTTGTTTCGATCGTTATTTATTTATAAAGCAAACACTCATAGAAAATATACCCTTTTTGCATTTGTATGGGCTACTTACTCTATCGAAAGTTGTCCGTTCGGTCCTGCGGGCTTCGGCTGCGTCTGCCAGTTGACTCTCGGGACATGAAAAAAAGTCTCTACCACAGCCCGGTTTGTCATGGCAGAAAAATCTTCCAGTGTAGTGAGACACGTATTTTGGGGAGCATCAATACGTGTTTCCTCTGGTCTCAAGTCCCACTCTGAGCAGCAAAGGCTCTCTTCTGTTGTCTGTGGCGTGCAGCGTCCACAACAACAACAACACCAGTTAGCCCCCATTCGTGGACGTGCAGTGGTCGCTTGTTCTCTGGCCAGCTGTTCGGCTCTTTCCCTCTGCATCCTCCTTTCAAATAGCTCCTCGTCGGTGTATTCTGGCTCAAAACGATACGGGCATCCATCATACTCAGAGTCGTCCTCAGACACTTCTACATCGGATAAATATTCCGTCATGTTTCACAAGAATAGCTGTGTAGCTGTATAGCCTAGCCTAGCGCCGGCGGAACTCAGCTGCGCTCCTGCGGCGCATGTCTATGACGTCACCAAAAGTGACCCATCCTTGTAAAGCCCCGGATGACCATAACAAGGAAGTTGAGCGGACATGGTGATAACACTGGCCATTCATTTATAAAATGTAGGTGAAATGAGCGAGTTTCGCAGCAGATAATGTCAAATTTAGGGGCTTCGATGTCTGGCCCCGTCCGCTTCTATGGCATGAGAGAAGACGCCGTCGGATGGATCTAAATTGCTCGAAAAGGGCTCCGAGCTCCACCAAAATCGTCTGGGTGAGTCTACGAGGGTATTTATTCCTAAAAATAAGGCCCAGGTGTCAAAAAACCGAACTTAGCCTTTAAGTGAAGAAAATTTGTTAATAACGTTTCACTAATTCGATAATAAACATATTGTAATTCCTATAGAGTCTTAAAAATAAAAGTCCCCCGTTATTTTGTTATTTAAAAACTTTTATTGTGAAGCAGCAAAAAAGGAAATGTTGAGTTTTCGACCAGAAACTTCACAAAACTTATACACTAATACTACTAATATAGCTGATAGTGAACATGAAAAGGTAAAATAAAGCAGATATCTAAAGTAAAAACAGGACACAAGAGAGTAGCTCAACTCCAAAACAAAGAGATTCAGTTAGAAGCTACAGATGTGCTGAGAGCTGAACACACAGAGACTTTTAAAAACACCTTTCTCTCTGGGGTCCTGCAGACAGAGGTGAGTAGAGTCTCACAGCACACACGGCTTGTTTGAGGGGGAGGAGCAGGGGGTCGGAGGTTACGGTTGGCTAGAAGTCACCACTACCCGCTTGATTGGCTCTCTTGTTTTTGACCATACACCTGTTTGCACCCCTGCAAGTGTTGATGTCAGGCCCTGATGGCATGTGTAATATTTTTAAATTCATTGCATTTCTGGTAGTCTTTTGCAATTTGTCGATGGTGTATGTTCATATTGTGATGATGATGAAAACCTGGTTTATCAGTCAGCACCAATGTGGAGTGTGCTGAATCTTAAGAAATGCATTTAAGTCATCCTACATAGTTGTTTTGACCTTCCACCATCGCTCTGCAGGATGACGGTATGGCTGTCCACCGCGCCCACAGAGCCTCTCACTCACTGGTACCAGGTTCGCTGTCTGCTGCAGTCTCCCCTCTTCACCAAGGCCGGAGATACACTGTCCGGCACTGCCATGCTGGTGGCCAACAAGCGGTATGCTACTTCTTTTTTCTTTTTTTTTAAACATTATTTTTTGGGGCTTTTTGCCTTTAATGGACACGGCAGAATGAAGATTGTGAACTGGGGAGAGAGAGTCTGGGGGGGGGGGACATGCAGCAAAGAGTTGCAAGCCGCAATCGAACTCGCAACGGCTGCAGTGAGGCATTACTTTTATATATGGGGCGCCGGCAAGATCCACTAAGCTACCAACGCCCCATGGTATGCTACTTCTAAACTAAATGTATAGTATGGTGCTCCACCTCTTACTTGTACTGGGTCAAATGTAGGGCTGCATGATATATCGTTTGAACATCGCCATCACATGTATGGTAGTCACATTGCAGGACATGGAATGCTTTCTCTTTTTTTTTTAGAACATGTAAACTTTTGTTTTGCTTCAGAAAAGCAGCTCTGAAGAAAGATCCTTGCTCCGCTCCACTGCCTCTCCCCACAGCCCCTCCCCCTCTTATACACACGCTACAGTCACACACTGAAAATGAGCGACATGCAAGAGGGAGAAACGGTAAAGGAGGTTTTATGCCTGGTACATACTACAGGACTTTTCTATGAGAGGCCCTTTGAGACATAATTCATACTTGGTTTCACATGTAACATCATACTCTCATACATATACCACTATATTCTTACACAAACACTACTATACTCTTACATGCACAATCATACTCTTATACATACACCACTGTACTCTTACACAAACACGACTATACTCTCTTATATTTATCATCATGTTTTCTTTTATTTACTTTGGTGTAACAGAAGATAATATTATATGTATGTAAGTATGATACTATGTACATGAAAGTAACAGTATATGTAAAACAAAGTTCTAATATATGTATGAGAGAATAATATTATATTTGAAACAGAATAATAGCATATGTAAGAGAAATTAGTTGTACATGTGAATGCAAATAATCATGTGTAAGGAACAAAATGACAGTGAATGTAAGACAGAATGATAGGGTTTGTGAATTAGAATAGTTGTAGTCGCTCTACTCAGCAGCCTGTGTGGACAGTCAGAGGCCAACAGCTTTGTTGAGTTGCTCAAGGTCCGCCATCTTTTCATATTATGATTGGGAAGGCGGGCCTTCTCTCGCTTCATCAAAAATAACCAATCAGGAACTGAGAATTCAGTCTTATTTCCGTTTCAATCAAACTCCCTTCCGTTTCAATCAAACTCTCTCGCACAGACAACTGTTCTCATTCACAAACCCTATCATTCTGTCTTACATTCACTGTCATTTTGTTCCTTACACATGATTATTTGCATTCACATGTACAACTAATTTCTCTTACATATGTAAGAGATGTTTAAAGTTTAACAAAAGAGGGCTGCAGATACTGGCTGGGTCACCCAGGCAGTGGGCTGTTGGATCCAGGTTGTCCCCCTAAATATCAAAACTGCTGCATTGCAGTCTAAGGAGAGCTGTATTTTATTCTGCTCACATAAATAGCCATTTTCGCCTGACCCAATAAAAAGTTGAACAGCTGACACTTTGTGCAATGTTTCTGACTGTATTTAAAACCAAGAATAAAAACTGCTGAGAGAAGACCTCACCGAACTTTCTGAATAAATTCCTTAAAAGACCAAACAGTGAACAGAACATGCAGCAATCTAAAAAACAGTGAAAAACACTCTCCACCGTAGGTCTCCAAACCTCTTTGTTAATGGTGGTTTGTACCGAGCTCCCCACACAGGCTTCATGTCATCGGTCAAAGAGAGGTGAGTGTCAACCTGACCACTCAGTTTCCAGGGAGGTGCGTCGGTCAGGACATTTCTCGACCTTTAACATGCCTGACGTCCACTTTGAAGGCTTGCAAGAAAAGAGCCCATTGCATTTGTCTCTGCTTTGTGTTCCGCATCTGATTGCAAAAAACAAGGGGATTGTGGTCAGTATAAATAACGGTAGGCATACTAAATGAGCTGACATAAACGTCAAAGTGTTAAAATGTGAAAACAAGTGCCAGAGCCTAGGGCTGGGTGGTATACTGGTTCATACTGAAAACCGGTATTTATTTTTGTTATGATATAAATTTTTAATAAACCGCAATACCAGTGAATAGCCCAAACAAAGTCCGGAACGTGCGCAGCGGGAAAGTGTTTCAGCGAGGACCCATTTCACCGCTGCACACCACAGGCGCGTTAGAGCCGGCAAGAGTGAGAGCATAGAGAAAAGTTTAGAGGCGAGGATGGCTGCCGGAGAGAGTCCTGAAAGCGAAGCAACTGCACACGATGACCCAGAAGAACTCATACCAAAAAGAGCAGTGTTTCCCCTATATGCTAGCAGCGGCGCACCGCCGTTTACAATTTTCCTTTGCTCTCTGTATCGCACACGGTGGAGTTTCGCCCCGATGCACACACACACACACACAGATGAGCACACTAGAGCACAGCTCTGGTGCATTTTCCTGACCGAAGCTGACCTGTCCCGAATCCGAGACAATTATAATCAAGCACGGCACTAATGGAGCGGAGCCTGTGTTGCATTCAGTTGTCATGTAAATAACAAATTCTGGCACTTGAATAGGCCACAGCACAGCACAACACAGCAGCATGTCAAGGAAAATACCATCAAATACCATGAAACCAATATGATAATAAAAAAACCATGATACGAAACTTTTGTCATACTGCCCAGCCCAACCAGAGCCTCTTTTTCCACAGTGGAGTACACCCGATCAATTAAATTTCTATCAGCTATTGTGTACAACTTGATGCTATCTCCTTCAGTCACTGCAACTTTCAGCCAGGAGAAGGTCATTAGGTAGTGTCCAACTGTCATTGGGTGTTTCCTCAACCACAATGCCCTCCAGTTGGCGGGTTGGCAGTGATGGCCAGTCACTGCCCATCTTCTCCTGGCCTTCAGCTTAACTCCTCCCTCCTATTCCACACCCAGCAAGAGGCTCTCTATGCTGCCTCCCCCAGCCTACGGACGGCTGTCTTTCTCTCCCTTCCTGCTATCCCCAGAGCTGTAAGCATCCTCCACACAGACTGTGCAGGGAAGCCCCTGCACCCGACCTCAACTGGGAATAGCCAGGCCTGCCATCCTTTGTCCCTGCTTTGTTGAATTAGGTCCTGGTACTTTATGGCTTTTCTCTCCGAGGCATAAACACATCCGTCTTCCCAAGGGACCGTCAGTTCGATCAGGATGATCTTCCTGGCCTCCTCAAACCATATAACTATGTCAGGCCTCAGGGAGGCTTGGACAGCCCGGTAAAATGTATTTTCCTTCCCAGGTCCACCCTCGTCTCCCATGATGATGATGATGATGATGATGATGATGATCCCGTGATGGTACTGTCTGCAGGAGGCCCTTCTTGGTTTTCTTGGAGAATGGTGGGTTTTGCCCCTCCCTGATAAACTGGATAGATTTTGTTGGTCTCACATGGACTTGCTGCTTTTTCCATCTCTTCTGCTGCAATATGTCAGCCAGTGCTCTGAGGACCTTGTTGTGGTGCCAGCAGTACCTCCCTGGGCTAAGAGCAGTCTTGCACCCAGCCAGTATGTGCGTCATCATTCCTCTTTCTCCACATAGCCTGCACAGTGTGTTCTCCCTCATCCCCCACCTGTGTGGGTTTGTTGGTGTTGGAAGAGTATCATACACTGAACGGAGCAGGAAAGAGATGCGGAAAGGCTCTGGTCTCCAGAGTGCATGCCAAGTGATCTTACGCTTTGGCAGGTCCCACTTCATCCAGGCTCCTTGTGATCCAAGCTCCACGGCCCTGGCCCCTCTCCCTTCCTTCTCACGCTACTGGACCGTGGCTTGGATCATGTCTCTCCTCTGCCTTGTGTCTGCTTTCCCCCACTGTTTGAGATGGGTGGAGCCGAGTCCCTGTCGCCCAAAGCACTGGTTCCCGATACCTAATTTTACCACTGGGGGTCGCATTTGAGCTATTTTTCCCAATAAAATATATAGGTGTAATGTGCTTTCAATCCACTAGGTGGCGGTAATGCTGTAATAACCGGCAATACACTCAAGGTTACACAAGAAGAAGGAGGAGAAACAGAAGGACACCAAGACGTTTGGGCAAAGACGGTGGATAAACCAGTAATAATGGTACTAATAGTACAGTATAGTATATACTATATTATTCTATATATATACTTTTCCCCGCCCCCAATGAAATTTGATCTCTCGCAGCAGCAGCAGACAGGTGAGCGGAGCTGCGGAGTCCCTCTGCAGCCTCTGAGACAAACTAAACAAAACACTTGTAGGCTCCTACACTTCATTTGTAAACAAACATAAACCTTGTTAAGTTGTCAAAATGCATTGTTACAATGCAAGATAAGTTGAATAGTCCCTTGACACGCCGCTGGTGTGAAAAGCTTCTTCTTCTTTTTTTCCCTCCCCCCTCCCCGCGGTTTATCCAGTTGACGTTAATTAAATCGGGTGGAGCTCCTAAACTAGACCGTACCGGTTAAACCGGAAATCAGCACAAGCCTTATCTACTACCCATTTGCGTCCAGATCTTGTGGCGATGCGTGTGCCTCAGACTTCTTTGTCGATGGAGTCTCTGTACATCATCACAGCCCTGCACTTTGCCACCTTGAACTTTTAATTTTTTATTTATTTTTTTTTTTTAAGGTTTAGTGATCAGGAACAATGCACATTAATAACTTTTTTTTTTAAATGTAAACATGCCAGAATTAGCCAAAAAGGCTATTTTACACCTATTTTACGACTGATGAACTCCTCGACCACCGATGATAGGGTTAGTTGTACCTGCCAGGAACTGATGTAGAGCCCTACTGATGTGTAGCTCGGTGGAATACCAACCACCTGTTTGTTCAGTCTCCTCTCGATTCCTTCCACTGTTGTTGCCATTTCGTAGATTGTCAGTAGCCACAGGAGTCTTGGTAGCAGGCCATGTTTGAAGAGCCAGTCCTTGAACTTGCCTGGTAGGCCTGAACTCTCAATCTTCCTTAGCCAATCTTCAGCCTGCTTCTCTGTCATGGAGACACTGCTTCTGTCATTGAGTAATGAATCGTACCATTTACTAAGGCATTTGATAGGGTTCTCCTCAATCAATTGTATAACCACCCCTTGGACGTAGCTGGAACTTCAATCAATCAATCAATTTTATTTATAAAGCCCAATATCACAAATCACAGTTCGCCTCACAGGGCTTTACAGCATACGACATCCCTCTGTCCTTAAGACCCTCACAGCGGATAAGGAAAAAAAAACCCTTAACGTGGGAAAAAAACCCTTAACGTGGGAAAAAAACGGTAGAAACCTCAGGAAGAGCAACTGAGGAGGGATCCCTCTTCCAGGATTGACAGATATGCAATAGATGTCGTACAGAACAGATCAGCATGATAAATTAACAGTAATCCGTATGACACAATAAGACAGAAAGAGAGACCGAGAGAGATGCAGGACAGACGGTAATGACAGTAGCTTACAACAACATTAATGAAAGTAATAATATTATAATTATAATTCTGGCTGTTGTGGTACAATATGTTGAAAGTATATATTAATATCTGATAGTGTACATATGTGACAGTAATCATATGTGTATAATAACAGTAGAAGTGTAGTCTGAGTGGGCAGAAGTTCCCTGCATAGATCAGCCTCTCATTGGGCGGAATGAGCCACCCGCTGAAGTCCCGCCCTACCACCTCCGGTTGTGTAGCAGTTTTCAAGCGCACCGTTGCTGTGGCACCGCCAAGAAAGATTGTGTTTAGTTGAAAGAAATAAAAAAAGCTGGAGCGTTTTTTTTCTCCAGTCTTAAAGTGAGAGTCAGCACAGCCAGACCTTTCTTTTCTTGAGAAAGGTCTGGTGAGTGAGACTAGTAGAAGTGTGACTAATGATAGCAGCAGCAGCAGGAGGCATCTGGCAGGACCACGGCAGCAGCACAACCACACACGTCACACCATCCAGGCACCACTGCAATATAAGTTAACCTGAGAGACAGTGGAGCACAAAGGCTCCAGAGAAGAAGCCGAGTTAGTGACATGCAGTAACAGGACACAAGAGAAGGAGAGAAGGTGTATTATAGGGGGTTCCCCGGCAGACTAGGCCTAAGTCAGCCTAACTAGGGGCTGGTACAAGCCAAGCTTGAGCCAGCCCTAACAATAAGCTTTATCAAAGAGGAAAGTCTTAAGTCTAGTCTTAAATGTGGAGATGGTGTCTGCCTCCCGGATCGCAACAGGAAGATGATTCCACAGGACAGGAGCCTGATAGCTGAAGGCTCTGGCTCCTGATCTACTTTTGGTAACTTTAGGGACCATGAGTAACCCTGCATTCTCAGAACGCAGTATTCTGGTGGGATAATATGGCACTATGAGCTCTCTAAGATGACAGAGTCTGACCATTTAGAGCTTTATAAAGTTAACAGTAGGATTTAAATTCAATTCTGGATTTTACAGGGAGCCAGTGCAGAGAAGCTAAAACAGGAGAAATATGATTTCATTTCTTAGTTCCTGTTAGTACTCGTGTTGCTGCATTCTGAATTAGCTGGAGAGTTTTTAAAGACTTAATAGAGCTATCTGATAATAGGGAGTTACAGTAATCCAGCCTAGAGGTAACAAAAGCGTGGACCAATTTTTCTTCATCTTTTTGGGTCAGGATAGGCCTAATTTTCGCAATATTACGCAGATGAAAAAATGCAGTCTATGAGGTTTGTTTTAAATGAGAATTAAAAGACAGATCTTGATCAAATATTACTCCGAGGTTTCTTACGGTAGTGCTAGAGGCCAGAGCAATGCCATCTAGAGAAACTATATCATCAGATAAAGTGTCTCTGAGTTGTTTGGGGCCAAGAACAATAACTTCAGTTTTGTCTGAATTTAACATCAGGAAATTGGTGCTCATCCAGGTTTTTATGTCTTTAAGGCAATTATGAAGTTTAGTTAATTGATTACTTTCTTCTGACTTCATCGATAAATACAACTGCCTCACAGGGCTTTACAGCATACAACATCCCTCTGTCCTTAGGACCCTCACAGCGGATAAGGAAAAACTCCCCCAAAAAATCCTTTAACAGGGAAAAAATGGTAGAAACCTCAGGAAGAGCAACTGTGGAGGGATCCCTCTTCCAGGACAGACAGACGTGCAATAGATGCTATACAGAACAGATCAACATGATAAATTAACAGTAATCCGTATGTCACAATGAGAGAGAGAGACAGAGAGAAAGAGATGCAGGACAGACGGTAATGACAGTAGCTTACAACAGCATTAATAAAAGGAATAAGATTAATTAATATTAATATTAATAATTAATATTACCTACAGGCTATTAAACGTTATTCCACTCACATGACATGCAGGACAATTAATGATGGGCAAGTGTGTGTGTGTGTGTGTGTGTGCGTGCGTGCGTGCGTGCGTGCATGCGTGCGTGGTGTTACATCAACACGTGTGGTTCTGGACATGAGCAGCTGCAAATTTAACAGCCACACAACGCAACGGGTTGTGAATAAAATAAACTTAATTACAACACGACAGTCTTGCAGGAAATATCATTAACGTTACTCTTTGTAGTCACACAGGCATGTGAATTATAGCGTTTCATTGCAAAGAATGCATGTAACGGGTACACTTGCACTGTTTCTCCGCCATCTCGTTCAAATGAGCCAGATGTACAGTGGGTACAAGTCTAATTTGGCTGCATCCCCGCGTGAATCACACGTGAGAAACTGAGGCCGGCAGTTGAGGGGGGAAGGGGGGTTAATTACTATATCCAGGAGTAGCTGCAGTGTGCGCAAACAACCACCAGGTGGCACATGAGAGCAGATAATATTATCCCCCTTCTAAAATTGTCCCCCTTCCCATCGCTTGTGTCATTTTATCAATGAATGTGGTATTACTGCTATTTCAAAATTCAGGAGGTTTTGCGCATATTGAGTGAACAGCTGCAGCTGAACTGCACTGTGCTTCCGTCACCAGAGTCATCACTAATTCATATATTCATTCATACACAAACATTCAAGTTGCAGTTCACATGTACTGCAGCGAATACTTCTGTAGGATACTGTAAGTCACATAACCAGCCACATAAAGAAAGAAAATGAAGATAATGTAACATTAACAATTCTGCGTAGGGCTGGACTTCGTTTTCAAGCTCCAAAGGCCAAGATCTAATTCTAAGCGTTCTGTTGTTGACTTGTCTGTTTAAGTTTAACACTGGATCACAGTATAAAATGTAGTTTATATTCATAAATGAACTCTGCCATGGCCTGTTTTAACGATGGACCGCTAATATCCGTCATAAAAAATGTTGAAAATTGCA
Source organism: Epinephelus cyanopodus (assembly GCA_026686955.1). NCBI lineage: Eukaryota > Metazoa > Chordata > Actinopteri > Perciformes > Serranidae > Epinephelus > Epinephelus cyanopodus. The sequence continues at coordinate 37,915,291 of CM048929.1, forward strand.
ATAGCCTAAATCAAAATTTTTAACAATAGTAAATTGGAATCGCTGTCGCTGCTCTGAGATACCAGATTTACATGTAAAATAGGCTACAACATTTAGATTTATATTGCATTACTGTACAATCGTCTCATAATCACTTTATTCGCCAAATGCATCAGACAGGTACGCAGGAATTTACTTGGCAATAAGCGCTAAAAAAACTATGACAAACAATAATGCCCATTAGCTGCAACAAGATATGCTTCCATAAAAAACTAACAACAAAAACAAGTAAATGACCACAGCAAAGATAAAGTGCATGTGTGTAAAAATAAGTTAAAACTATTGATAAAATCATAAATATAAATAGTTCAGTGAGTCAGTGTTTATCAGGATGGTGCGGCTTCATTCCGAACAATTTCACTGTATGAACCTGGACGATCGGTGTGTCTGGAGATAAAAAAAACAATATTCAATGAACTGCTGGTGTCATGCCTCATGCGTAAATGCACATGAGGACACACATTCTCCCCTACTGTACAATATGAAGGAGACTGGACCTCATTCAGCGCTTCTAAAATGTCAGTATGCATGTTCGGATACAGGCTTTTCAATACACGAAACAGACAATCCAAACAGTTTTATCAAACATTTTATTTATTTTTCGTCTTTTTCGGGCGGGTGGTGGTGATGGTGGTGATGTGCCAGAAGGAGCTGCGGACATTCATCCGGCTCTCTCACCGCTCGCTGACCGGAAAATACGGGTTTTCTTTATATTAGCGATCATATTCAAAACCGTTAAACAGAGATGAATAAATAACATAATCAAATACAGTGCTGGTGTTAAGTAGCCTAATTATTTTGGTATTTTTTTAATTTAAAGTTTTGACCATTACATTTCCTCCCGTCAGCTGTGTTGAATCTATGTTAACACGCTGTGTATAAGTACAAATATGTGATCTTACTTCACCTCAAGATTTAATAAGAAAACATTGTGACCCTCCAATGTTGACCTGAAGTTGGCGCCAGTGACTATTATATTATAATAGCCTATTATTTTTCTGGTATTAACACACAACATGAGATCACAGAAATCCAGATGAACACAGAACATGAATTAACAGTATCAAGGCTAAGATCCTAAGAACGATTTTTATTGAGAAACACGGCCATTTCAGCTTTGTCGCTACCCTCCCCCACCCCATTCACCCCTGGCCATCGAATGAATGAGATTAGGCTGCCTGTTACCTTCAGAATGGTTGTTTGTGTCCCCTACTTAACCTGTATTGAAGTGGTAATGATTCAGTTAGAGGTGAGAACAGTGAAGGTGTTCCTATGATGTTTTCGCAGCAGTATTAAAATACCATTACTGCAAGTGAAACATGAGTTTCTTCATAAAGTTTATATATGTAATGTTTTGTTTTTTTGTGTGGATCTCTTTATATCTGCTTTAACACTACCCGATGCTGCAGAAGAACAAATGAAAGTTAAAAATTATAATACTGTGTATAAAGAAACACACTATTTTTTTCAATTTCACAATTGGTGTCAGAAAACATATTGACTATGTTAACAAATAGCCTAAATTAGATGAATGAACACTGTTCAAGGTTAGACGCAGGGCACACCCCAGATCAGCTGATAGGAGGGCTGAGAAAATGAATGAATGTGTGTGAGACACACACATTGCACGCGCGCCCCTCCTCCCTCCTCCCTCACCTGTAGTAACTTACATGATTGAAAAATGGAGTGACAGTCACAGCTGAAGAGGAAAGGTGCGTAGACAGGGAGAAGCTTAAAAAGCGTAAAGCACTACAGTGAAGTACTGTAAAATAACTGACATGTTTTATTTTGTAGTAGGCTACTCTGTCCTCATCTCACACATATCTCTGTGCATGCACTTTCTTGATTCTATGATCAAACAGACAAACCAAATCCACCCCACATAAGTATTATTTAAATTAAATAATTATCCCGACAATATAGCCACAAAATGAAGTTTAGGCCACTTTTATCTTTCCCTGAATAAAATTACACAGCGCAGTCATGAGTCAGTGAGCACCCAGTGCCCCCGCCCTGCTGAGCAGGCATCTCAGAGCAGCCACCTCCGACAGCGATTCCGATTTACAGTATACTATTGTTTAAAATTTTCATTTAGGCTATTGCAATTTTCAACATTTTTTATGATGGATATTAGCGGCCCATCGTTAAAACAGTCCATGGCAGAGTTCATTTATGAATATAAACTACATTTTAAACTGTGATCCAGTGTTAAATTTAAATAGACAAGTCAACAACAGACCGCTTAGAATTAGATCTTGGCCTTTGGAGCTTGAAAACGAAGTCTTCTTATTAAAATCGAAAATGAAATCGAGTCCAGCCCTACACGAAATTGTTAATGTTACATTTTCTTTCTTTATGTGGCTGGTTATGTGACTTACAGTATCCTACAGAAGCATTCGCTGCAGTACATGTGAATTGCGACTTGAATATTTGTGTATGAATGAATTTATGAATTAGTGATGAATCTGGTGACGGAAGCACAGCGCAGCTCAGCTGCAGCTGTTCACTCAATATGCGCGAAACCTCCTGAATGTTGAAATAGCAGTAATCCCACATTCATTGATAAAATGACACCAGCGATGGGAAGGGGGACAATTTGTATTTGGATGCAGGTATTTATACGTCGTGGTGTTCAGCTAAAAAAAACTCTCCCAGATAGGAAGCTCTTGACCATCCTAGCTTGTAGCTGCTTAAAGCTTGCTGCTAGCTCCTAGCTGCACAAATAAGAGACTTGGGACGGCCTAGAAGATGGCGGACCTCGAATGATTTCCGGTTCAAGCGATGAGCTAGCATTAGCATGATTAAAAATAAGAGATTTGGGACAGACCCCATGTTGCCACATCATCAAGTGCCTTCAGAATCCATCTTGCTTGAACAAGGGTTGATGTTGTTATGGTCAGGTCATCCATAAAGCCTCTTACTGGAGGTTGGTGGATGCCAGACTCCATTCTTGGCCCTCTGGATTCCTTATGTGCAGCTGTTATGAGCAGTTTCATTCCCATTATGAACAAGATGGGGGAGATTGTACAGCCCGTGATGATTCCCTTTTCCAAGTCCTGCCACTGGGTTGTAAAATGGACAGTCTGGAACCGTAGCTTGAATCCTCCAAAGTAATTGGTGATCATTCCCCTGATGTAGTGGGGGATATGGTAGTGTTGCATAGCTGCGTTGATAAGGCCATGAGGGATTGATCCATATGCATTGGCTAAGTCGAGCCAGACAACTGTATGGTTCCCCTTGATCTCCTTGGCCTCCTGGATTAGCTGACTGAGCATGCCTGTGTGCTCCAAACACCCAGAGAAGCCTGGGATATCATCTCTCTGGATTGATGTGATGACACATTTGTTCTTCACCATGAAAGTGGCTAGCCTCCTTGCCAGGACAGAGAAAAATATCTTGCATTAGACGCTCAGGAGAGAAATGGTTCGGAACTGGCTGATGTCTGCTAATCCACTTCCTTGGGTACAAAGCACCCTTCTGCTCTCTTCCAGGATGATGGAATTATGCTTTTCATCCATATCCTCCTCAACAGTTTCCATAACCTGTGGAGAAGCATCGGACATCTTTTGTATATCTTGTAGAGTATAGAACTTGGTCCTGGGGCAGATGATGACCAGGCTTTCTGTACAATGTCTTGGACTTCACTTTGGCTCTTGGCACATCAAGCTCGTCCTCAGGGGTTACACTTCCTCCAGTCCTTGGGTGTACAACCAAGGCTTGGCCCCTAAGCGTGTCACCATGGCTTTCTTTGAGGTACTCCTCCACAACTGCTTTGGGGCTAGTCAGTCTCCCAGATCTTGCTTCACCCAACAGCGTTTTGGTGAACCTGTATGGGTCCTTGATAGGGCTGAGCAATATGACCCCCAAAGAAATCTCAGATTTTTTTTTTTTTCCACAACAAATCCAATTCATGATTTTAAATTGATTGTTTCCCCCCTGACTTAAAATCAATTTGCAGATGACTAAGAAAATGTCCAAAACAAGTTTTAACTTTATTTTGTTTTGATTTCCCCTTCTGGGGTTAAAGTGCAATCAGAAACAACGAGCCAAAAAGAAGAGATGGTGGGCCCTGTCTGCCATTGTAGACAGTGAAAATGGGCACTTTTTCCACCATGCTATGATATTTAAGTGAGCAGCCCAGTAGTAAATAGGGGTGTAACAATCCATCGATCTTGATCGGTATATTGATGAAATGATCAATCATCCAATGTCATCGATGCAAAGTGAAAACATCAAACCATATCGTCATCTTAAGGATACACTTTTATTTTAAAAATCTGTGTCACTGTCAAACAGCGACAGGCAGATGGCAAGCAGCAAAGAGAAAGATGATAAAAATAACAATATTCACTTGGGAATAAATATTTTGGATTTTAGAGAAAGTACAGGTCAACAGACAGGGCACATGCAACAAGTAAACAATGCTGTTATGAGATAAAACATGGCATAATGTTACCTGTCTGGTTGGGCATCTCATCCTGCTAACTTCTCACTATAGTAACATTAGCTGCTTTGTTTCAACAAAAACGTGCTTTGAGAAGATGCAGTGACTTAAACCACCGGTGAGTTAGAAAAGTAATAACGTTGCATGTACTCTGTTAAGCTATAAGTAGAAAAATAAAGTCTGCTAGCCGCTAGGCTAATTTTTGCAATTTAAATATGATTAAGCTAATAATGAGTGACTAGCCAAAAACAATTGTTTTGTGTCTGAATCTTCGCAGTCATTACTGAGCTTCATACTTTTCTTAAACAATGTTATTGTTAGTCCATGTTTTATTGCTGTTGCGAGAAGTTTGCCTTCAGGGTTGTAAGCCAGACCTGACGTTTTATGAAAAAGATGATGGTTTTAGTTAAAATAAGCAGATGATCATTCCATATCGATCGCAGACCCCTAAATGGCATGGTATCAAAATCGTATTATGTCAGTCTTTGTAATATCGGCAAATATCATATCATTGTCCAAAGAATTGATTTATTAACGTATTGTGATGAAATGGTTTAAAAACCTAGTAGTGAACGTGTGGCAGGCCAAAACCACTCTCATCCTTTGATTTAATTAGGTGGTTTTTGGTGATTTTCTTGTCACTCCGTAGAAGGGGCACGATGAGCCATTCCAGCTGATAAAAGTAAGAAAGAGGGATGAAAGACGGGATAGCCTGAAAAAGGTAGAGAAATCATGGCAGAACTACCATTTTGACCGCATTTATTTTCCCAGCCAAAGCAATATGGAAAGTTTTCTAGAATTCTGTGGTTGTCTTTAGCTGGGCAATCTTTTTTTCTGCCAGTTAATCAGTAGAAGGTCCTTTTTTGTTATTGTAATTCTTAGATATGTTAAGCTGTTGAAGGCTTTTTTTGAAATGAGTGCCTTGCAGAAACTGATCATTAACAGTTGCAGAAATGGGCATCATCTCACTTTTTTCTCAATTTATTACCAATCTTGAAAATACACAAACTATTAATACGTAAGAGCAGTGGAGGTACTGATGTCTCTGGGCTTGACAGATACAAGAGGATATCATCCGTATAAAGGGAAAGATGTTGCGTAATCCCTGAGGCTCTATTGAAGTTATTTCCAGGCTCTGTTTAATACTGATTGCTAGTGGCTACACACAATTGCGAACAAAAAAGTGGAGAGGGTGCAGCACTGTCTAGCTCCCCAATGTATCTCAAATGGCTGTGAGATATTTTGGTTGGTAATGACTGGTGTAATAGGGTGTAAATAAATTACCTCTATCCATTTTCTAAATTTTTCCATCGTATATACTGCCATACAACCCGGTCAATGGCACACTGGGCATCCAATGATAAAATAGCAGCTTCTGGTATGTGTTTTCCATACAGGATATTAAACAGGCGAAGTAAGTTGAAAAATATGTGCCTCCCTGATATAAATACAGTTTGTACAGTATAATAGTATAAGTAAATGCTTTGAGTCTGTTAGCTTATATCTTTGTTGTCAACAGTGACGATGAATCTGGCAGGGTGTCAAAATCCATATCTAATCTTTTTCTTGCACTTCTTTTTGATCTCTTCAAACTGGTGCTGTTTTTGAAGAGTTGCTGTAGTCCGGTCCGGGAATATGTGTACTGTAGTGCCATCATAGACGAGAGGGGGGGTTTTCTGTCTCGCCAGCCACAGCACAAGTACCTTTACTCTGTAGTTCTGCAGCTTTGCTATGATGGGTCTTGACTTTCTTTTCAGAGCAGGTTTGAGACTTCTGTGGGCCCCGTCAACTTTTACTGGTTTGTTAAAATGTTCCTTTCCTAAAATTTTAAGTAGAAACTTGGCCACAAAGCCAGATGGTTTACCTTCCTCAGCTCCCCTTTGATTACCACAATTTGGGTATTTTGTCATCAGGACCGTGCCTCTAGGTCGTCAATTTTAGCCTGCTGCTATGTATTTTACATTTCTTGTGTGACTGTATGGGCACCTCTGCTGTTGATAAACAGACATTGATCTCAGCATATGCAGACTTTATTCCAGAGAGGGTTACGTTGATTTCAACAAATCTTTTCTCTACAGTAGAGGTCAGTATGGTGACAGCCACTAATCCTCATTTGTAGTTTTTTTTTTTTTTTTTTTTTTTTTTTTTTTGGTGTCTTTTGTTTACCATGCCAGTAAATCTGAATGAATGAAAGTCTTCTTTGGAATTCATGGTTATATAGTGATAAGCTGGTTTTATACATCCAAGAACTTATATTAAAATGAACTGCTTGGCAACTAGACCAGGTGTTTAATCGAGACAGGCGTTTATTTGTTTAAATGTGTCACAACATTGACCTAGTAAAAGGAACTGGGCATTTAGTTGGGACTAGGCTTTTAGTTGAGGTTTTATGGTAGTTTTGTTTTTCCACCTCCCATAAAGAGCAGTGCATGAACACTGCCTTGAACTTTGTCTTAGAGAGAGTCCCAAACAAGGCTCTGGATCTTTAAGACAGTCTGAATAGAATACTAGAGCAATAAAGTAATATACAGCAGACTAGAAGGCAGGACTTTTTTCTCAAAATGTAACAACTTTATTCTTGACATTTGGACAACATAGATCTGTGAATGCAGGAAGTTCTGTACATGAGCAAAAATCTTGTTAATATATTAATATAAGCTTAAGTCCAGGGGGTTTGTAAATAAATTAAAATGCATCAGCGTATGATTTGATGTGAAACAGGTACCACATGTGCGGTAAAAGAGGTTACGTCCCCAAACAAAAGACACAAGTGAGGACTGCCTACATGTGTGCTGACTCAGCAGAGATAACATTAAGTCAGAATGCAATACAGAATGTCTGAGAGCATTAAAGCACTGCTCCATTACTTTGAATTGTCGTTTGGTGCTGAATTTTGTGTTTCCTTTACATCAAAGACATTTCTAGCATAAATTTTTGAATTAAAAAAATCATCAGAATGCAGAACATTAAGTGTTTGACACTCAAAATTTCCTTGTAGAGGACCCCAGACCCCCCACTTCTTAAAGGGGATTTATGGTTGTGTGCGGACCCTACGCACGTAGCCTACGCACGTAGCCTACGCACGTCGCCTATGCTGTTTGTGAGCATTTTTACTTCTGCTGTGGTGTGTCTGTGTCACTCTGCCACCAACCAGTGTTTTGGAGGTGTAACTGCAGAGGTTTCTGTGAAGAGCTGTTAAGTTTAGTTCATTCAAAACACCCAAAACACACATTAAACATGTCTTAATAGAGAAAATTTGAAAAACAAGTACACAAATTGGCTTCGCTACAACTCGCAGCATTCAAAAACACTTGTGTTAATCTGGACACATTTTCCCCACAATACAATATGATAACATTATTAGCACAAACCTATGGCATTTTACATTGTATAAATTAGCCTAGCAACTAGCAATCTTTTCCTCCTCTCATATAAAACCGACAACAGCAACATTTAACAAAGGTAACAGCACATAATTCGGCTCCTTTACAACTCACAAGGTTCACTGACAAAACAACTGTCCTGTACTAAACACGTTTTTTAAACAAATAGAATATGCTAACGTTACTAGCACAAGCCTATGGCATTTTACATTGTATTGATTAGCCTAGCAGCCAGCGATCTTTCCTTCTTCTCATATGAAACCTGGATAAATCCCGAAGTATAAATCCCTGAAGGATAAATCACACACAAGACTTAAAATGCTAATTTAGTGGATGCTTTACCGTCTAAACAATTTATTGTTTCATATTTGTAAACTAATAGTAAATACAAGCTCCATTTCCCCTGAGGGAAATGGTGTGAGTATACAGCGACAGACCGGAGGTCTGCGTCACCGCAACATGTAGTTACAATTCTGGGGAGGTGCACATCAGGCTATGTCGTAGGTTACAGCGTAGGCTCCAAATTGACATGGAGTCTACACCGTAACCTACGCATCGATTCAACGCAGAACTATAAATTACGTGTTATGTGTAGCATAACCTACATATCATTCTGCTTCTTTTCCAGTAGTCTCAGACTTTCACCTTGGTGGGCTGCTTCCTTATTTGTTTGGAACAATTCATAAGAATGCTTCTTAGTTGATTTACCACTGTCTGATCGGTTGCTATTTGTGATCAGAAATGAGACCTAATTTAAGTTTAAATGTCATATTTTTACTCCCCGCATTTATTTAACACTCTATCCAGTTTCTATTCACATGGCTTTTTTACTCTCTGAGAAACTAATGAAAATGATATTCCAACCGTCCAGTTTAGTCAAATCTGTTACTTGACAATTATTGGCATGCTTCTTTAATGATATAACACAGAATAATAAATGACATTAATATTATAATATTAGAAAGTTATCTGTGTCTCTGTCACACTCCTTCTCTCTTTTTTGTCTGCACTCTCTCCAGTCCTCATACTCTGTCTCACTCAGTTACATGTACTCTCTCACTTATCCACACACTCTCTCCCTCTCTCTTTCCCTCTCACTGAAGTACAGTACATTTAAATATTATTAACAGGCTACACTGCTAAACTTCCAAAATTTAGAGCAAGCTCTAGTTGCCAGATCTGTTTTGTAATCAAGAGCTATAACCATATAACACATCCTCTCTGGATTTAGAAGGACACTCAAAGCTACCTCTAAAGCACCTCAGTGTTTGTTTGTTGTTGTTTTTTTGCTGCAATACAGTCAGCATCACATGGAATCTAATAATAGACTAATACATTTGATAATAGGCAGTTAAAAACACACCAAGTCCTCTTTACCACACATGTAGCCTGTCTACAGGTTAAATGGGGAAACACAAGAGTTTGCCCTCACAGTAACCTTCTTGTTCCACAGGAAACACTTTATCGTCGTATTTTGGTTTCATTTCAAGGATTGTCGAGCAGATGAAAATATCAACATCCTCAGTGTCCAGTGGGGAATTTGCCAAATATATTAATAGCATTTTATAGAGCTTAATATTGTGTGACCTATAACTTATGTTGCCAAGACAATTTAAATATAAACTTATATTATGCAGACCAGATTTTCAGATACTAATTACCAACACATCTGTTTATTCACTGAAGCCGCACAGAGTGCATTCCTGCCTCTTCAGTGCATATGCCACATCCACAGTGGTCATGGTCTTCCTCTTAGGGGTGAGCATCACAGTCTTACTGTACGGACATGAAAGTGATAGCTGTCTCCTTATCTAACACTTGACAAGAAAGACACCAAGTGTCTTTCCCAGATAATCAAACTCGTCACATAAGACTATCCTACTATATCATCAAAGTCGGCCTTATACTGATAAAGCTTCTCACATGGATGAAAACAAAAAGTACAAATGAAATATACACTGCTCAAAAAAATAAAGGGAACAATTAAATCACACATCCCAGATCTCGATGAATGAAATATTTTAGATGAAACTCTTTATTGATTACAAAGTGTAATTCGTTAAGAACAAAATAATGTAAGAACAATCCATGGAAACCAAAATCATTGACTCATTTAGGACTGGATTCAGAATCATACCCAAAATCAAACTGGAAAAATCAGATCACAGGCTGATCCAACTTTTGTGAGTTTCCTCAGGACAACTCATAATGTGGCTCAGTAGTGTGTATGACCTCCACGTGCCTGTATACATTCCCTACAGCGTCTGGGCATGATCCTGGGGGATCTCCTCCCAGACCTGGATCAGGGCATCAGTCAGCTCCTGGACAGTCTGTAGTGCAATGTGACGGTGGTGGATGCTACGATACGTGATGTCCCAAAGGAGCTCGACCAGTCAATAGCATCAATGCCTTCATCACCCAGGAATTGCTGACACACTCCAGCCACATGAGGCCAGGCATTGTCATGCATCAGAAGGAACCCAGGGCCCACTGCACCAGCATATGGTCTGTCAAAGGGTCTGAGGATTTCATCCTGGTACCTAACAGCAGTCAGGGTACCTCTGGCTAGCACGTGGAAGTCTGTGCGGCACTCCAAGGATAGGCCTCCCTAGACCATCACTGACCCACCACCAAACCAGTAATGCTGGAGAATGTTGCAGGCAGCAGAATGTTCTCCATGGAGTCTCCAGACTCTGTCACGTCTGTCACATGTGCTCAGTGTGAACCTGTTCTCATCTGTGAAGAGTACAGGGCGCCAGTGGCGAATCTGCCAATTTTGGTGCTCTCTTGCAAATGTCATTCGGGCTGTACTGTGCCAGGGTGTGAGCACAGGCCCTGCTTGTGGACGTGGGGCCCTCATGCCACCCTCATGGAGTCTATTTCTGACAGTTTGGGCAGAAACATGCAGTGCTCCTCCTGTCCCTTGCACAAAGAAGCAGATAGTGGTCCTGCTGCTGGGTTGTCACCCTCCTACAGCCCCCTCCACCTCTCCTGGTGTACTGGCCTGTCTCCTTGTATCTCCTCCATGCTCTTGACACTGTGCTCGGAGACACAGCAAACCTGGAGTAGCTGCACTACCTGAGCAACTTCTGTGGGCTGCAGATACTGTCTCATGATACCACTTGTGGTGAGGGCACTGTAAAAATGCAAAACTAGCCAAGAATCAACCAGAAAGGACAGGAGAGAGGGAAATGGTCTCTGGCCACCACCTGCAAAACCATTCCTAAATAAAGGTTGTCTTGGTAATTGCCTCTCCTTTCCACCTGTTGTCGGTCCAATTTGCAAAACAGCAGGTGAAACTGATTCACAATCAGTATTGTTTCCTAACTGGACAGGTTCATATCCCAGGAGTTTAATTGACTTTAGTTAGACTTTGATGATTATGTGTTCCCTTTATTTTTTTGAGCAGTGTAAATGCACAGCTAAAAATGTATTCTGTGATTTGTATTTATTTGTCAAATAATACAGTGCCAATCTCCTTCTCAACAGACAAAGCTACGACATCAGTATCGTTGCCCAGGTGGACCAGACAGGATCAAAGTCCAGCAACCTCCTGGACTTGAAGAACCCTTTTTTCAGGTGAGTTGGTCTCATGACCCCAGTACCACACCTGGATGTGGATGAGTGACAGGGAGCACTGTCTGTCTCTCCAATGTTAAACGTGTGTGTGTGTATGTATTTGCAGGTACACAGGCACCACCCCTAACCCCCCTCCTGGCTCACACTACACCTCCCCGTCCGAGAACATGTGGAACACGGGGACAGCCTACAGCATGAGTCAGGGGATGGCTGTATCAGGTGAACACACAGAAACACTGGTAGATAAAACCAATCCTGCGTATGATACACATTTTCAGTAATATCATGGAGATGTTAGAGACACTGCAGAGTATTTAATTACAGGTTGGGATCATAAAAGTATTTTCCTGTTGGATCTCTGCACAGAGCAGCATGTTATACACTGGCAAATAACGACAATAGTTGACCAGAAATGAAAGAACTCCAAAAACCTGGTCAGTTTGCAGACTATAGAGATATGTAGAATCTGAAAGGTGTTAAGTGAAGCTGCATGGTGGTTTCCATGGACACAGTGAAAAAAGAATGCTGCACAGATGTTGTGAAACTAACATTGTTTCACTTATTTAACTCATTTTCGGTTATTGTTACTATAAAGCAAGGAGTCCTATGTCTTTCGGTGGGGTAGCCAGAGGCATGGAGTGTTGAATTTGGTGCAAATTATCAAAAAATAAAATAAAATAAAATATCAATGGAAACAATTGATGAGCATAGTGGAAAGGGATGGATGAGCTAGTCAGTGGGCTACACACGTGCACAACATAACCTAACCTAACATACCTAAGCAATAAGTCTGGTGAGTCAGGTGCCAGAATTTACTACAACAAGAACAGATTGACTCTGATCACACAGTGAGGGAGCGTGACCTTGTTTTCTGCTCAGAACATTATGACTCCACTATATCTTTACATAGATAGTAGTCATTTGGTGCTTTAATGATGCCTTTATGTTGCATATAGAACCTTAAAGCCAAAACATGATCTTCTCCTAACCATACCCAAATAGTTTTTCTTTTACGTTCAGAAGAAGGAACAAAGGCAAAACGACAGAGTGACAAACAATGAAATAAAGCCCGTTTCACACAGAGCGTGCAAAGCGCAGACCTCCGCTGACAAACCCATTCATTGTGTATGTGCTACCGCGGTGCAAGAGCGCACCACTCTGCCGCCGAGCTGTCTGTATTGTAATGAATCACTCACGAGCAGGAGACCAGAGTAGCGTTTGGGGAAAAAGGCCTGTTTATTTGTACACTCCAAAAACTCCGGTAACACTCCTGGGGGGTAACACGTAAAAGTCTCCGTCCCAAACTCTGACTCTTCTAGCGTAGCACACACACTTCATACACACATACTCACTTACAGTACCCAGCGGGGCAGCCCTCACCCTCTCTGCTCCACCAATCTCCAGCCCACACACTGACTGACAGCTGACTCCACTCATACTACACTCAACACTGCCCCAGGGTCGCTACAGTATATTTGTTCATAGCAAATAAAACAACGAAAATTACTGGGTGGTAAATAGCTGTGTCATTTAGCTTTGTGCGGTGCAGAAGTGTCACTCGTATTGCCGACGTCATCGTACAGCACACGCTGACTGTTATTGTTGCAGTACTCGGAAAAACACGGCAGATGGCGCAAATGGGCAAAACTCCACAGGGAAGCTTTAATATATCTGCTACGTAGTAACAGAAATATGTTATGTATCCGTGGTTTTCAGAAACATACAATGCCAGCATTTATTCTGGTGATTTGGCTGAATAAGCTTCTTTGGAAATTAATATCCTGGTGTATTTCAGTAGTGTTTGAATCTGCAACATAACCAGTATCAGGTAGTATACAATATTTTCCTTTGAATTAAGGAGTACACCATTGGGTTGCATATTTTTGAAGTGATTTGGGGGCCTTTTGTATGTTATTTTGGGGTAAGCTAAATAACAGCATCATACACTGGTCTGCCACAACATGAGAACAACTGACAGATGAAGTAAATAACATTGATCATCTCCTTACAATGCAATGTTCTGCTGGGAAACCGTAGGTCCTGACATTTCACCTGACACGCTTCACCAAACACTGTTGCAGACCAAGCACACTTCTTGATGGCAGTGGTCCCCCCAGCAGAATAATGCACCGTGTTGCACCACAAAATAGAATGACTCAAGAATGACAAATGTGACAAATAGCTCAAGGCATTTTGGGCTCAGGTGTGTTGCTTAGGACCCAAAGAACTGTGGTTCTTGAAAAAACTGTGAGCAGCAATAGCACAGGCCAAGCAATCAGACTGTTCCCAAAAGGCATGTTTTGAATGGGCACTGCTAGTTTTTATTAAAGAGCCAAAAATTATGGGGTGAACAGTAATATGATATTATTTATTTAATATGTTTAGAAAACATAAGATGTAGTATAGGTAGCACCAGTTAGTTTACTTCCTTTTGGGGCAGAGATACACTTGTCTGCGTTTGCTGTTAACTGATCTCTATGAGCTACTGTACCTAGCTACTACTACTGGCAGTTATCTGGCAGCATGACAGCATACATAGTCACGCCATACCAAATTGCCACATCGGGACAAATGTCATTGATTTTATGTGTTGTTTGGTAGGGGATTGCACCGTAAGCAGGTAAGTAGTGGGAGCGGCATCAATGGAAAATGTGGTACTACTAAAGATTTGCTTTTACATTTACACGTGGTGACTTGTAAATGTCATTATCTGTAAATGAATAGAAGAGCCTCACCTGCAGTAGAAGGTTGACAGAATGAATCAGAAAGCGAGGACACCAGACCAGTACCCCCATCACTGGCCAATGCTCGCTCTCTGCTCCATAGCGCTGTTCATTACATGTTTGCCAGCTAGGACAGCGACTGTGTGTGTGTGTGTGTGTGTGTGTGTGTGTGTGTGTGTGTGTGTGTGTGTGTGTGTGTGTGTGTGAGATCGTAGCAGAATCTGGTCCAAAATGTGGTCCTAGAGACACCAACTGTAGCGGGAACTATCATAGAAGCCATTTTGAGACCTTTAGCAGGTGTTTATATCTCTGTTTACGGATAGATTTTGTTACCACAATAAAATCACAACTGTGCAAGATGCAGTTACAAAACTTTACTGATGTGAAGTTAAGATCAAAATGAAGGCAGAATCCAAAGATGGGAGTGATCCAAGCGGGTGCGCAGGAAGTTGGGATGGGGCCATTTGGAAACCTCTTGGATGCTTAATTCTCAGCCAATCATAGACTTTAATCATTTTTAGCCCTGGCTGTACCAAGCCCCTAAGTTTGGTGAACAAAGTACATTTTTGATGGCCCAAGTCACATGGCATCACAGGCCCTACGCTGAGAAGACCTTTATATAATGTGAATATGAGGAAAAAAACAGTGTTGACTGGCTTGTTTTGTGTCTCTCCCTTCCAGGGATGCCTGCAGCTTATGACCTCAGCACAGTCATTGGCAGCGGCCCGTCAGTGTCTCACAACAACCTCATCCCCCTGGGTACGAATCATACTCCCCCTGACTTCTCAACATCTTCTATTACTTAATATAGTAGAGAGCAGCAGAGACTAACTGTAGTCCAGCATGAAAGTTTGAACAGAAATATTGTTCATGTTTTGGTCTCTAGTGGGCACTGCTGCACTATGACATAGAGAAAAATGACTAAATATCTTTTCCACCACAAAGGGGAGGCAAGTGAGTTCTGCTAAATGACAGTGCTGTTACATGATGTGAGTGCTAGTAAAAGGTTTCAAACCTTTTGAGGGACAGGAGATGAGCCAGAGTGTCAGATCAGTTAATGTAAAATGTGGAATACCTTTGTGTAACTGTTGTAACATATACTTCCTCCCTTTGAACTGTTAATGACATTTCAACAGCTTTTAATCTCTTGGTGTTACATTATAATTGCACTGCTTCCACCACTCACATGTCATTTGCTGGCTGCATTCATGTCTTTTTTCGTCCACTGACATTTTAACTCTTTTAAATGTTTACACTTGAAACACGCTTGAACGTTATGGAGATACATTTGTTTCAGTATTATTTGTGTGAACAAATTGACAATCTGTGTGTTACTGTAATCTGTACATATTAAACACTGTACACAAATATATATATATATATTTTTTTTTTTTTTTTAAAAAGAGTGGTTAACTCACAAAAATATTATTCAAATATAAAACACATCTGCAAATGCACAAATTCCGTTAGTAAAACATATATCTGTGAACACATTGAATGAATTTACCAATCACTTAAAAACATTTCTGAATCTCTCCAACATGTCTATCTTTCAAACAGGTATTTGTAATTCCACTTTCTATTTGTGAATGGAAAAGGCATTTGTGGATCTCATCTCTACATTTGTGGATTTTCCTTTTTTTACAAACAGAATTTTGAGACAAACTTCGACTGAAGTCCAAACAAAAATCGTTTAATACAGGTATTTTCACATAGCACGTGATCACTTGCTGATGACATCATTATGCATTTCAAAGTAAGATCATGCAGTCTTTCTATGAGCTTCAATGTGCATTTATTATTTTATTGTCGATAAGGCACAGTGAGTGTTAGTGCGTTTGTTTGTCCTATATAAAGTTATGTTATCTATCCCACACTTACGTATACATTTCTGTTTGACTGTGAAAGGCAGAGGATGCTTGTGCGTAACTTGTATCAGATTTCAACCCAACAACGGCTTATCACCAAAACGAACCAATAATAAAACAAAAGATGGTCTCTTGGATGCTCTAGATGGATATTGTCTTCAGACTTAATGCAAGGTTGGTTATGTTTTTGTTGTTTATTTTGTCACACAACTGAGCCATGTTAAAGGATAATTTCGGTATTTTTCAACCTGGGCCCTATTTCCCCATGTGTATGTGTGCGTATGATTCATAGGTACAGCTCATTTTAACATTGGGTCAGTATTGGAGGCGGATGAAGCTGGCAGCCACAAACGAGCTAAAACGATAACGGGGGCAAATGCGTCCCGTATAAGTTTGCGCATTAAAAGTGCTTTTTTTTTTTTGCCACTGACCAGTTCAGATCACCAGTGCTATCTCTGTAAATAGCATATCAAGCGTTTCCCTGACCCTTTCCCTCTCCCCGGCTGTGACGTCATCTCGCAAGAGCTTTGCTTGTTGTTGGAAGAAAACAGAGGAGCCATGCTGAGCTCCGCTCAGAGTGGCGCTGGTTGTTGCGGAGTACAGTTGAGAGTTTTACTGCATCGGTATCATGGCTGCATATTTACCCGATTTCGAGAATGAGGATGAGCCCTTTTATTACGATGGTCGCCCGTACTTATTTGAGCCCGAGTATACGGACGAGGATCTCCTACAAATTGAAGAGCAGACGAGGATAGAGAGAGAGGGGCAACGAGCAGACTAGGGTGAAGCAGCAGCTGCACAAACGCGAATCTCTGAGGACTGGTGATGCTCCTGTGGTTGCTGTGACTCCATGCCCACAGAGGAAGAATGTCTGTGTTACAACGAGTGGGACCTGCTGCCCAATATTCATGGTCTCGATGTGTCCTGGGATGATACAGAAACTACCAAACACTGTGTAACTACATTAGAGGATTTCCCCCCTCTGATCAAGAGGGCAGTGCTGGATACCTTTTTTCATGTGCCCAAAATAAATTGGAGGAGGCGGCCAAAACCACAAGGACCAAATGGTCAACTATCGATCTGGTAAGTATAACTAATATGTCTTTATGCATGTAACACTGATACCTAGAATTGTCTCCGAGGCGCACATTGACTGTTGCATAGTTTGCCCTCGTATATATTGTACCCTGTTTTCTTCCGGCAACAAGTAAAGCTCTCGCGAGATGACGTCGTGGCCGGGAAGAGGTGAAGGGTCAGGGAAACCCTTAGTATGCTATTTGCAGAGATAGCACTGGCGATTTGAACCAGTCAGCAGCAAAAAAAAAGCACTTTTAATGCGCA
This sequence comes from Epinephelus cyanopodus, assembly GCA_026686955.1. Classification (NCBI taxonomy): domain Eukaryota; kingdom Metazoa; phylum Chordata; class Actinopteri; order Perciformes; family Serranidae; genus Epinephelus; species Epinephelus cyanopodus. The sequence goes on from CM048929.1 coordinate 37,932,668, forward strand.
AACTTAAACGGGACGCATTTGCCCCCATATCTACCGCGCGGCTGCCGGCTCCCTCATACTGAACCAATTTTAGAACGAGTCGTACCTATGAATCATACGCACACATACACATGGGGAAATGGGGCTAGACAAAGTTAGCTGCTGACTAACATTACCACTAGCTTAGTTAATTAATGACAGCTGTTTGAATATTATGTCAACAGTTGTTGTTTGTTTTGCTTGTTAATCTTCTGAAATAGGCTGCTGGTATTGTAACCTATATAACACTAGGTTAATAAATTCCTCCTCTCTTGACACCCACTTAATTTTCAGAGCGGAGACTCCTTTCGGACCCGAGGGATGAAAGCTTTTACAGAAGAGGAAACAGAGAAGCTGTCCTGGATCAGCTTGTTGCTCTACTCGGTCACCAGTAACCATGAATTTACAGATGCCATGATGTGTGACGTAATAAAAAGAATTAAACCCAGTATGTTTGTAAGATGATTAACATTGAAATAAACGGCTAAATAAGTAAAATAGTTTACTGTAGGTAGCCATCTAGCTGGCCTTTTCTGGTTATATCCAGCTAACGTAACATTACTGAACAGGCAGAGATGTTAAAGACAAGTTCCGCAACATGAGGACCATCATCAAATATGAGTTTTCTGTCCTACAATGGCAACTCTTAAAATAATCGAATGTACTTAGTTTAGTTCAATCTATTCTATCCTATCTATTAACAGTGGACTTAAATGCTTAAAAAAAGTGAACACAATAGTCACAGTAGAAAACCAGGTCAGTTAAACTTAAGTGATATCAATCTGTCCATTTTGAAAGCACAAGTGATGGTGAATCAGTTTCACCTTCTTTGGTGCAAATGAAAGTGACAACAGGTGCAATGGAGAGGCAAAAGCAAGACAACCTTCAAACAGGGAATGGTATTACATGTGGTGGCCACAGACAGTTGCTCTCTCCTTATCCTTCCTGACTGATTCTTCTCTAGTTTTGTTTTCTGCTAGTGTCCTTGCAACTATTGGTGCCATGAGGCGATACCTGCAGCCCAATCATGTTGTATAGGTAGTCCAGCTGGACAGGGCCATAGAGGGGAATTGGAGGAGCACTGCCAGAGCCCTACAAAATGACCTCCAGCAGGCCACTGATGTGCATGTTTCTGACTAGACTGTCAGAAACAGACTCCATGAGGTTGGCATGAGGGCCTGACGTCCTTTACTGGGGCTTGTACTCACAGCCCAGCACCGTGCAGCTCAATTGCCATTTGCCAGAGAACACCAGAATTGGCAGGTCCGTCATTGATGTCCTGTTCACTGAGCACATGTGACAAGCGTGAAAGAGTCTGGAGACGCCGTGGTGAACGTTATGCTTCCTGTAACATCATCCAGCATGATTGGTATGGTGGTGGGTCGGTGATGGTCTGGAGAGGCATATTCTTGGAGGGTCACACAGACTTTCATGTCCATGAATGCTGGTGCAGTGGGCCCCAGGGCTCACTTACTTGTGTCATTGATGGCTGACCAGTTGCCCCAGCTGCATCAAAGTATGGTCCATGCACCACCTGCTTCCAAGCTGCCAGTTTGTTTTTTTTTGTTTTTTTTAAATTTAACCTTTATTTAACCAGGCAGGTCCTTTAAGAACAAGTTCTTATTTACAAAGGAGGCCTGGCAAGAGTAAAAGCCTCCTGATGGAGAAGGGATAGGGGGCTGAAATAGAACAGGTTTAGATATAAAAACAGCATAACATATTGAAAGGCAGTATGCAATACACATGTAGCATAGCACACAAACACTTATGTAAACATCACCAGCACAAACGGACAACAGTGGCAAACACAGCAGCAGACATGTGAGACAGCCAAAAGACAGCCAAAAACAGTACATATATAACCATCCTCAACATCCAGCAACTGAACACACAGTCAGACATAGTCAAACCTGTAGAGACACAATAGTCCACAACATGTAACCACAATAGTCCACAGCATGCAACCAGAACAGAAAACACAGTTAACACGCAACGACAGACAGGATTAATTGATGGAGAAACATGTGCACATGTCAGTGAGAATGTTTGTTATCGAGTTATCGGGGGGGCAGGCAGACCAAGCAGGTGCGTAAAGATGGCCAGTTGACAGAGGAGTATAGTGAACAGTGGTGTGTTTTGAAGGGTGCATTAGTAGAAAAACGGATGGCAGAGTGGTAAATGACGTCCAGTTTATGCACTGCACTCTTGCAGGCTGACCGATTGATGATGTCACCATAGTCCAGCATGGGAAGGATTGTCATTTGAACTAAGGTTAACCTGGCAGAGGGAGTGAAAGTGGGCCGCATTCTGTAAAGGAAACAGGGTGCAGAACCTTTCCTGCTAAACCACATGACCTTGTTTTTTTTTTAGTTTAGTAGGAGGTGTAGAGTGGAGAGAGCCTGTTGAATGCTCCGGAAATTGTCCTGAAGTGAGGTGTGTACAGCGTCAATGGTGGGACCAACAGCACAGAGGACTGTGTCATCAGCGTAAAGATGGATGGAGGCATCTATGACGGAACAGGCAATATTGTTTATGTAGATAGAGAAGACTGTGGGACCTAGGATTGATCCTTGGGGTACATTGTGATGAGGAGAGGCTGAGAGAGATGGTGTTCAGATTTTCCCCATTGTACTCTACCAGTGGGGTAGTCGGAGAACCATGCCAGTGAGTGACTGGAGACTCCAATGCTGCCCAGTCTGCCAATCAAGATGGAGTGATCAGCCGTGTCAAAAGCCTTTGCAAGATCAATGAAAATAGCTGCACAGCATTGCTTAGAGTCCAAAGCAGAGACAATGTCATTGAGGACTTTAAGGGTAGCAGTAACACAGCCATAACTAGACCGGAAACCAGATTGAACACTAGACAGGATATTATGAGCATTGAAGTAATTAGTCAGTTGCTTATTCACCAGTTTCTCCAGTATCTTTGATAAGCAGGGCAGTAGACAGATTGGCCTCTAACAGTTTGGATCAGCATGATCTCCTCCCTTGAAGAGGGGACGAAAGCTGCTGCCAAAATCCCAAGCGCAGTAATGGCGAGTAGTCCCAGACTTGAACAGCTAACACCACTACCAAGGCGTGGGCACCAGGAAACCCCATTTGAGGCACACTCGGTCCAGATTCAAGATGCTAGTGGTGAATCTGACCAGTCAAGGTAAGAGTGGAGGCTCTATACGTAGCCAAAAATTCCACAGTATCAGATGGGTGAGGACATTGAAAATTATTTGATACATTTTGAATGTATGACCAAAACATGGAGATGGCCAGTGAGTAAATGCGCATGTCGACTCGTTCCACTCCAGTCTGGGAAGGCATTGGAGGCTTTGGAGACCTACCACTGCCTTAAGGGCCTCTATCAGCATTGGATTTGACCAGAGCAGCACACCTTGGAGGAGTTTGGTGAGGTTATCATCTTGAAACAGCTGCTCCTAGTACTCCCCTTGGAGTTGAGGATCTGGGTGAAGGAGCATGAGCCAGGGGAGGGACTAGGGTTTGCTACCACTACTCTACAGTATCTCAGCACTCGCAAAGGAGGACCAGCTACGTGCTCCACAAGTGCACCAAACCAACCAGGACTTCAACACCCCAAAGCAAAGCCTGATGCCAATTGGCAGATTACAGCAGGCAAGCAAACATTTTGTGTGTTCATGGAGATAATCATCCTTATCCCAAAGCTGACTGTTACCATTGATGAGCAGCCTTACCTGTTGACTGTTGGGGTGGTAGAGAACTTATCCGTAGATGCCATCTTAGGCTGGGACTTTTCTGTACTCATTGACTTGGTGCAGGAAAAAGAACTGCCAATGGGAACAGACACTGTAGAAGATGGAGGTGAATGTCTCTTGTCCTGTGATTACTCAAGCCCAGGCTTAAGCCGGTGTCCAACCACTCCCAGACCTAGTAGTAGTGTTTGTGAGGGTGGCACACAGGGGCCAAGAAAATCTCCAACAATCAACACCGATTTGAGAAGCGAAGAAGAGTGTTCAGAAACTCTGAAACCTTTGTTTGCGATGAAAGAGAGGGGAATTGTGTGGGGAAGGAAAGGTTTATTGTTGATGATGTGTTGTATGCAGTTGATATGCATCAGTTTCAGGAAACTCAGTTCCATCTCAGAGTTTGACACCTACCCTATGCCAAGCATTGATGACCTGCTGGAGAAGATCATAGCTGCCTGATTCATCACCACCCTTGACTTGTGTAAGGAATACTGGCAGGTGCCACTGGAGGAGTAAAGCCGGCCATACACGGCATATCAAACACCAGCTGGACTTTTCCAGTTTATTGTGATGCCATTTGGACTGCATGGGACACCCACCACCTTCCAGAGGCTTATGGCCAGAGTCCTCCAGGGGTGTGACCACTACAGCTCGGCCTGCCTCGATGATGTAGTGATCTTCACCTGGGAGGAGCATGTCTAACACCTGTCATTGGTCTCAAAGGATTCAGAAGGCTGGGCTGACACTCAACCCCTCCCAGAGTGAGTGGGAACAGCAAGAAACATGCTACCTGGGTCACAAGGAGTGGTGCGATAAGATAGAAGCTATCCATAACTGCCCTTGACCCTGCACCAAAAAGGGGGTGCAGTCCCTCCTTGGATTGGCTGGTTGGTAGAGACAATTTGTGCCTCAGTTTGCTACCATAGCAGCCCCACTCACAGCTCTGACCAGCAAGAATCAGAGAAATCCAGTGACTTGGTCAGATGACTGGGAAACAGCTTTCAACACTTTGAAAGCCTACCTGTGTTCTTCCCCTGTCCTTAAGAGTTCAGACTTAAGCAAAAGTTTTCTGGTACTGGTAGACACTAGGGCTGTCCCGAATACCATTTTTTAACATTTGGACCTTCGGCAGAATTTATAACGAATATTCAAATATTTGTTCACGGTGTGGGGACCCGCAAATGGACCTACGGGTCGGGCAGCAGTGATCGTCTGTTAAATGGGTCTGTAAATGATATTTTGACATTATTATTATAATCTAGTAATCTATTATCTATTACTGTCATGGCATCTGAAGGTACTGATGCGTTGAGCAGGTGACAGTCCGCGGCCGTTATCAAAACACACTTGTGTCACGCACTCCAAAAGAAACTTGTTGAAACTTTAAACAATAATTTATTGTACAAAACGGGGGAAACAAACGTTGACCAAAACGGTTCCACAATTCACATTAAATTCAAAAGATAACGAAAAAACAGCTACAAGTTAGAGGGAATAGTGATAAAGTAGTAAAACTTGGCATTGATCCACAGCCTCAGATGGATGCAATCAAGCGTGCCGTGGGCACAAGCTCAGTTGGTAGGCTATAATACATTTTCACATTTTAAACAATGCAATTTAAAAGTTTTGATTTTTATTGATAACCAACATTTACCAACAACAAAAAGACTACATTTAGCAACAAAAATATATGTAAAGGGGGGGAGAAAACAAAGTAAATTTAAAAAAAAAAAGAATATTGAATACCAAATTTTCATAACAGATACCTACCCACAGAAACGAATATTCGAATATCCGAATATTTGGGTACAGCCCTAGTGGACACCTCAACAGTTAGCCTTGGAGTGGTCCTGGTCCAAGGCTACCCTGGAGAGGAACACCTAATCTTGATCCTGAGCTGCAAGTTGCAGCCACGTGAGACCAGGTATTCAACTGTGGAAAAGGAAGGCCTAGCCATCAAGTGGGTGCTTGAGAGCCTGCAATATTACTTGCTTGGACGGGAGTCCTAGAGACCTAGGGACCTAGAGACTGACCACCGAGCGGGTCTTTCACTGACTGTGGGCATTGCACGCACGCACACACGCTCTCATTAATTTCCAAGTCCCTGCTCCCTTTCTGTCTTCACTATGTCATTTAAAAAACCTCAGTTATCTCACTTTCCCTCTGTTTCTGTAGCGCGGCCAAGGGTGTATACTCAGTAGTTCTGTAAACATTCATTTGCATATATTCACAGTTATTGTATCACTTACCATACTGATGTATGTTACACATCCATCCCGCTGTTACCCGCCATCTGAGTTTGGTTGGCAAAACGAGTGTAACATTTTGCTGTGAAATGGATTGTTCTTGCGACTGATAATGTGACCTGCATTATTACTTTTATTGTTCATTAAATTTTGTTGTAAATAACTTGCGAAGGAGAACACTGAATATTTTGCTATATTTTGAGTTCAGAAAGCTGGAAATTGTGTGTTTGGTTAGACAATATGCTGACTCTGTTTTTTATGTGCATAATATAATATGCCTAGTGGCATTTGGCCCTAGATGAGTCAGTCTTGTCGTGGTTACAGAGCCTGGACTGTGCTGGAACCTAGATGGTTATCACCTGGTAACAACTAATAATGGATGTGGTCTCCATGTTGTCACTCATAGGTTTCTGAAGAGCCTTTCTGAAGTGATGTGGAAGACTCTTGGCCGTGACTCTGCACAAGGCTAATACAAAAATGGGTGTTTAGGTTTAGGTGGAGCCCACCCAGCTGAAAGCTACCAAGCCTAAGAAGCTAGGCTATATGTTACTCTCACGGACTGCTTAAAACAAGTTTAGTTTTCACTGACGTCACACATAACGACGCAAAAAAAACCCAGAAAATATATCATCATGTAGCAATTCTGCTTGAGCGGCTGTGTCTCAGAGGTAGAGCGGAACTGAATCCCAAATTGCTCCCAATGGCTGTTCCATTGGTGTGTGAGTGTGTTAAAGATGGAGTAGCAGGTGGCACCTTGTACAGTAGCCTCGGCCACCAGTGGATGAATGTGTGTGTGAATTTGACTCATACTGTAAGAAGCACTTTGTGTGGTCGGATGACTAGAAAGACATTATACAAATGCAGGTCCAATTCTGGGGTTCAAGTCAGCATGGACTGTTACTTGTCGTGACAGGATAAAGCTCCGAAGATCAAAAACCTTTGACAACATTTTGTTACAGTTTCCAAAATTTCATCTGTCTGCGATATACCATCTCTGAAGAATTTGCAGAAACATTTGGGAAGAACAAAAATAATGGTGTCTCTGTGGAGACTTTTTGAATAAAACCATAATGATTATTTATCAATTTTCCATGTTGAAAATAGGGTAATTGGGTGGATCAATTTGTCTGCAGTTACTCCTGTTTGTATCCAAATGTGTGTGCACCTGGCACACAGTCTGTATACTAGCACATTTTATGAAAATGAAATAAGAAGTATTTCTGCACATTTTTAGTATTAACTTTTAAACAAGCATTTGCGAGTTGGATGTTCAAGACAGAATGATAAGGACTGTTCTCCAGTCAGTGAGCACTCATGTGTTTTGACAAACAATATTATGAGTATATTTTTCTTTTGTTTCTTTTGCTGTATGCTTCTGTGCTTTGTACAGTGACTGCTGCCTCCACTGCAGAAAAGTCCGACTTTTAATCTAGAGCCACTCAAAACGCAGGCCATTGTCTATGTGGGACATGGGATAAGGGATAAAAATGCCATGCAGTCCTGTATAAAGTGAGACACCTGGTCAGCCCATGGCTGTAGCAAGTGTTGGACAAAAGCAACATCATGAATTTCATACTCCGAAACAGAAATGCATATGAAAATGTAGACCAAACAGCTAATAGAAAGACTGCATGGCCTTGTGTTGAAATGTGGAAGTGACGTAAGCAGGCAATCACGTGCTACCCAAAAATGTCCGGATGACACAAGTGAATTTTAATTTGTAAAGTTTGTCTTAAAATTCTGTGTGTGTAAATAAATATGTTTGAAAGTTGCAAATGTTAGGGAAGTGTTGATATTCACAAATGCTTTTCATTTATTTGTAAACTGATTCATTGTGTACACAGATTTTTTTTTTTTTGTGGAATTTGTGTATTTGCAGATCAGTTTTACATTTGCAAAAAAAATTTTGGTGAGTTTACAAATCTATTTTAATATTTGTGGAAGGTGTTTGATATTTACAAAATCACGTAGGAAAAAAGCAAGCACTCTCAAAATAAATCCCCTCGAAAGGTGCATGGCCAAAAACAGCGCCAAAGGGAAAAATGCCAGCACTCACAAATGTCCTTTTGGTAAATTTAATAAACCAACTTGGGTGGCAGTACCAGTTTGGTTTATTTAATTTACCAAAAGGACATTTGTGAGTGCTGGCATTTTTCCCTTTGTTGATATTTACAAAGTAACACACAGATTGTCAATCCATTCACAATGATAATTATATAAAGATAGACGATGCATCTCCACTTCCTGCCACTGAACTGAAATGAAGCCAAAATGTCCCGGATGTGTCTGCTACCATCTTGTGTTGCTGACATCATTTGGAGCCAGAGTCTGTACGATCCTTTACAATCATCTTTAATCGCAAGCACACTGATTGGCACACACAGGTGTCTATTGTGATGTCAAACCCCTGTTTTATACCATAAAATAACTAATCAGCAAAAGGAACGCCTGACTTTTCCCACAGCACTTCCAGTTGACACTGGAGCCTCTTTTAGCATTTGCATTGTGCCAGTTCCAATAGTGTCCAACACTATTTCAAGTGTTTCAGCAATGATCATACTTATCTTTGAAAGCTTCTCTCTGCCATCTGATTTGTTGTATGACAGTAACAGCTTGTAATACTTTTGTGAGTAACTAGATGACTAAAGCAACAGATCGAATGTTGTGTGGAGGGCTCTGAAGTTGTCTACCTTGTGTTTTGTAGCAACAAACTGAAAACAAAAAGCTAAAATCTGTTGTAGTGCTGGACATAACATTGACTGTGCTTTTCTCTCCAATTGATTACAGTGAACACAGGAATTGTAAACCACACTCACTCCAGGATGGGCTCTATCATGAGCACAGGAATAGTTCAGGGTAAGTCCACCAGTCACCCTCTGATGCTTCACAGTACAGAAACATACAGTATGTACCATGCAAGCATCTTCAGTGGGAATGTTAAACGTAATGATTTGTTTGTTCCTCCAGGAGCCACTACGGGCCAGTCGGGCCCCAGCAGCAGCGGTACTTACTATCCAGTCACCAACCAGTTCACCATGGGGGGTGCTGCCATCTCTATGGCCTCGCCCATGGTCATCCCCAGCAACACCATGCATTATGGTAGTTAAGAGGAAGACCTCACAAACCTCCCTGCCCCCGCATGACAAGAGACACCCCCCCCCCCCCAGTGGAGCGCTACAGTCCACCCCCACCCTTCAACCTTGACTGATGCACCAACTGCAGCCAAAACCAATATACCAAAACCAGTGCTATGCTGGCACTGCGTCCTCTTGTTCGTCCTCCTTGTTCTACTCCTTTCAGTCCATCACTATATGGAAGGTCCAGCGCCCTCGTATCCGTCCACTTTCTTGTCTTGATAACAGAGGAAACCTCCTTCTCCCCCTCTTGGATCCATTGGGACTTAAACACAGACAGCAGTTACTATCTATCCCCTTCCTGGGTTCCACCCTCCTCCCTTCACATGTATCACATGTATCTCAGTCCCTCCACGTCCCCTCCTTTTTTTTTTTCTTTTTTTTTTTCCTGTTGGTGTCATAAGGACTGAAAGTGTTTCTTCCCCAAGAATCCACTTGCTGCCACACACCAGCACCAGTCCATATCTACTATTACCACACTTCAATACCAGATGTACACTGACGCTCTTCATTCGTACAGTAAGCCACTGTTATCATCATCAGTACTGATGGCTGGGCTCTTTCATATCTGGTCCAATCTTCAAAGCCCCCACCCTACTTCTCTCAAGAGACTGACTCTGCCAGATGAGTCACAACGTTTTACCCACCATTAGTCTGTCTTCTCATACAGATAGTTTGGGTTTTAGGCAGAGGCAGATTTATCAGAAAACTGAAGCCATCCACATGCCTGGGCACCCTAAGGAGTATGTAAAATATGCCATGTTTGTGACGTGGACAAATTGGCCCTCTAGTTGTGATCATTATCTGCTGATAACCAGCGGTGTTGATGCTAACATCAGGTTTTGGGAGAATGGCATGCTGGTCACCCTCCATGTTGAGTCACACGATAAATAGACATGTATGTGTGGGTGTGTGTGTACATACATACATACATATATATATATATATATATATATATATATATATATGCACACACACACACACACACATATATATGTATACATATATTTCAGAACAGTGAACAGAATTTGCTCGTAGTGGAGCTGCTGGTTAGAGCATCGTCTATATTGAAAAGAAACGCAGGTGGCACTTTTTATCCTCTCTTACAACAAATGTATAAATGGAGCTTATGAAAAGTTTATTTAGTGTGATTTTTGACAGAGCTAGGTTTTAGCTTAGCATGGTGATATCCCTGTGCTGGACTCAGTGAAACTGGATCTTGTCATCTCATCGTGGGTTCGATGGCAAAGAAGCATATTTACTAACATGCAGGACAGTTTAGAGCCGTTACAGGTATTAATTCTGTAACTTTTCAGGTAGAGTTCTAGGACCCATAAAAAATGTTTCTAGCTGTTCTAAAAATGCCTCATCTGTTCTAGTCTACTTGTATCTGCCAGTTGATTCTGTCCAAGAACTCTAAGTGTTCGTAGTGGAAGAACACCTCCAGTCTCTTCTATCAAGCATTCTTGTTTTCCAAATGGAAGGTGACCAATGGGATAATCTGCCAAAAACTCTGTGTTTTAGTTCAAGCTAAAACTGTAAACCTGCTGCTCCCATCACCCGTTGTCTTTAACCAACAGCCAGTTGTTATTCTCAGAGGACATATCAGTAGCTTGCTCCCAGCCAGTCATTTGTTGAGCCAGAGTGCTCCAGCACAGTTGCAGGAGGAAGATTCAGAGAAGGATCCAATAAGGACCAATGACCCAGGTGCCAGCCAGCTGGCTATCCAGATGAGAAAAACTGTGCTGGATCCTCACCCCCCACCCCCACCGGACTGTCACAGAGACTTAAATGTGGAGGCTTGTGAGACAGGGCCAGTTCACCTGCCTCCCTGTTTGTCCATTTACTATGTATGACCTCCAACATATCACACCCTAACACCCTTGTCCCCTTTTATCAATCAAAGACAGAGAAACGGACACATGTATGCATTGCTTCCAGTGTCACAAGTATTGGACTCAGTTCATTTGGAATTTATGAGTTAGCAAGTTTTAAGAAAGCTGAGGAAAAAATGTCATTTTGTAGAATTAACCTTTTTGTTATCTTTATTTTGTCTTTTCTTTCACAAAAAACAACAAAGAATGAAAAAAACAGCTAATTAAATGTGGTGGAGATGTTCCAAAACCATCCTGGAATCAGGTGTTTTAGTACTTTAATTTGTTGACTATGGACACAGCAGATGTTTACCATGTGGTAGCTAGCATATAGCGATCATGCCCTTTTTTGTCATTGAATCATTGCTCTGTGTAGTCAAATAGTGGCATCCACTTTTATCATGGAAAAGTGTTTGAGGAAGACTGTCATTGTCATTTCTATGTGTTGGCAAACTTAACCAGTAATAACACATTTGTCACTGTCTGACATCGACTCTTCTGCTCTAGATACAGCCAGAGAAAATGTGGTGAGCTTTCAAAGTCTCAGCTTTTATGCTGTGTATCAGGTATGTCAATGGAGTCAACATCTTTTGGTCTGTCACAGCCGGCAGCTCCTACACTTTTAATTACAATCAGATAAGTATGCAGCAGTTAGTAATATCCAAGTCAAATAGATGGGACTAGTAATAGAATTTGAAC
>CM048929.1:37951853-38091853 GCA_026686955.1 Epinephelus cyanopodus
ACTGAAGCCCCTTTATCCACCTTTGCTGTCTTCAAAGCAAGGCTGTAGCCATGGAGTCACCATTGGGGGGAACCAAATCTGCACACACCCCCACCCCCACAAACACACACACCCTTACTTCCTGCCATTGAAATTCTAAAGTAAAATATGTACAAATTCACTAACACATGAGATACGTTTATTTTTTTTGAATGTCTAAGTGCCTTAGACATTTGAGGATTAATAAAGTACAACTTCACCCATAATCATATTGAAGTGTTTTGATCCATAGGAAGGTCTGTGCCACGCAATTTCAGTAGAAACAGATTTGATTTATTGCCCTTTCATTTTACACTCCCGACTCACACTAGTTTACATTGCCTGCCTGGAACGTTACCCATAAAGCAGTCTGGCAACAACGTTGATGACAACCATGGCAGCCAGCCTTGGCATTCTGCTATGGCAACTCCGCTTGGACAAACCACACGCAGAATTGCAATACTTGAACCGAGAGTAATAATAATGGGGATTTGTTATGTTTATAACTATAATGATTACATTATTTTTGGATGGTGGTATGTGGTTGCCTATCGTAGAATAGCAATGAAAAAAAAAAGACGTTTTCTTTGTTGTTGTTTTTCAGTTACAGTTATATATTGGGGGGGACATTTTGGGCATATCTGAACATTGGGGGGGACATCCATGAAACTAGAATTTCTTGCCTTGAAATGGGTCATGACTGAAAAATTTTGTGATTACTTGATAGGTAATAAGTGTGTAGTCTGGACAGACAACAACCCCTTAAGCCATCTTGATACTGCTAAGCTGGGGGCAACAGAGCAACGTTGGGCTGAGGCTCTGGCTGATTTTGACTTCACTCTCAAATATCGCTCAGGTCCTTAATACTAATAATATTAATGCTAAGGCTCTGTCCAGACAACCAGCTTCAGCTGAGGCAGCCTCAGTTAGCCAGTTTCTGCCTGGAACTCCGATGCCCGCAACAATGCAGACGGAAATAGGTAAACAGCCTAAGCAAGTGTCCTTGCTAGTGTGGCAGATTGAGTTTCTCCCCCTCCTTTCTCCTCTCCTTTCTTCCATTTCACTCAACGGGCAGCAGACTGCATTCAATCAGCCACCAGCGCTGATTGCAGGGCGGTGCCACCCACCTTTATATCTAGGTGAGGCAGTATTGCTCTGGTTCCTCTTCCGAACCTCCAGAGTCTGGCGTCTGTGCAGTCTGGTGTGGCTGGTCTGCCTTCGGAGGCTTTTTGGTGTGTCAGTCCTGCTGTAAGCATAAGGTAGGCTCTCGTAATATTCCTGGTGTTGCACACTTACTATGTGTGTAATTGGTGTTATTCCTGCCGGTTTCCTCACTCTGCAGTGTGGCTGTCTCTCCCTCCCTTGGCTTCTTGAGTGCAGACCCTAGTTACGGTTTACTGCTTCGAGCTTGTTATGCCACTCAGTGTTGAGGTAGGCTGGCTCAAATTAGTTTTAAGTGGTGGCCTGTCTCTGCCTGGTCTTCACCTGAATAAGTTGTCTCTTTCCATGGTTTCGGTCAGCAGTTGGCAGAGTGTGCAGCAGCCATGTGTCCTCCCCTCCTCTCCGCTCCGTTGTTGGAAACCACCCTCTGCCCGGTGGTATGTATATTCGAGTTCATATTACTGTTGATTTCAGCGTCATTTCAAATTGGTAATGTTTTTTTTTTATGGTACCTCCACCACCTGGCACAGGCTGCTGTTCCGACTTTTGGATCTGGGGTTTGTTCAGAGTTGTGTCTACTCCGAGTCATTTATGACTGAATTGTTCTGATTGTACCAGACTTTTCAGAACTTCCCGTTTTACAGTATTACCTGGTGTCTTTTTATTCTCATCTCATTGACAAGGGGACCATATTTGGTAGCCATGTTCTAGTGGCCCTGTGCTGTTTTGTTTATTTGATTTAATTTACAGTAAGCAGTATTTGTTTTCTTTTGATTCTTTATTTCTTTCTCCTGTTTTGTTTTTAGGTTTGTTTTCAGGGGGTTGGTTGACTTAAAAGCTACACACGTGCATGTCTTCCAACTCCTGGGTAATTTATATTAGACTCTTTGTTTATTGATTCAATTAGACAATTGTTATTAGCCTACTTTCTTTTGTAATTTCTGTTATCGTTTGGTTTCTGTGGTATATTGTTTGGGTAAATTGGTGTGTGTGTGTGTGTGTGTGTGTGTGTGTGTGTGTGTGTGTGTCTTGTGTGAGTGTGTTTTATGGAGTGTGTGTGTGTGTGTGTGTGTGTGTGTGTGTGTGTGTGTGTGTGAGACTGTCGATTTGAACTAACTGTGTTTCTCTGTTGCCAGGAGCAGCGGGGTGCGAGCCGGTGGCAGGCGGACCTCTTGGTGGTGGTGTCCCTCCCTCACTCACCCCTTTTTGCCGTGCTTTGGTTTTGTTTCGTTTATTTTGTCTTCACGTGTGGTGTGTTGTTCTTTCTTCTTTTTTTTTTTTTTTTTTTTTTTCTTTTTTTTTTGGACCCGTCCCCACTCCTTTGTTGGTCTATCCTCTGCAGTAAGTCCCTGGCCAAGCTCCTTAGGCCCTCCCCCACACACAGTAAATTTCTGGTCATTGCATTTTTAGTATTGAGAATGTGTCATTTTAAAAAGATAGTTAAAAATAAAGTTTTGGACCTTATGGTACCTGTCTCTGCCAGTGTTTAGTTGAACCTGTGTGCCTTATTCGTGTATCCCTTGTAAGGGTTAAGTTCAATAATTTCCTGGGGGTGAAACCCCCCCAGGTGGCGTTGTCGACAATCTTCTCTATATTACCTCTCCTAAATTCCACCATTCTAGCCATCTCCACCCTTCCTTCCACTTCCAACAGCGAATTGACAAACCTCCATAAGAACGACCCAACAATTGGCAACCTTCTAGTGTTCTGGAGGTGCCAAAAAGGCCCTAGTGCTTTTGAGCGTAGACAACTTAGCCCAGCTGTATAAGGGCTGCTCAAACAGTGGGAAAGGTTGGTAGAAAAGGGTGGAATTCTTTACAAAAGGACTTTTCCATCTGATGGTGAGGAGGAGGCCTGTCAGCTTCTACTGCTAGAGGCATTGCAAGAGGAGGTCCCAACTCAGTTTCACCATGGTCATTGACATCAGGGAGTGGAAAGACCACTGAGCTGGTGAAACAATGCTGCTACTGGCCAGATATGTACCAGCAGGTAAAAGAATGGGTCAGCAATGTGAACATTGTGCTGTAGCGAAGCCTTCCCAACATGTTGTACATGTTCCTATGGGCCACCTGATTGCGGCTAGACCTAACCAGGTCCTAGCTATTGACTTGACTTTTCTGGAACCAGCACAGAATGGACAGGAACAGGTACTCATAACTGTTTTCTCAGAGTTTACACTGGCAATCCCCACCAAAGACCAGCAGCCATCAACAATGGCCACCATGCTTGTGAAGTAATGACTCTAAGTTTGAGGTTCTATCATGCATTCATTCAGACCAGGGCCGTAATTTTGGGATGCTCTTATTCAACAGCTGTGTAGCCTGTATGGGATTCAAAAGAGTCATGCCACTCCATACCACCCCAAAGGCAATGACTAATGTGTACAATTCAACAGGACCCTACACAAGCTTTTGGGCACTCTTCAACCTGAGCACAAGTCCAACAATTTTTGTCACATCTATGTGAAAGACCAGTCTTCAAACTTGATTGGGCACTACTGTTAGAGACATGTGACTGTGATGCCACCAAGCCAACTTAAAGAGAACTTTCTGCTCTTCATCTCACACTTTCTCCTGGACCTCGACCGAGGTAGGAGGACCTGCCACACACTTCCCCTGCTTTCTCCCCTCTGCATGCTCACAGCAGGAGCTGCAGTTTTGCTCTGAATGTGGCCTGCTCCCAGCAGACACAGAACCTGATGACCAGACAAGTTAGTGTACCAAACACGAGGTTTGCAACTAACTTTCAGTGACAAGGAGAACCAAGTCAAGTTAGCATCAAACTTCTAACTCTGCAAGGTTATCAGGCGAACAGTCTCCTCGTATCTGAACCTTTGGAACAAGGACACAGCAAAGACTACTTCTGGAATCACAGGTCTTTCCAGCCTACATGTGCCAGCATACCACAAAGCAGCTCTTCCCTCCATTTAAAAATTGGTAATCTAACAACTTGGCATAGTATTATTGTAGTTGTACAGGCTAAGCAAGGCTGTTTATTTTTGTCAATCGTGATTTAATGCTGTTATTGAGTTTTGTTGTGATTGTTTGGTTAACTGGCTTCACTGACGCTAAATGAAGTTAGCTTGCTAATGCGTTACACAGATAGAGTTTTGCATACAACTAAACATCCTTTGTGCTAACCCAGACCCTTTTGCAACACACATCACATACACATATACTCACTCACAATTTAGCTTTCAACATAGCTACACTTGAAGAGAAGTTGTCGCTTCATGTCCTAACTGCCCGCACAGTGAGGCAAACCACCTCTGATCTGAAGCCACCTTTGATTCAGCCATTTTGTTTTGTAGGCCAAATTGCCCTTGTTTGACACACACACCTTTTGTCTCTCTTGTTCACTCGCTTGCTTATGCACACACCAATACACATCACACACCCATACTTGTGTATGGTTAGTTAGGATTTGTGCATTTGAATGATTATCAATAATTATCAATTATTCCCGATATCCATTTTGATACTTTAGTTGGAGGCCTGTTACAAGGTCAGGTCCCAACAAGTTCCATGAAACCGGAATTTCTTGCCTTGAAATGGGGCTATGACCAAAAAGATTTGGGGCTGTTTGATAGGTATTTGAGGGCGAGCCTCAGTAAAAGGATAGCTGGTTGAGGCGGCAGATTACGGACTATGATTCCGGTTAGAGAATCACGGCACTTGGAGAGAGAAATTGGATTGATCTTCCTTTAATGAGGTTGTTGGACTTTAATACATACGCATGTGTGTGTGTGTGTGTGTGTGTGTGTGTGTGTGTGTGTGTGTGTGTGGTCTGAAAATAAAGAAAGGCAATAAACTGCATTACTACGAACACTGCATATTCTTCAGCAGTTACATCAAAGAAACATTGCTACATAGATGATACATGAGCATATAATTGAAGGTACACCAGTAATATTCCTAACTTCTATGCAACTGCCACTTAAGCACAGCACAACAACAGAGATGCAATATCAGTGGTGGAACAAGCAGCACAATTCTAACATTAACATTAGCAGAGACAAACAGGCTCAACAGCGTGGGAACCTTCCATACTCATTATCAACCACAGTAAATCAACACAAACTGGAATAATGATTGAATTATCCATAAGTGAACGGTAGACAGTACTCACATTTCCTCAAGAACGCACACAATCAGGGAAACATACACAAAGTGCATGGAGCTTCATACAGTCTGCTGTTGTCAGTGTGGCTGGGCATGTCCTGACTAGTTCGTGCCTTCAACTGACTGACAGTTCTCTTTGCACCAGTAGATGGTGCTGTTGGACCCTGACCTTTAGGGCTTTCTCACAATAGGTGATAAGTGTGTAGTCTGGACAGCTAACAACCCTTTAAGCCACCTTGACACAGCAGCATATCGCAGCATGTCCAATAATGAGTACCTGTTTCTGTCCATTCTGTGCTGGTTCCAGAAAAATCAAGTCAATAGCTAGCTATTTATAGAGCCCAAAATCACAAATCACAATTTGCCTCAGAGGGCTTTACAGCACATGACATCCCTCTGTCCTTTGGACCCTCACAGCGGATAAGGAAACCCCACCCACCCCCAACCCCCCAAAAAAAACCTTTAACAGGGGGGGAAAAAATGGTAGAAACCTCAGGAGGAGCAACTGAGGAGGGCCCCTCCCTAAACGCAGAACATGCGCTATGCGTAGGGCCTCATCTTCCATGAGGGGCCACATTTTGCGCGAGGGGACGCATATGCGCAATGGATGCGCATATGCGCTACTATGAGGCACGCGTTGAATCAGCTCAAGGAAGGACAGAAGAGACCTGCCCTGCGTTCGGAAAGTCTTTTTTGCTTAGGAAGGTTCCTCACTGAGTGAAATGACCCGGAAGTATTTTAGCGGCCGCCATGATAAGAGCTGTTCGAATTCTCTAAACACTAAGGAAAGGAGGTTAAATGCTTCCTTTCAGATCTCCTTTAGCATAGGATACATCGGACCTTCCTAAGCGATAGGAAAGGAGATAATTCCATCCCACAAGTCATTGCGGTGGCAATATTTACACACCATTCACAAACTCAAATGATTAGGAAAGAAAAAGATCAACATGACCGAGAAAGGAAGGAGATCACCATTTAAGTTACCGCTGTTTATGAAGCATTATACATCTCATGCCATAACTTGTTCATATTTTTTAAACTTTCAACATTATGTTGACCTAGATGCGAACTATGAACGTTTCGCTACTATTGGTGTACCCTCCGTCCACAGCTTTGTTTACTTGTTTTATAACAGGTTAAACAAATATACAATTGTACAGTGCATCATTTTAATTTTCCGATTTTCGTGTGAATGAGAAAAAACGGAAATCCATGTGCTTTTCCCATTTTCGTCTTCAAATGGCTAATTGATATTGAAATTAAACCCAAACCAGAAACCTACTTGTTTTTTGCCTTTATTGTTATATCTATATTATCTGCCCCTACTGCATCTCAAAACATTGGCATCGGCTATTCTTATGGCCTAGATAGATAGATAGATAGATAGATTGATTCAAGAGTATTATCTAGACCTGCTTTATGTGTAAAGTGCCCTGAGATGACTTTTGTTGTGATATGGCACTATATAAATAAAATTGAATCTAAAAAAAATAGATATAGATAGATAATCAATGAAGTAATGTTGCTGTGCCTCCTGCGTAAATGTGCATATACTTGGCGTATCTGGAGATTTAAATAATCAATGAAGTTACTGCTTCCCACTTTTTATTCCCCTGTACAGTGTTTCCCTGCAGAGCTACAGTGGAAGGATCATAACAAAAAATACAAAAGACAGTAACGTTAAAAGATATCTGCCTGAGGTTATTAAATACCTGCAGCGAGCACCCCACCCCACCTCCCACCCCGCAGCAGAAACAATAAGCGCGTTTCCCCATAAACAGAGACGCTGTGCGCATTTACGCACGAGGCACAGCATCGTCCCTTTTATTATTGATATTATTATTATTTATTATTTATCTATGCAGTAGGGGCACATAATATTGATTTAACAATAAAGGCCAAACACAAGTTAATTACTGGTTGCGGTCTAATTTCGCCTCCAATTGCCCATTTGAAGAAGAAAATGGAAAAAGTACGTGGATTTCCATTATTTTTTTTATTCACATGGAAAAACAAAATAATGCATTTAATATCTGTTTATCCTGTTATAAAACAAACAAGTTGAACACAGCTGCGGAAGGAGGGGACACGCACCATATGCTCAGCTTGCATCAGTCATTTATTCATTTGAGCGTTGTTGTATTGCCAGCCTTTAGTAATATCATTAATTCATTTTACTACTTGGGATTCAGATGGGTGAGTGTGAGCAAACATTCTCAATGTGACCATTTCGTTTCAGTTTGTGGCTGGTAGCCTATATTCCTTTTTTTAATTCAATTCCGACCTTAGTAATTAAACAATATCTTTCACCGTGTTGTCCACATTTATTCTGCATGAAGCAACATGACGAGAACGTACGCCCCATACGTTCTCGTGTGCATTTTGTAATCCATCTTCAGAACATTGTAGTTTCACCATAGCAGATCCACGTCAATAACATCCGCTGTCGCATGATGACGTAGCCCAGCGTAAGTGCGGTCGGATTTTCTCAGCTCCGTGGTTCTCTTTTCCTAAGTCCTTATGAATTCTCCTACTCATCTTTCCTTGACCTCGTGACGTTTCCCACCGAGGTCAAGGAATAGTGATTAGGAATAGGCGATAGGAGGGACTTTCCAACCGCAGCCCTGTAATCTGACCGCGCATGCGTCGCTGCAATGATTGACAGCACTCAACTTCTGACCAATCAGAGGGGTGCGCCAGCAGGCACTTACAGAGCTGCAGCAGGTATCGAAATGTCATCCAAAAGACATCACGAGTCAGGAGCGAGCAAGAGGGAAATAAAGGCAAAACAAGAGGAAGCTCGTGCTTCACTTGAAGGTGGGCATGTTGGTAAAATAAAACTTTGTGGCACAAACACCTAAGCTGCTACTCATTAGATAGGAATCTCTGTAGACTGGAGAATTTTTTTTTTTCCCAGCGGCCCTGATTAACATGTATTGAATGTCTTGTTAACACCCTATGCTTTCACCTCTGATGAAAAAGAGTGGTAAAATGACCAGTTGGTGGTCGTATATACCGATAGGCTATAAACTTTAGCCAATATAGACTATTAACTTTAGCCAATATATAATATATTGGCTAAAACAATTTATGTTGTTAATATAAGTTTTCGACTTTTCAATTTTTATGGAGGTAAATGTCACCATCTGTTGGTGAATTTAATTCATAACAGTCAGTTTTGAGGAGACAGAAATACTGATTGAAATGAGTGTGTAACTGATGCATTTGTTGACAGAGGGAACTAAACTTGAATGTAAAGTTTGAAATATCAGTCTGTTTGATCCTGAATTAGTATGTTTTCTTAGGACTGTAGTCTGTACATAATAATAATAATAATAATAATAATAATACAACAATAATGATGATAATAATAATAATGTGTGCATCTGTAAAAGGCACACGTGCATGTTAAGTTCTGCTTTCAGACCTGCTAGACCTGCTCCAAATAAAATTTCACCTAGGGCCCCAGTTTGGTCAGGAGCAGCCCTGGAGGAGGGATCCCTCTTCCAGGACAGACAGACGTGCAATAGATGTCGTATAGAACAGATCAACATAATAAATTTGCAGCAATCCATATGACAAAATGAGACATAAAGAGAGACAGAGAGAGATGCATGTCAGACAGTAATGACAGTAGCTTACAACAACAATAATTTAAGTAATAATATTGTAATAATAATTACAGCTGTTGTAGTACAACATGTTGTAAATACAGTATGTGAATGTATGATAGTATATGTATGTGACAGTAATAATCACATGTATAATAACAGTAGAAGTATGACTAATAATAACAGCAGCAGTAGGGGGCATTAGGCAGGATCATGGCAACAGCACAACCACGTCACACGATCCAGGCACCGCTGCGATACGAGGTAACCTGTCAGATAGTAGAGCACAAAGGGTCCAGAGAAGAAGCCGAGTTAGCGAGATGCAGTAACAGGACGTTCTGTTGGCAAAGAAGAGAGAGAGAAAAGGAGAGAAGGTGCTTAGTGTATTATAGGAAGTGTATAATAGGAGGTCCCCTAGCAGACTATGTCAGCCTAACTAGGGACTGGTCCAAAACAAGCCTGAGCCAGCCCTAACTACGAGCTTTATCAAAAAGGAGAGTCTTAAAGCAACACAATGGAGGATTGCGCTTTTTACCTCATGGGGTGCCCCCTATAGATGAAAAACTGTATTGTCTGTTACAACTGTCGCAAAAATCTTTCTGCGCATGCATTTGTTGACAAGCCAACGATACCGATGAACTTCCTGAATCTGGCCGTGTAATGCGCTATCATCGTGTCTTCAGAACAGGTAAAGTAGCCTTATAGCATTTTGTACATACATGATTAGGCAGATTGCTTTATTTATTTATTCATTTTCGAAAGTCCGAAATGAGTTGCTCTCTGCACGTCAGGGCTGACCTATGTGAAGTCCTGTCCATATCAAAATAAGTAGACACGTGCAGAAACGTGTGTGTGCATGCGTGATTAACATTGTTACGGCCGTATTGTATTTCACGTCTAACAAGAAGATGCGTATTGTACTTACAGCGTGTGCACATCCGTCTGTCACTGTTGGAGAAATGTTGTTAAGTGTCCACACACATGCGTGTTCACATTTTTTGACGCAACCAGAAGTTTCTCTGCATCACGGGCACCAGTCCGTGTGCATGAACATCTCACGTAGTTTCCTTTTCCATTTCATTCTATTTCTGTGTTCCATTTTCATCCAGTAGATGGTGCCATCGAGCCAATAATACACTCTATATAGACATATATAATTATAGTTGTTTTTTTTTTTTTAATTATTATTATTAGATGTAATTGGAAAAACACGGACACAAAGTTAGTAGCCTAGATACAGGGGTTTTTTTGTATTGTGGAAGAAAGTACAGAGAGTAGAGTTAGCTCACTGGGAAGGGTGCTAGGATTACAGTCTAAACATTATGGGATAGAATCCCACCTTTACCATGTTTTGTGTGTGTATTAAAAACAATTTATTAGATCAAACTGCAAAAGAAGAACAGAAAGTCTGAAGCCTAATTTTGTATTTTCTTCTATACCAGCCAATTTTGGAAGAAAATATTTTACTGAAATAAATTATGGTAAAGCTCATTAGGCAAGGCAAGTTTATTTGTATAGCACATTTCAGAAAGAACAAAAATAGTTGGGGATCGCACACAGATATGTCCATCAGCAGATACAAAGTTTTTAATGAAGCCTTTCAAGCATTTTTAAGGACAAAGCGCTTTCAGCCGTCTGGCCTTCATCTGTACATTATAGCACATTTCAACAACAAGGCAATTCAAAGTGCTTTACATAAAATATACAGCAAGTAAAAGCAATAGGCAGCATAAAAATACATTAATCACATTAATGTAACTACAATTAAGATAGAATTAAAACCTAGATAGGAAACAGAAATAAAACCTAAACAGAAGACAGATAATACAAAATAGAAGTTACAGTGCAGTGTGAGAAGAGGAAGGCTCAGGTTTGATTTAATCAAAGGCAACAGCAAACAGAAAAGTTTTCAGCCCTGATTTAAAAGAACTGAGAGTTGCAGCAGACCTGCAGTTTTCAGGGAGTTTGTTCCAGATATGTGGAGCATTAAAAAATGAAGAAGAAAACTACATGAGGCGTTCATGCATGCGGGCTGGTGTGCGCGATGCAGATAAACTTCTGGTTGCGTTGCCAACCACGTCTAACTTCATTCACCTCGGTTTGGCTACACTACTCTAAAGAGAGGAGAGGGACATGACGTATTAGCCTGGAATTGCCAGACCCAATTCGCAAAACGCAAATGGGTCTGGATATGGACTGTACATTTCCTCTATTCCCAAGGGGCGGTATCAACGGCTGTCACTCAAAGTCCCCTTCACGCAAATGGAAAGACAGAAAACCAATCAAGTAAATGAAATGTGTGACGTAGGCTAGCACAAACAGACTGTAAACAGACAAGCTGCAGCGGAGATGAGCTGTGATGATGTCTGGGAAAGAGTGTTGCCGTCATTGCGAACTTCCTCCTCACTGTGGACTCCGAGTTGCATGGCTGTGACTCCCAGCTTGGTTGCTTCCCTGACCTGCTCCTCCATGAGAGCAACTAGCGGAGAAACAACAACAGCCACTGGGTTTTCACTGAGTCCCATCTTTTTCCTGATCAACAGAGCCAGCTGATGAATTAAACTTTTACCAAACCCCGTAAGAAGGACAGCAAACACATCCTTTTTTTCAGTGCAGCTGTTTGTTCTGCTTTTAAAGAAAATATACATTCCAGTTCATTCAACACATTTACCATCGCAGTTTCAAAATCAGTAGCCATGTTGGTTGTTTACGAAATTCATTCACTCCACTCCTTGTCCCTCCTATTCTGACGCAAAGTAATAAACGGTTGTGATTGGCCCGGTAAGCTTTAACCGATGCCAGAATGTGCCTTAACGATTGCATGGCCAGACTGATCTGCGGAGCGAAATATAATATGAGCTCACGTGATGAGGATGGTTTCACTAGGCTAATGACGTATGCCGTAAAGCAGCCAAACTTTGTAGTCCTTTTTGTGTCCGGGTTCCTACTCGAACCCTGAAAGTGCATAGTGCCACTGCAAGCAAAACAGATACTCTCAAGCAATGACGGAGGTGTCATCCAACCTACTGTGACTTGATGTACAATCACAAAGATCTTGGATATATTTTGAGGGCTCAAAAAAACATTGTGTTGCTTTAAGTCTAGTCTTAAATGTGGAGATGGTGTCTGCCTCCTGGTCCAAAACAGGAAGATGATTCCACAGGAGAGGAGCCTGATAGCTGAAGGCTCTGGCTCCTGATCTACTTTTGGACTCAGACTTTAGGGACCACGAGTAACCCTGAGTTCTCAGAGCGCAGAGTTCTGGTGGGATAATATGGCACTATGAGCTCTCTAAGATATGAGGGAGGCTGACCGTATAGAGCTTTTGATTTAGAATCCAGTTCTGGATTTTACAGGGAGCCAGTGCAGAGAAGCTAAAACAGGAGAAATGTGATCTTGTTTCTTAGTTCTGTCAGTACACGTGCCGCCACAATCTGGATTAGCTGGGGAGTTTTCAAAGACTTATTATAGCTACCTGATAATAGAGAGTTACATTATCCAACAGTATCCCTGACTTTCAGGACAAAGTCAGGGAGTTGGAGGAGGACTTCAAAACATCAAGTGAAAGTGCCATTAATAGAGAAGGGAGGCTCATAGGATAATTGGACCAATAGTTTGAGGCCTTGGAGGAAATCATAAATAAATTCATTGATCATTGTTATACCCCTGTCTAAGGGAATAGGAGCGCAACATTATAGTGTGTAAGGCTGTTCCCTCCCAAGTATCCAAACCAGACAGCTCACTGCAGGAATTACAGTTCAAAGTTAAGGTATTTATTGCTGGGAGAAAATTAACTTAGTTTAACTATAATGTGAAGCAAAAATAACTCAGGGTGGGCCAAGGCCAAAACAACAAACAAAACAAGTATCTAAACCTCAAACATGCTAACTATACCTATGTGAGAAAAAACAAACAAAAAGACATTCATTAAACCTGTCTCCCAAGGATACATCAGAAAACATGACAAAAGTATACAAAATAAAATGGTAGCCCACCCCTACAGCTTCAAAGCTAAGTTAAAAATAATAAATGTAAACTAGTGCAACAAACTATAACACCATAGTGAGTGATGATATAATATTATCACTTACCATGATGGCCCACAGGAGACACCATCAAACACTACAGAAAAACAAATCCCTAGATTTAACAAATACACAATACAGGAGGTGTGGAGGCTGAGGGCAGGAATGCTGCTTTTGTCAGTCAACTGTCAACCAGCCTGTTGTGATGCCAATCAGCGGGAAATACAAAGATCCTCATGCAGAAAGGAGCACTCACTCTCACAGTCAAACACGGGAAAGACACAGAGAGACTGAAACACATCAAAATATGGCCAGAGCCATAACAATCCGTTGGAACAGGCAGTTATGGATTGATTGTATGCATAGGTGGGACAAGAAATGGAAAGGGGACCACGATAAAAATGAAAGTTACCAGCACACCCAAAACAGTGTGTACTGTCCTGCTGAGGTCACTGGATGTTAGTGATATCCCCAGTTGGGCTTCAACTGTCTCCATTCAGCTTATGCTAAAACCCCAGTCCGCATTATGTTTCTAACTTTTTGAGAGGACAGAGATGCAACAGAGGTCCCTGTGTATGTACGGGGACAGTTCTCTCTCCACTCAGAGAACCTGGGTTACCCTGTTATCTTTCGATATATACTGAGATTTGACACTGACACAAGTGGACTTTATTCAATTAATTATGTGGCTTCTCAAGCTAATTGGTAGCACCAGATCTTTTTTAGGAGCTTCATAGCAAAAGGGGTGAATACATACACATACGCCACTTTTTAGGTATTTTTGTTTTTGAAAATTTTTAAAACTTTTGAAAAGTTTAATTTAAAAAAAAAAAAATTTCAATTCAATTGCTTTGTGTAGGTCCATTACAAAAAGTTCATATCGGAATCTTTTCAATTACAGGTTGTAACACAACAAAATAGGGAAACAAGGGGGGTGAATACTGTTGGGCACTGTAGCACCATTTTTCAAATGTATTTGCATCTTTCTACAGCATGGTTTTATGAAAATCCTTTCAGCAGTAAAACACTTAACTAAAACAAAGAAATAAAAAATAAAACAAGGTGTGAATAAAAACATTAAAGTTAACTGAAAAATCAAAATTAAACTTTATTTTTAAAAAAAAAAACAAAACTAACTGAAACAATATTGCATACTTAACAACAAACAAAATGAAATAAAAATAAAAAGGAAATTCATTTTGTTTTAGTCTTTGTCTTTGTCTTTAGTCTTTGGATTTTCTGGCTGAAATCATGCCAAAATACGATCGTGTCCTTTTTCTTGGGGATTTTAATATTCATGTGTGTTGTCCAGATAAGCCGTTGGTGAATGACTTCTTAAGCCTTATTGACTCTTTTAATTTGGTGCCGTGTGTGTCTGGTCCCACACACGAACATGGTCATACATTAGATCTTGTTCTTTCTCATGGTTTGTCTGTGTTTAACTTGAAGATCTGTGAAAATGTCATTTCTGACCATATGCCCGTAGTGTTTGAAGTTGCCTTTTCTTGTACTGCAGTTAAATCTTGCGCTCCTTGCTCAGCGCCGTCAGACTTTTAACCCTTCCACTGCTGGTCAGTTCTCTGCTGCTTTCGATCAACTCTGTGCCTCCTTTGACTCAATGTCTGCTGACACGGAGGAGCTCAGCTCCTGGTTCCACTCCTCATGCCGAACCATTCTGGACTCTGTGGCTCCATTAAAAAAAAAGCAGCCCAAAGTGAAACCCGAGCCCTGGTTCAGTGACAGGACTCGTGCAGTTCGACGGGAGTGCCGCAAAGCTCAACGCAGGTGGAAGAAGGACAAGCTCCATGTCTCATTCCAAATCTTAAAGGACTGTTGGCACCGTTATCAGAACACTATTAAGGAAGCCAAAAGAGAATACTTGTCAAACCTCATTGTGTCAAATAGCCATAACCCTCATGTGTTATTCAAAACTATTGACTCTGATTTAAATGCCCCGCAGTCTGTTTGCTTGGAAGCATCCCCTGAGCTATGTAATAACTTCTTGCACTTTTTCATAGACAAGGTTATTAACACAAGGGCTACCATTTCAGCGCCTGCCTCTGACCCCTCTGTCTCTGCCCCTTGCCAGGCTGTGTTTGATAAATTTGAGCTTGTGACCTTGTCACTTTTAGGTGATGTGGTTGGCCATATCAAGCCATCAGGTTCCCCTTGTGATGCTGTCCCTCCTCACTTTTTTAAAGAAATCTTCCCTAGTATAGGGCAGCTGGTCCTTGCCATCATTAACAGCAGTCTGTCCTCTGGTGTTGTGCCCATAAGCTTTAAACATGCAGTAGTGCAGCCCCTGCTGAAGAAACCAGGCCTCGACCACACTGTTATAGCTAATTTCAGGCCCATCTCCAAGCTGCCTTTCATTTCAAAAATCTTGGAGAAAATTGTTCATGCGCAGTTAAAATCTTTTCTGGATGAGCATAATATCCTGGAGGTCTTTCAGTCTGGTTTCAAAACCCTGCACAGCACAGAGTCAGCTCTACTAAGGGTTTTTAATGACATCCTTCTGGCAAATGATTCTGGTGATTATGTAATTCTTGTCTTGTTGGACCTAACAGCTGCCTTCGACACTGTGGACCACAATATTTTAGTATCCAGGTTGCAGCACCATGTGGGCATCTGTGGTAGTGCTCTGAAGCGGTTTAGATCCTATCTGGCAGACAGAACTATGTGTGTAAGCCTTGCTGGTTCTGAGTCCCACTCTGCTCCTCTGTCATATGGGGTTCCACAGGGTTCAATTTTAGGGCCCCTGCTTTTTTCATTGTATTTGCTTCCTCTGGGATCCATTCTTAGAAAGCATGGTATCTCCTTCCATTGTTATGCTGATGATAGTCAGATTTATGTGCCGCTGAAGAAGAGAGATGCTTTCTCCCTACAACCGCTTCTGTCATGTCTTGATGACATTAAAGCCTGGATGGCCTTAAACTTTTTAAATTTCAATGAAAAGAAAACAGAGGTGATGTTGTTTGGTCCAAATAGCTCTTATGAACCCCCCCCTGTTGATTTAGGCCCCTTGGCAGTATATGTGAAGCCACCAGTTTCTAACCTGGGTTTTAAGATGGACAGTGGTTTTAAATTGGAGCGTCAAATTGGTGCAGTGGTTAAGTCCAGCTTCTTTCATCTTAGACAGCTGGCAAAGGTCAAACCTTTTCTTGCACATAAGCACTTTGAAATAGTAATCCATGCCTTCATCACGTCCCGGCTGGATTACTGTAACGCACTTTATTTTGCCAGTCAGCCAGTCTTCCCTCGCATGTCTCCAGTTAGTCCAGAACGCCACTGCACGGCTACTAACTGGAACACGTAAGAGGGAACACATTACGCCCATTCTGGCCTCCCTCCACTGGCTGCCCGTGCACTTTAGAATTAATTTTAAGATTCTTTTATTTGTTTTTAAATCTTTAAATGGTCTTGCCCCGCCTTACCTCTCTGAGCTGCTTCATCCTTACGCTCCTGCTCGGTGCCTCAGGTCAGCTGATCAGCTGCTCCTGGATGTACCGAGGTCTATGCGGAAGCTCAGAGGGGACAGAGCCTTTTCTGTGGCAGCCCCCAGATTGTGGAATGATCTACCTCTCCACATTAGACTGGCCCCCTCACTGTCCGTTTTTAAAACCAGCCTTAAAACCCATTTTTACTCCTTGGCTTTTAAACCAGCATGAGACTCTGCTCTTGTTTTACTGTTTTATTGTTTTATTGTTTTTATTGTTTGTCTTATGTTTTTTATTTTTGTACAGCACTTTGTTTCAGCTGTAGTTGTTTTTAAAGTGCTCTATAAATAAAGTTGAGTTGAGCTGAGTTGAGTCAATTTGCTAAAAAAAAATGTTTGCATATGACTGGGATGTCAACATGACTGAGTCAGTTGCCTCCACAAAATATTTTGTTTGTACTGCAAAACTTAGGCCTAAATCACACAGAAAGTATTTTGCAGGTTGCGCAAAGCAAATTCCACCGCCTTTTTTTTTTTTTTTTTTTTTTCATAGTATAGCATGTCTCTCATTCAATATTTTTATTATTGGTATTCCATATTAAGTGTACATTTCAACAATTCCAAAACAACGGTAAACAAGAACAAAAAAGTATCTATATATACCGTATATATATATATATATACATATACATATACATATGTACACCATTTATGCTGAAATTCATATATAAGTGTATTTAATATCATAACTCACCCTCAACCCTCCCACCCACCCCTAAAGTGAGGGAAACCAACAGAAACAGACACGTACAGAGGGCACTATGGATTCAATCTCTACAAGTATTAAGATGTCCACAAGAGCCTACGTACGAACACACACATACACACACACACACACACACACACACACACACACACACGGGAGCAGAATTGTAAGACATATCATAATGGTAGTAACAATCACAATTCTTCCAAATAAATCTCACATGATGTCGCCGTCCAAAGGAGGCCATGCATCTCTAAAACACTGGGGTCCTAGACCCCTTGAAATGACTATATGTGGTAATGTTTCCTGAGAGCTGAGACACATCTAACACTTCCCCAGCTATACAGCAAGCAGAGAATCCACTGGACCATCTGACCAAGTAAAATAATATGAGATACAAATACATTGGCACAAGGCTGTTCAAATGGGTATTACTTCTAAGCCATGAGAAGTTAACATCTTAGGGGTGCATGGTTCACATAAGACGACAATAACAGACATAAATACCAACATACATGGGTACATAAATTATGAATAGTTAGAGTTCCCTATTGATAAATTCATGTACTTCTGAAGCCCAATTTGGAGTTCGTCTTCTATACTAATCAAAACTGGCTGCCACGTGACCAGGAATTGGACCATTTTATTCTTATTTATGTATGATAACCTTTCGAGTGGAATTATATTCAAGAATTTTTCAAACCAGTGAGAAACATCTGGAGATGCGTCACCAATCCATTTTTGAAGAATACATAATCTAGCTGCGTACCAACAGATTCTCAATATATATTTATACTTAGAAGCATGTATATCTCCCTCATCTAGTCCTAAGATGCAAATACCTGGATTTAATGTTGACCTACATCCCAACATGCCATCAATTTTCCTTTTGACACTATACCAAAATTCAACAATATTTGGGCATTCCCAGAAGACATGAAAATATGTAGCTTTGCCAGTATTACATTTAGGACATACTATAGTACAATCAGGATCATACTTGGATCTGATAAACCGGGTAACATGCAGTTTATGAATGATCTTAAATTGAGTTTCATGCGATGTACTTGAGCAAGTTATCTTTTTTGCATTTAATAAGATTTTTCCCCAATCATCCTTACTTATTGTGGTCCCAAAATCCACTTGCCAGGAACATCTACTGACGTCAGTATCAATTTTCTCACATTTAACAAGTTCCCCATATAGATAACTTAATATCTTTTTATGTACTGACACAGATTTAACCAGCAATTTTTCAGAAAAACTTATCTCAGCCTTCTTTTTATAGTGGGAATGAACATAACTCCTCAGTTGCAGGTATCTAAAAAATTGAGTTTGTTCTAGTCCATAGTCTGTTCTCATCTGAGAGAATGATTTCATCGCATGTCCATCAAACAGATCCTTCATGTTAATAATCCCTACTTCCCGCCATCTCCTGAATCCAATATCTGAGCAAGAGGGGGGGAAGTGAGGGTTATTGACCACGGGTGCAAAAAAAGATAAGGATCCCTCGTCCCATAGTATTTACATATTTTATACCAAGTGCTTAAAATGTTTTTAACCACAAAATGATCTTGTATTAAAGATTGCAAGGTAGTTTTCTCTATAAATGGTAAATCAGATGGTAGTAATGATTCACACCCTATCATTTCTAAATCTGTAAATATATTTTTAGGATCTTCTTTTATCCACTGTGACATATGTCTCATTTGAGATGCCCAGTGGTAGAACCTAAAATTGGGTACAGAGAGGCCTCCTTTAGAAATGGGAAGCTGCAGTTTAACTAATTTAAATCTTGGTCTCTTATTATCCCATATAAATTTACATAAATATTTATGCATATTTCTAAAGTATTTAATTGGGATGTCGATTGGCAGCATTTGAATGGGATATAATATCCTTGGTAAAATATTCATTTTAATTAATGCTATCCTTCCAATCATCGAGAGACGAAGCACAGACCATCTTTGTAAATTGCTTTTGAGTTTGGCTATAACAGGTATTAAATTATATTTAATTAATTGCTGTAAGTCATATGGGATAAAAATACCTAAGTATCTAATACCTGATCCATCAATCTGAAATGGGGTATCTTGCTTGTACTCTCTTAATCTGCCCATTGGAAGGGCCACTGACTTTCCAAAATTTATCTTATACCCAGAAAAACAACTGAACTCATTAATAACCTCTAAAAGTTCTGGCAAAGAAGTGCTTGGGTTCGTTAAAAACAACAAAACATCATCCGCGTACAAGACAATTTTATGCATGCTCTTATTAGTTTTTATACCAGTTATTTTTTCATTCAGTCTGATGGCTTCAGCCAGGGGCTCCATAACCAGAGCAAACAGCAGTGGTGACAGAGGGCACCCTTGTCTCGTACCTCTATTTATTTGAGAAGATTGGTGAGAGTGACCCGTTTACTGAGATTACTGATTTTGGGTCTGTATAAAGTAATTTAACCAAGTGTATAAATGTTTCAGGAAAAGAACACTTGTAGAGAACTTTAAAAAGATACATCCATTCAATTCTATCAAAAGCTTTTTCTGCATCTAAGCTTACTATATATGCATCTTTGTTCTTATTTTTAATGTACTGCATAACTCCCAACAGTCTTCTGACGTTAGAATAAGCCTGTCTCCCAGGGATGAATCCTGTCTGATCAGGAGAAACTAACCTTGGAATGAGGGTGTTGAGTCTATGAGCTAAGAGTTTTGCCAATATTTTGGAGTCAGTGTTTTGGTTTGAAATAGGTCTATATGAAGCTGGATCTTCTGGATCCTTATTTTCTTTTGGAATGACAGTGATTGTAGCTAACTGCAGAGAACTGGGAAGCCTCTTAGCCATGAGAGAGTGTTTAAACATATTATTCAATAGGGGGGCAAGTGTACTCCTAAACGTTTTATATACCTCGACTGGGAGGCCATCTGGACCACTTGCCTTCCCACTTGATAATGAGTCAATCGTATTCATAATTTCACTGACATTTATCTCTATACCCAGAACATTTCTTTCCTCATTTGTTAATTGAGGAAGGGGGAGACTTTCCAAGAAAGTATTCATTCTTATCTCAGTGTCAGAAGACTGTGGGAGCTCAGACATATACAGATTTCTATAAAAGTCGCTGAAAACAGAACAAATATCATTTGGCATAAAACAATAGTTACCTGTTTTACCTTTTTCTTAGTGATAGATTTATGTTTTGACCGATTATTAATTAATGCTGCCAGGTACCGCCCAGATCTATTTCCCTGTTCATATAATTTGTGTTTCTGCAGAAGCAAAGCTTTTTCAGCCTTCTGGGATAAAAGAGTGTTGAGAGCCATCCTAGCTGTCACAACTCTATCCCAGTTTGCTTGAGTCGGCTGTTTTTTATGTTCTTTTTCTGCTTCTAGTAATCTTACTTCTAATTGTCTTTGTTCATTAATATATTTTTTTCTCTTAGTAGATGTGTAGGAGATAATGATCCCTCTTAAGTATGCCTTAGTAGTTTCCCATAAAATAGATGGGGTTACCTCATTATTATCATTTATATTAATGAACATTTTTAACTCCTGTTCTGCCCACTCACAAAATTCAGGGTCCGCCAACACTGATCTGTCACATTTCCATCCAGATCGTTTAACTCTGTGATTCTGGATGGAAAGACATACTGATGTAGGAGCATGATCAGATATGAAAATTGACCCAATGTCAGATTTCACAACCCTGTCAATGGAAACATTAGGAACTAATATAATATCAATTCGGGAGTATGTTTTATGGGGGTTTGAATAAAAAGAAAAATCATTTTGACAAGGGTTCATAA
The DNA here is from genome assembly GCA_026686955.1 of Epinephelus cyanopodus. Taxonomy (NCBI): domain Eukaryota; kingdom Metazoa; phylum Chordata; class Actinopteri; order Perciformes; family Serranidae; genus Epinephelus; species Epinephelus cyanopodus. The sequence goes on from CM048929.1 coordinate 37,972,797, forward strand.
GTCTCCATATATCTGCTAGACCAACTTCCTCCATCATCTGCATGAGTGCTTTGGATCTAACTCCCGTGATCTGTGATTTGGGAACTGGATATTTATCTTTAGTAGAGTCCAAAACACAGTTCCAATCTCCTCCGATGATTGTTAAAGGGCAACAGTATTCCAGCAACAGACTTGTTAATTTAGTGAATAGGCATACAGGAGCATTTGGGGCAGCATACACATTTACAATAGTAATCTTCTCTCCATATAAATAACCATGTAAAAATATATAACAACCCTCTGGGTCAACGTCACAGAATTCTACTTGAACAGGTAAGTTTTTATTTATCAGCACTGCCACACCCCTACTCTTACTGTTGTAGGAGGCCGAATAGACTTGGCCAACCCAGTCTCTCTTAAATTTAATGTGCTCCGACTTGTTGAGATGGGTTTCTTGAAGTAATGCTATGGAGACACTCTCTTTTTTCAGAAATGACAGAACCTTTTTTCTCTTAATGGATGGTGGGATCCATTTATATTCCATGAATAAACTTTAATTACTGTATTAAAGGCCATGACCTCTTTTTGGCTTTAGACATTCAAGTAATACGTTTAGCAAAATGTCTGTATAAAGCATCTGATTCCATAAACTGCTCTCCCTTTTCACACATTCCAAACATGAAACACACAAAACCCATACACACACATTTTCCCTCCCCTCCCCTACACAGTAAGAAGTTAGGTAAGGATCCATCAACCAACCTATGGACCTCATCCCAACCTCACTGCTTCCCTAACGTCTAACGATGGGGTCTTAAGTCTGCCTGACATGTTCTAAGCTAACAATCTAACCAAAATAAACTAAAACCAAGTCTCAAGGTGGATCATTTCCCCATATTTCCATCAGTATTAAATTTATATAAATAACTTTACAACTCACTACCATGACCCCATTTAGATAAGTGCAGAATGGTCCTTTAATTCCATTGTTCAATCAACTGTCCTACACCAAGTGCTACTCCAAGTTTAGAGTTAGAGTGATTTGTCAAGAGTGTTCCCGCCCACCTCTTCCCACGAGAAGGGACAAAGATAACAAAAACAAACAAAAAATAAAGCAGGTATAAAAAAAGAAAAGGGAAAACAACAACAACAACAAATACAAACAACATAATTACATTAGTTCATTATCTGTTTTAAACTCAATATACCCACTTCTGAGTGTATCCATGCAATCCCATCCTCTTTTTAGTCCACAATTTAAGATTCCCAGAATAACACAGACGGGAGAAGTGGGAGGGGGGGGATCAAAATAACTGTTGGGCTTCTTAACATCTCTATGAGGTGGTGGGGGGGGGAAGAAAAGGAAAAAAAAGTAAGATAATATCAATACCACCGAAGCCCGATATTCAAATAATTGCCAACCTCCTCAAGATATGTCTTTTATGAAGTTCTCAGCATCGGCAGGGCTTTTGAAGAGCCTTTTCTGGCCCTCATACTCTACAAAGAGTGTTGCTGGAAAATACAGCCCATACCTTAGTTCCATGCCGCGGAGGCGCTTCTTGACCGCTGCAAAGGACTTGCGTTTCTCCCGGACAGCTGCGCTGAAGTCCGGATAAAGGAAGAATCTCTTCCCGTTGACTCTCAGCTCTCCGACTTCCCTGGCTCGCTGCATCACCTTCATCTTCTGTTGATAACTCAGGAATTTAAGAATGATCGGTCTTCCTGCTTGAGCAGATGATACTTGTCTTTCGTAGGTCCGGTGGGCCCTCTCCACCATCAGCGGCTCGGAGTCTTGCCCCCAACCGAGGGCGTGCGTCAGAAGTCGGACAACAAATGCAACCGTATCTCTTCCTTCTGCTCCCTCCGGGATACCGACCATCAACAGGTTAGACTGGCGGCCTTTATTTTCCAGGTAATCCACCTTGGATTTCAGTGAGTCCACCTCCTTTTGAAGGGAGTTAATTTTCCCCGTGGCAGTATGCAGATTATCCTCATTTGCACTCACTCTCTGCTGCATTTCCTCATATTGATGATTAAGTGTAGCCATATTAACATCGATCCGATTTACTTTTTCCTTAATGGCACAAAAGTTTTGCGTCAGCTCACCTTTTATCTCGCTGACCACTTGCCACAGAGATTGGAGAGTTATTTGTTCATGATTCTGTTCTTGATTCTGCATCGTGATTATAGATGATAAGATTTCGAAACGCTGACCGTCACTTAACACACCTTAATTTGTTTGGCGTGGCTTCAGTCCGCAGGTGGTGCACTGATTTATTTTAGGCGTAGCAGTAGTCGTGATTCTAGGAATATCCAGACTTCCAGTTCGTTCCTCAACACGGAGATTTATCATAAACTCCACCTCAAGTAATATACCAGTTTATATTTACTAACAAAACAATGTTTTTACTTAGGCAGACAGACCCATTACGTGGAGCTACGCACGCACATCCACTCCTACCGCCATCTTGGAGCTGAAACCGCCTTTTTTAAAGAATTGAATGTCACACTTGCTGTGCCTTTTTATCATTGCCAGACAGCCACACTATCACCTCTTTAACCTAACCTTCATGTATAATCAATCTATCATTTATTTTGGCTAGCTAAAACTACCTAATTATTTTCACAGTAGTTAGTAGCTAGTTCCTAAAATGAACAGGCAGAGGGTACTTGTTTTTTTGCTCTGAGTTGAAGTTTTTTTCAACTCAAGGAGTTTAGAGTGCTCCGGCAAAAACACTAGGCAGAAATGCAAGGCACATAGCAATGCAAAAACAGCAAGCAAAAAGCTTCTTTATCATTAAAATAAATTACAAAAAGCCGCATCCAGCTGCTCAAACACTTTCTGTGTGATCAGGGCCCCATTCTGCACGTCTAAATGTTCATACATGTTTTTCCTATGGTCTAAGACAGTCAAAAAAATGTTCATGATGATCAACTACTCACCCAAAGTCAAAAACTGGAGTGATAAAAGTCAAATCTGAGTTGTCATCAAGAAGAAGTGTTGAGCTGCTCCACAGACAACAACATGACAATAAAAACTAATGAAAAATCAAAACTATGATATCTCTGGTCCATAGCAGTACATTGCATAGCTTTTCCAAACTTGAGTGGGCTGACTGTCATCTCCTGTAGGTGATGCAGTAACCTTATACAACCCTAATTTAAAAAAATCCCCTTTATGTTGTTATTAACATCTGTGCTTTTCTTATTATGACAAGTCAAAATGTCTGCTGTTCCTAATTATATAGTTGTAAATTATATATATTCTAAATTTGAAAATATGTACGATATGTACAATATACTCTGTCACCTTGGGCTTTAGGAAATCGTGATGATCTTTCATAAACTTAACAATCAAAAACAAATAATCATCAGCTTTATCAAATGAAAAAAAAAGACAATTATGGTGGCAGCCCTAATTTTATTGTCCTCAAAAATGTTCAACATCTTTAGTAAGCTTCAGACAGTTTCACAAACTAGGTGTGCTTATCACTTTCTGATGAGCTCCATTATTTGTAAACCAACAATGAATTTCTACTCAACTAAAAAGTACTGATGTGATGCCACAGCTTGGTCTTAAGTCTCCAAGCACTGCTGTCCATCTAATATCTCATAAGAAAGAATGCTTGGTGGCAGCATGCTTTAATGACTGAATCTGGTGTAGAACTCTTACAGTTTTTTCCCTTATACTAATGAATAATTCTTAATATTTTCCTCTTTTGAACTTGTATTTGAACCTTGAAGGGAAATCACTGCGTTAAGAAAGCCATGCGATGCCTTAGATGCGGGAAAAGGTATTTGACCATATTGAATGGAAATTCATGCTGTCTTCTCTACACCGCTTTGGATTTGGCAACTCGTTCATAAATTGGATTCCATTATTACCAATGGGGAGATATCACAGCCATTTTACCTATACAGAGGCGTCCGACAAGGTTGCTCGTGTTCTCTGCATTTATTTAATCTATGCATCGAAGTCTTGGCCAGTGAGATCAGAACAAGTCCTGATTATAACCTATTCAAATACAAGAAACGAAACATCATCTGTCACTTTTTGCAGATGACATAACTTTGTTCATGTCGCGCCCCAAAATGTCTCTCCCTCCTCCTCTGCGTTTAATTGCAACTTTTGGAGGTTTTTCAGGGTACTCTATTAACTGGGATAAGAGTGAGTTACTTCCATTATCAGATAATGTAGACTCAGAGTTTCTAAGTACAATGCCATTCAGAATTGTAAATAACCAAATTAAGAGTCTGGGTATTTATTGCTACCCGAAAATATGGTGATCTCCTAAAGTCCAATTGGGGAAAAAAACAACTAACAATTGAAGAGAAATATTGAATATTGGAATACACTACCAATCTCTTTACTCGGTCGCAGATTCTTGTACATCTTTCAATGCTTACCTGTCCATATACCATTATATTACTTTAAGAAATTGGATTCTATCATCTCAGCATTTATTTAATAAAGGGCCGAGAATATCGAAGAAACATCTAGAGATGGATAAGTTAAAAGGTGGTTTGGCCTCCCTAAATTTAAATTTTACTACTGGGCTGCAAACCTGAGGGTCTTTTCCCTTAGGTGCAATAGCTCTTCATCAGATTCCTCCACACTGGCCTGGCTTCAGATTGAACAGGCAGACTGTGGGTATACTTCTCTCCCTTAGCTTTTGAATAATCTCCCAAAGGTAAAGGTTCCATCATATATAACTAGCCAGATTATTCTAAGTACGTTACGAATATGGAAGCAAATTCAATCCTTTCTGAATTTAATTCACAGTATACATAGATAACCCTATCTGCAAAAACCATTCTTTTCCTCCAGGTTTGGTTGATCCAATTTCTGGAAAGACAAAAATATTGCCACAATTGGAGACTTATGGCTACCAGTGACTAAGGGAACTTAGCAGTGTGATTCATATGGAAAACCTTCGATATAAACTTGCCAACAAGGAAAATCTTCCTGATAATCTGGAAACCATTTCTCGACAAATGGTCTACAACCCAGCAGAAGTAAATTGACTCATAACCTGTGCGCTTGACGTGAGGTGACTAGGGCTTATCCATGGTGCATCACATCCTCATTTTTGTAAGACCGCAGTTGCCAAAGTGTGTATATGTGGGGGGTTTTTTTTGTTTGTTTGTTTTTGGTTTTGTTTTGTTTTTCTGTATTTATGGTTTGTCATTTTATTATTCTCTATATTTATCTCCATTAGACATTGCTTAATGTTGCCTTTGTGTGGCATTTAGATTGCTGCCTCTGGAATATGTACATTATCTGTCCTCAAAAACCCAATAAAGAGTCTTAAAAAAAAAAAAGCCATGCTAAACAAATACAATGCACCACATCCTGAAAAATCACAGTAGAAATATACAATTATTGCAGTGAACAAATGCTACTACAGTCACAGTGGAACACCATCAAGATAAATTACATAAACAACAATACACATACCCCATTACAGCACTTCATCATGCAAGCACTGATCACACAATGGCAATAATCAACATTGCCGCCAACAGCTTGTCTATATGTCGTTTTATAAATGCGTGTGATTCCAAACACTACAGAAACATCATTCATTTCCTTTATCCTGGGCAGCACTCCTCCTCCTTCCTATTGGTCAGTAGTGTTTGGTTGTCATTGTTATGTGAAATGGGGGTGTTGTGGGGGGCGGTGTTGGTACATAAAATGCTGTCTGGAAGAAGTACATCTGAAAGAAAAGAGGGAAAAAAATTAACTATCCTGTCAAGGTTAAAGTGTACAACTGATATGAGACCCCACTCATCTGGCTCACTAACCTTACAGCCAATAGCCAGCAGCGTGTGCAAAACCACTATGGTCACAACTGTTGCCACTGCCATCACCTTGGTGTCATCACAGACAACAGGCCAGAAGGTAAGGACCAGTACAGAGCCAGAGATCACCATGGCAACCAGGATCAGTGTCCAGCGCAACCACTCAAATGGAATGATCCACAATACCTGGAGGTGAAAAGGTTACATGTTGGTTACTGGTATCTCAGGGTGCTGTCAGACCCAACATGTTTAATTTATTTCAGTCAAACTCTGTTGCAGATTAAACAACTGGACCCCGCCTTTACAGAGGGGTCTCAGTCAGCTTCCAATCCAACTGTGGTGTAGTATTAAAGAAACGGACCAGTCTGATTGTAGTATCAATCAATCAATCGATCAATTTTATTTATAAAGCCCAATATCACAAATACAATTTGCCTCACAGGGCTTTACAGCATACGACATCCCTCTGTCCTTTAGACCCTCACAGCGGATAAGGAAAAACTCCCCCAAAAAAACCCTTTACCGGGGAAAAAAAAATGGTAGAAACCTCAGGAAGAGCAACTGAGGAGGGATCCCTCTTCCAGGACGGACAGACGTGCAATAGATGTCGTACAGAACAGATCAGCATAACAAATTAACAGTAATCTGTATGACATCCTCGGTAATGACAGTAGCTTACAACAACATTCATGAAAGTAATAATATTGTCGTTATAGTTCTGGCTACTGTGGTACAATATGTTGAAAGTATATATTAGTATCTGGCAGTATACATGTATGATAATAATCATATGTGTATAATAACAGTAGAAGTATGACTAATGACTAATGATGGAACTACAAATTCACCTGCTGACTGCTAACTGTGAAGACCTTGACATGGACTGTAGGAGCAATGTATAGCGAAATGCATAGCCTATGGATGATCCATTGGTAACATGGGGGCATTTCCATGAATGTATTATAAGAACTACATACTGGACTCAAACATAGTCACTTGAATGACATCACCAAAACTATCCAATCACTGAGTTGCCTGTCAGTCCACATGACTACATGTTTACAGCTCTCTATTCATTTAAGTCTGTGTAAACATGAGCCCTAGCACAACTAAATTATTTTCCTTGGTTTGGATCAAATTATCTAAACTATAGGTATGAGAACATCCTAAAGCCCCTTTCTCACTGGACGAAGACACCCACTACCACCCGGCTTTTGTCTTTAGTGGCAAAGGTAACAATCAGCATTCAATCCTGGGACAAAAGACTGTGCAGAGGTATTTATCTGCTCCATCTCCAATCACTTCTGATCAGTAGTGATGGAAATGACCTGGGTGACCTGGGTGGACACACTAATTTTTTCCCACTTTGCCATGTGACTCAATGATGTGCCACCACAAATTCCATCCGTCTCCGTCCAAGCACATATGAATATTGCTCCAAAGACAGACTGAATAAGTTACAGATACAAACTAGAATTACCACCTTCTGTGAACCAGTCAAGTTGCAGTCAGTTTATAATCATGTCTGTCCAGACTCATATTTTGCCATGACAGTAGACAATGCTTCAAATACGGATGTTGTTGCGAGGAAGCTACATATTCTAAAACAAGGGTGCCTCACACACATATTTACCCCAGCAGCACAGAGGATCTATACAATCAGCACAGTTTCGATGTGAACACCCAAGATTAGTGTCACCAATTAAGTATCTGATCAAATGTCTCCTTTGTTACTGAGATATGGTGTTAAATAATGGCTAGAACATTTTTGCAGTGTAGGTTGGCTGAGCTAACACACTTACAGCAACACCCTACTTCATTCTTTGTTGTACATTGTGACTTGATTGGCTGATTGCCCAATACTACCCAGTTTAAATCAGAAATGTTTTCACTAATTCCCATGAGATGATACATCGTAGACACATGAAATTTTCACCAATGATTGGAAGTTGTGTACAAGTGCTGCTTAAGAAATATGACACCGATCGTCCAAATGTGCGTGCTGTGATCACGGCCCCTCACACGGCGAGTCTGATTGACTTGACATTTGACAAACAAGTGCAACTCAATGTAGTCTATGAAAGACACACAAGAACCATTAAGGTCACAGTGGTAAAATGTTCTGCCATTTTGAATCTTTTGAAAAACACATTTTTGACATCTGTATCTAAACCATAGGTCAAAATTGTACCAAACTTTCTGTGGATCTTCATTGGTCCAACCTCTCAAGTTATCAAAAGCTTGTTGATATCTCATTGCGTTTTAAAGATATTGACCAATAAACTTTAGAGGGGGCATGGCTCAGCACATAAATAGACCTAACTTCATAACCGTTGAGCCAATCATCATGAAATTTGTAGGAACTGTCGAAAGAGTTACCAGTAACACACATAGAAAGTCTCATTCAAATTAATACCACGGGGGTGCCAAAAATGCAAAAAAGGCAGTCGCACATCACAAATCAAAATATTAATCAGAAATTGTTCATCCAAACATTACAAAACTTGCATTATGTTAAATGATAATGGTGAACAACATGTGCAAAATTATTTTGAAATTAAAGTGGAAAAAGCTCCCAAAGTAATTATGTGCTCTAAGCTTGGATTTGGAAGTGGAACTATGACTGAAATCATAACCGAGTTGGAGTAAGTATCAACCATGATGACCAATAAAGGGACAAAGATGCCAAGTGCCTGCATGCCCTCTGACACCTGTCCTGAGTTTGAGGAAGTTCAGACACAAGGCCTTCTATCAAACGATATAAACCTGGATCATGAGCAAGCTCACCAGAAAATCCTCCTTTAGCAGAGATGAATCACCATCTGTTGGCTTCCACTGATACCAGGCTCCAAAAGTTGGACATATTGGACAAGCTGCGGCAGGATGTGCAGCAATTAAAACAAACATCTTAGTTCATATCGATAACACTGGACGAATGTAAGAATAAAATGGACACACTGGAAACCACAGCTGCTAAACTGGAAACAACAGTGAGGGAGATAAAAACTGAAAACGGCCTTGATAAAAGAAAAAATGCTGAGATGATTTGTAGATCCATGAGGGATAATCTCATTCTCTCCAGGCTCACCAAACACCAGGTGAATACACTGAGACAAAGTTGAAACAGTTTTTCCATCAAGGAGCTACAGATGAAAACAAGATTGTGAAGAAAATCCAGTTTGACTGTGTGTAGAAAATTCAGCCGAGGGTTAGGGTTACAGAAAAAGCCAAGGAATACCACATTTGCTGGTGGCAAAGTTTGTATACTCCAAGGATGAAGCTCTCTTTAAAAGTTTAAGCAAACGCCTGGCAGGTAAGCCATATGGTCTGAATGAACAGTTTCCACCAAATATTCCGAGAGGCGGGGTAGAAGATGAGCCTACCAGGACAGATCAACCGGTACAGAGCGGAACGAATAAGGTTAACGAGAAATCCCTTCAGACGTGTACCTTTTGCAGGTGACAGAAGGTGATGAAGTGTGGAAGGTTGACTGACCAGTGCCCTCGCACTGCTTCGGCAGGTCAGACAAGTGGGCCCAAAAGCCTGGTAGAGAGTGCTGGAATATCAACAACAGAGCACTCAACTCCACAGACAGGTGCTGTCCCCCAGGGTGACGTCATCACTAGCCTTCTGGCGTGCAGCCCGCACGCCAGAAAAAAACATTTGAGAGGCGTAGCAAGATCAGATGGCCCAGGGTGAACAACCAAGAGGAGTGGCAGAGACTAGACGAACACCTGAGGGGAGAACTAGAGCACTCCTTGCGAAGGAACGTAGGCAGCAGGCTGAGCATGATGGGCAACATCATCTACGAGGAGTGCAAGGAAAGGTTCGGGGATGACACCTCGAGAAGCCAGGGCACCAATACAGCTGCATTGTGGGGGGCATCCTGACCAGCTGCATCACTGCGTGGTATGGCAGCACTACTGCTATGGCCCGCAAACGCCTGCAGAGAGTGGTGAAAACTGCTGAGAAGATCACCAGGACTCCACTGCCCTGTCTGCAGAGCTTCTACCACCACAGAGTCCACAGGAGAGCTGCCTCCATACTCAGGGACCCCACCCACCCCCAGCATGGTGTGTTCACACTTTGACCCTCAGGCCGGAGGTACAGAGGTGTGAAATGTAGGACCACTAGACTAAGGCCCTGTTTAGACGACAACGGTTTCTCTAAAAATAGTCTGTCCTTTGCGTTTTAAAAAACGTATGCATTTATATGACGACATTATTGCAACAATCCCCATTCACACGGAGCCGCAAAATCTACTGGAAACACTGTAGTATGCACGCCAGGCCAGTGGGTGGCAGTGTAATTTTGCAAAGCAACATCACGGTATGGCGCCATGCACCTGCGCTGAAGCGCCTTCCTCTACAACGCGATGATGACAAACCACAACAAAGAAGACACAATGGCGAAAGCATGCACAGATCACTTTGTCTGGATGGACAACGAGGTGGAGTTGCTACAGTAACAGATCTACACTTTACTTCAAATCAACAGGGTGAGCAGCACAAACAGAGCTTGGCATTGTTGTTGTGACGGTCGAATTTCTCGCGCATGCCTACTGACTGGAACCGTAATGCATATGTACAACAACTCTCAGTTTTCAGAGGAACTGCATATTGCAAGTTTACATGACAATGAAGATGCTGCCGTTTCCAAAAAATTGCACTATGGAACCTGTTTTCAGGCACCCAAAAGGCTGCTGTCATGTAAACAATCCGCCAAAACGCAACTTAAGTTTACCGTTTTCAGTTGAAATTGTTGTCATATAAACAGGACGTAAAAAACTCTTTATTTTCCACTGCCATCAGACTCCTAAACAGCAAACAGGAGTCATAATCATCACTACCTCAGAATATGTTTACACATCCAGTCTGCACATGACTTTACACATACAATGTTTGCACTACAGTTTCTTGCTGCCTTAATTAGATTCCCTTTTGTGCATATATTCCCTTCATACTTTTTATCTATATTGTTTACATTTTATCTATTTATAATTGAGTGTAGATTTCGTTAATTTTTTTTCTGGTATTCATTGCAGTCAGCAAAGGAAGAATTTTATTGTACAGGGAAATGTGTTTCCTCACTGTGCATATGACAATAAACACTTTGAATCTTGGATCTGAATCTCTAGAATTGGCTGACTACAAGAGTGTACCCTTCATGTTCATGTAATGCAGGGCAGTTTTTCTCTTTCACCTTGTTATCCAGCAAGAGTTTAATTTACCATGTGGATAACAGTAAGATGGTTATTGGTAGCTATATTTGGAATGGGTTGGCTAAAAATATAAAAATAAATGAGGTATTCAAATGGCTTTAAAATAAAAACATCTTCCATTACGACTTCCCGTGAAGCATGTGAGGGAGGCAGACGTGCGCGAAGGAGGCTCCCGTGCTCCGGTACTCCTGCATAACTCAACTTGAAAAGTGCATTGATTTTTCTGCCTATACCGCTTCATCTTTAAAAACTGGAGAAATAATGCAACATAACTTGCGGTCAAAGAAAGAAGAACGGGCTATTTCTCCACTGAGAAAGACAACAGCGGCTGCTGCCAAGATGCCGAACACAGGTGAACCCACTCAGTCATCACCTCTTCCTACGGATTTGGAGAAGCTACGCACCATGCTGGTAAACGACCTGAAAAGCACCATTGACGAGGCCCTGACTCCGTTAACAGACTCGGTCAACAACCTATGTGTAATCATAGAGGACCACGGCCATCGGATTATTGATCTTGAGGCAGCACTATCAGGCTACAACGACAGGATTGTCAATCTGGAAAAGTGTGCTTCACTACAAACCAGCAGCAAACTTCTTGTTGACACAGTCGATCTTGAAAATAGATTGAGGCGTTGCAACTTGAGAGTGGTTAACTTGGCGGAGAAAGTGGAGGGGACTGATCCAGTAAAGTTCATGTCGGGCTTTTTTGCCGAAGTTTTGGGAAGTGATTTGTTCCCCACTCCTCCGACTCTGGACCGAGCGCACCAACACCACCAGCTGCGCTCTGCGTCCAACTCTAAACCAAGACCGATGATGGTGAAATTTCACTATTATCAGGACAAAGAATGCGTACTGAGAGTTAGTCGAGACAAGCTCATCTACCGTGGAGGACAAGTCATCTTCTACCCGGACTACAGCGCCACTGTCAACAAGAAGCGAGCAGCATTTAACCCCGCGAAGGCGCTCCTTTACCAGAAAAGAGTTAAGTTTCGCATGATCTTTCCTGCTGCACTGAAGGTGGATTACAAAGGGGAAACTCACTCCTTTAACACCGTGGACAAGGCCCAGAAATTCTGCAACCTGCATGTCGATGACGTGTGAACCGTAAGTAACCAACACAAAAACTGAATGAATAGACTGAACTGACCTGTAGCTTTCTCCGTGTTTAAACTCTGAGTCTCCCCGGTTGATTGTGCATCATGGATACCCTCCTGAAAACTACAGCGGTCGGTGGTCGGTGCATTTAAGTTTTGGACAATTACTTTTGGCAGAGACATTAATAGACTATTACGTCCTCTTCAGATAACAGGGCACATGATAACAGGACGGCATTCAGTTATATATATATTTTTTCAATAAAAAACTGTAACAAGAAAAAAAATATATATATAACTGAATGCCGTCCTGTTATCATGTACCCTGTTATCTGAAGAGGACGTAATAGTCTGTGAATTGAAATTTGGTGTGACACAGGATATTATTCAAATAATATTAATATTATTATTCATAATGGGGTTAGTATGTCACTTTTTCAGTTGCCAACCTCCATAACACCAGAGGCGGGGGCTCATAAAACAAGAAACAGAAGCAGTCATTTCCAACCCCAAGCCTTCCATCTGACCGTCACACTGGCTAAGCGTACAAATATGGCAGTCAAAGGATCTAGTTGCAATTTAATTTTTAAGATGTCAGAAAGGATTTTAAAAAAGACACCCCAAAATGATTGCAATATAGGACAAGAGAAAAACAAATGACTAAGGTTTGCAGGGGTATGGCTACATCTATCACATCTATTGTCTGCACTCGGATAAATTTCTGCTAGCTTAGCTTTAGAATAATGAAGGCTTCATTATTCTAAAGTAAAATATAGCACCTTAAAATGTATGAGACCCAGCCGTGCATACAAGGTGGTGGAGCTAATCCTTTCCATTGCCCCAGCCCAATATTCATCCGAGAGCTTGACCCTGATTTCCTCCTCCCAGGCCAGTTTTATTTTGAAAGCAGTTTTTGTATCAAAGGACATGATTGAAGAGTAGATCCAGGAGGTAAGAGATTTCTGATCTATTGGAAGTTTAAGTAGTTCCTCCCATGGTGATAAGGCAGGAAGTGAGGGGAATGAAGAGAACTGAGGGGAATGAAGAGAACTGAGAGGATAAATAGTGCCGAATCTGAAGGTAACGAAAGTAATGTGAGCGTGGCAGATCATATTTGCTTGATAGGGATGAAAACATAGAGAAAATATGGTCCTGGTAGAGATCACAAAAACATGTGACTCCTTTCCTTTTCCATAGGGAGAAGGTGGAGTCTAAGGTAAAAGAAAGGAATAGATGATTGTTTGCAATGGGACTTAATGTTGAGACAGAGAAGAATGTAAAGTGGCACCGAAACTGATAGCAGATCTTAAGGGAAGATAAAACAACTGGGTTATTTGCATATAAAGATAAAGAGATTGGATATGATGCACATAAGAGAGCAGGGAGAGAGGATGAAGTACATGATCTGGCTTCAACTGAGCACCAGGAGGAGTCAGACAAGTGAAACCAGAACAGTAACTTATAAATATTAGCGGCCCAATAATAATATCAAAAATGTGGAAGTGCGAGGCCTCCGGCCATTTAACATTGTTGCAGAACGGAAATCCGAATTCTTGGATGTTTACCTGCCAAGATGAATGTAGTGATCAACTTATTTAAAGACTTAAACAGAGGGATTAATTGAAACAGGTAAAGAAATTTCAGTAGAATGACCATTTTAACAGTATTAATTCTGCCAGTAAAGTCAAAGGCAAGGCATTCAGTTATATAACAGAGATTGTGACTTCTCCTCTTCTTTAACAAAAAAAAACAACAACTCTTATTTATTTTATTAATCTGCCTGATTTATTTAGTTACATATTATGCAGAATTACATACGTGTCGCTATTTTGTTCGTTTCCATAATGAGTGTGAGGATGTACTGGAAGTTAAAGAACAGTTTTTTCCTGAGGTTTCCTTCATTTGGGTAAGCAGACGTAGTACTTTTTGGTTTGTATTTTGTTTTTTTGTTTGTGTTTTGATTTAATATGGGTACGTACACTGTAGTACAGACAATTTAGACATTACAGCTATTAAAAAGACAGAACTAAAAGACAGTCAGATTTGCTTCTCTTTTGAATTACTCTGTTGTTTTCTTAATAAACTCCTTCCCTCTAACTTTTTATGTTAATGCTCATTTATTTAAACAAAAATTTAAATGGTTAATACTAACAACTCCTGTAATCCCTGTGATGCTTTGATGGTAGGAGATAACTGTGTTAGATTAATTTCATGGAACATAAAAGGGGTGAATGGACCAATAAAACGTTCAAGAGTGTTTGCCCATTTAAAAAATCTAGGAGCTGAGGTAATCTTCCTCCAAGAGACACATTTGAAAAAGGCTGATCATTTTAGGCTCTGTAAAACTTGGATCAGCCATGTGTTTCACTCCAGTTATAATGTTAGGGCACGGGAGGTTGTAATATTGGTCAGGAAAAAAAAAACTGTTCATCCCAACGAATGTTGAATCAGACCCCGGTGGCTGATATGTGATAGTGACGGGCTCTCTATTTCGTATATCTGTTTTGTTAGTGAACATATATGTTCGAACTGGGATGACATTGTTTTTGCCAACAAACTTTTAGCCTCACTTCCAAATTTAAACACGCATCAACTGATCTTGGGAGGAGACATAAATTGTGTAATGGATCCTAGTTTGGACCGATCTAGCCCTAAATTTACTCCCACGACTAGAATGTCCAGATCCTTTTCAATGAGAAGAAAGAAATGAGAGAAAATGGATATGTAGATCCTTGGAGGCTTTTAAACACAAGCTCAAAGGCTTTTTCCTTTTTTTCACATGTCCACCACACTTTGTCTTGGATTGATTACTTTTTGTAGACAGAACTTTTATACCATGTGTTAAATCTGTGGAATACTTAGCCATCATTATTTCCGATCATGATCCTTTACAACTAGACATTCCGTTTCCTCTGTATTAATCACGATCATAAAAACATTGTAGCGATTGAGAACATGACAGAAAGGCAGCCTTTGGTTGAGAAGAAAGGTAGGACAACTTCAGTCATCTGGAAATATTTTGGCTTCAAGTTGACAGACGTCGAGGAAAGTTTGTCATGCTGTCGTGTCAACCCCCCAAGGCAACACGAGCGGGGAAAAAGTCCAAAAAAGTTAATAACTTACAAATTATGGTGAAAAGGTAGTTTCTTGCAACCCTAGGATTAAGATAAAAAATATTCACAAACGAAAAACACTTCTGGTTGCTGATAAGTAGTGTTTAACTTTTGATTTAACACTAAAAATTAAAACCCTCGGCGCGCACTGCAGTGCAAGCAGACAGATGCGTGACTCAGAGCAGCATGTGTCACTGACACCAGACTCAGAGTGCCGTGGACCAGTGGAAGATGTCACCATCAGCATATTATTTTACACCAGTTAAATCTATTTTATCATTATTTTGAGTCACATTGTTGAAAGAATTTAGCTGACTGTGCTCAAGCAGGATAATAGGTCTCCATTTATTGCACGTCGGGTTTACCATTTCCTTGTTGGAGATGGTGTTACGTTCAAGTTCCCCCCCAAAAAAACGGGAGAAAAAAAAAGGCTGAATATTCAATTTTTTTTCACAATTGAATCCCGTGCCATCGAATGAAGCTTAAAAGTTTCAAATTTTTTGGGTCAGCCCTAGTATTTATTCTTATTTATTATTTTTATTGCTGTTATTATTTTAATTTACTATTATTATTATTTTTTTTTTTTTACTTGTTTACTTGTTACTAATTTATTTCTGGCTGTTGTTTTAAGTTACATTTAAAGTTGAGTTTTGGTGGAGTTTTGAAATCAATGAATAATCGTGTTTATTAATTGTGATTTTGATATCAATCAAAATAATCATGATCATTATTTTTGCCATAATCGTCTAGCCCTAGTATGAAAAATGATCTTCTCCGATGGAATAGCCTACCTCTACCAGGAAGAGTACAATCAATAAAAATGAACATAATCCCAAAATTTCTTTACATGTTGAGATGTTTACCATTTTTTTTTTTACCAAAGTCTTTTTCCATACTATTAATAACGCCATTTTGAACTTTATTTGGGCAGGTAAAACCCCAAGAGTGAGCAAAGTTTTTCTCCAACACCCCTGAGATGTGAGTGGTTTAGCCCTTCCCAGTTTTATTTATTATTATTGGGCAACTAACATTCAAAAAATATTTTTTTGGATTAATGCCCCTGAAACAGATTGGTGCATGTTAGAGGCTCATTTGTGCCAATCATCCCCTCTTCTCGCCTTGGTCTATTCATCTCCTCTGATAAGACCATCCTCGTATTCATCTAATCCCATTGTGCTTGTTACTATTAGGATTTGGCTTCAATTTCGTCTACAATTTAAGTTTTCTACAGCTTCCTCTCTTGGCCCCATTAGTGAAAATCATTTGTTCTCACCCTCTACAGTTGATGCAACATTTTTACAGTGGAAAGAAAAGGGACTGAAGTGTTTCAGAGACCTTTATGACGGCAACCTCTTTTCTAGTTTTGACACTTTATGTAAGAAATATAATTTAGCCTGCTCAAATCTTTTTGGATATTTTCAAATCCGTAATTTTTTGCAGAAACGGTTCTCCTCATACCCCAACCTTCCATGTGAAGCACTCTGGGAGAAACTACTAGAAACACATCCAGCTCAGAGAGGACTGGTTTCAAAGCTTTATAATCAAATTATGCTTATCAATGATGATTTTTCTGTAATAAGAACCAAATGGGAAGATGAATTAGGAATGAATTTGGCAGAGGACTGGTGGGCAAGCGCTTTAAAAAGGGTTAATACTTCTACATCTTGTGCTAGACTTAGTTTTATTCAGTTTTAAGTTGTCCATAGGATGCATTTTAGTAAAATTGGATTAGCCAAATTCACAGATCAAGACTCAAGATGTAACCGTTGTAACGACCCACAAGCAGATTTATTACACACATTCTGGACTTGTTCCAAACTTAGAGATTTTTGGTGTTATGTTTTTAACATTCTAACTGCAATTTTTAAGATCAAAGTACAACCATGCCCTCTACTGGTGGTTTTTGGAACACCAGCTAAAACTGTCTCATATAACACCACAGCTAAGGACATTATTGCTTTTACTACTCATTACGTCGTAGAATACTTCTCAGCTGGAAATCTCCCATCTCACAATCTCAATCTGCTTGGCTGAAAGACGTGACATACTTCTTGAGTCTTGAAAAAAATCAAATATGCTCTTAGAGGATGTAATGAACATTTCACTAAGAAATGGCAATCTTTCATTGGCAACAATGTATCTTTAAACAGTAAATGCTGTACTGCATATTTTCATCAATAAACTATACATCCAAAATAAAAGCATGTTTAATATTATATCTTTACAAGAAACATACAGTATACCTAAGGATGAAAACAAATGGATGAGATAATGGGGAGGACATGTTTTCTTTAGTCATGGGTCCAGTAATAAAAGGGTTTAAATCCTCATTCAAAGAAATGCTGAATATGTAGTCCAGACAACTTTACGAGATTCAGATGGAAGGTGGATTATTGATAATTATAACCCTAACCCTAACCTCAGAATCAAATCTATACGATTATGTCTGGTTAATTAGTATGCCCCTAGTACGGATGACGCAGTATTTTTTTGAATGTGAGAATGTCCAGAATTTAAAAGGTTGTGGGGTCCATATTATTGTTATACGTGACTTTAATACAGTGATGGATTCCATGACGGATAGGATTGGATGTCATTCAGATAATTATCATCCACAAGCCTTAAAAGCTATTCAAACGCTTATGTCTACCCTCGAGTGAATTGATATCTGACAATTTAAAACCCCTAAAAAAAAATCAGGTATACCTGGCATAGAAAAAAACAGGCCATTCAGATTGATTATTTCCTTGTATCCTTCTCTCTTTGTTCTAAGATATCAATGAGGGACATAACTGAGCATATGCACTCAGACCGTGCAGTTATAACCCTTTTTTGAAAATATTTATACTTTAAAAGAACAGAGCTGCCCACCACTAGGCCTCTATCAATCTTTTCCCCCAGCCTTTTATCATAAAAAGTTGTCAATCTCAGAATAAAAGACCGTGAGGGTATGATTTCTGAGAATGAGCCTCATGAAGCAA
Organism: Epinephelus cyanopodus; assembly: GCA_026686955.1. Classification (NCBI taxonomy): domain Eukaryota; kingdom Metazoa; phylum Chordata; class Actinopteri; order Perciformes; family Serranidae; genus Epinephelus; species Epinephelus cyanopodus. Next base: position 37,990,990 of record CM048929.1, read on the forward strand.
TTCATTCCTTCGAATCAGGTAAATCCCCAGGTCTAGACGGGATTCTGATTGAATTCTGGAAGACATTTTATGATTATATAAAAGATCCTATTCTAGCATGTGTCAATTATTCATTTCAGATTGGTAAAGTGAGCAGAACTCAACAGGAGGGTTTGATCTCTCTTCTTTTAAAGACAGATGCAAATGGCCAATACAAAGGTCCAATTAAATTAAAAAACTGGAGACCTCTAACTTTATTGTGTTGTAATAATAGAATACTGTCTAAAGCCCTTTTTAAATAGGAATTATGCAAATTTGCAGGAAAGTCTTCTTTCAGCATTGGCAGCATAAAACAAAATCGGGAAGTGCAGCAAAATGCTGCCTGCCTACTTTGTTCATACAGAATGTGCCTTTTTTCGGGGCAATGGGGGGCATGAGCAAGTAACACAGTATGTAGCTCAGTGTGTGGCGTAAACAGTGACGTAGCTGCGGCTGGTCAGTCTTTCAGCAATTCTCTCATAAGTTGGCCCGTCCTTCACCGTCCTGTCATTTGACGGTTAATGGCCTCTTCATTTGGGGGGCAAGGAAGGCGTGCAATACCTTTCGTATCTATCAGGTTTGCGTTTCCCTCTTGCTACTAGCTGCTCATTCCTGCTATCAGCTGTTTCATGTTTATCCACTGCCAGTGGGTCGCACGTGGGCCGTCATCTCCTCCCACAAGTCATCAACAGCCCCTCCCGTGCGGGAGGGTGCCTCGTTCTTTTTAAACCAATAAGGTTCCACCAATATGTCTACCCTACGAGGCGGAAAACTGGGCACCTCGGATCGGCTCGCCAATCTGGCTCTGTGTGTCTAAACGCTTGCAGCTTGCCGGCAAAACGGCCCAACATTCGCTGAAAATCTGGCAGCGTAAAATGGGCTTAAATGTATTGCTCTAGAATCACAAAAGTCATTCACAATATTGTGGAAACAACAGAATGGATTTATTGAGGGTAGGTTTATTGGACATAGCATCAGACATCTCTTCAATATCATTGAACTGTATGAAAAAGATAAAAAAAAAAACCTGGTCTAATCTTTGTGGCTGATTTTGAAAAGGCTTTTGATACAGTGAAATATGAGTACATCTATAAATGTTAAGAATATTTTGGTAGCTCTTTCATAAATTGGGTTAAGGTGCTATACAATAATCCATTAAGTAAAACTATACACAAATGCCATCTTTCACAATGTTTTCATCATCTAGGGGAGTCAGACAGGGTTGCCCCCTATCCCCATATTTATTCTTACTGATAATAGAAACTATAATAAAAATTAGAAATAACACAAATATGAAAGGTTTAGATAGTAATGGACAAGAATCAAAGATTTCATTATATGCAGATGATACAATTTTCTTTTTGTAACTGAAAGACAACTATTTGAATGCCCTCCTTAAGGATTTCAATGGTTTTGTCTGGTTTATGCCAAATTATGATAAATGGATTCTTTTGCGATTAGGTTCTTTACATGGTTCTATTTCTAAACTTTCTTGCAACTCAGCGCTTACATGGTGAAATGGGCCAATAGATGTACTTGGTATTCATATTCCAAAACAGATGGAAGAACTTGTTAAGACTAATTTTGAACACAAGTTTAAAAAAATGGAGAGACAACATTATCCTTGTTTGGTAAAGTCACCCTTGTCAATTGATTGTGTACTTCTCAGTATACTTACCTGTTGATGTCTCTTTTATCCCCCGATGAAGTTTTTTATAAAAGGTATAATCAAGTTGTATTTGATTTTATATGGAAAAAAATAAGCGTAAATATTTGTATAATTGTCTGGATAAAGGAGATGTTAAGTTGAATGACCTTAAAGTATTAAACCTGCTGTTAAAAGCATCATGGTCAAAGACAATATATTGGAATCCTGAGTGAAGCTCCTTCAACTTATTTGTGAGATTCAACCAATATTTAAACACAATTTTTTTTTTTCCATTTGTCCAGATTTTTTAAAAAAAACAACAAAAACAAAAAAAAACAAAACATTTTCAATATATACAAACGATGTTTGCCAATCTATAACTGTTTTTTGAAGACATGGTTCAAGCTTGGTTACACTTCAGTATATTTATCAATAGATTACCTATTTTTTGGGAGCAATTTGTTCAAAAGGGCATTATTTTTATAAATGATATAACAGATGTGGATGGTAATATCTATTTATGTGAAACAATTTGTGAAACATCTGGAGTATTCTCTTCAGAATGTAAATATCATCAGTTAGTAGCTGCAGTGCCTTTGGCATGAAGAAAAAAAGTGAGAAATGCTGGAAGGAAACTGTTGGTGTGAAAACCTGCCACTAAAAACTGTCATTGGCTTGAAAGAAAAAAGGTCAATGCTTTAATGTACTTTTTTTTTTTTTAGGACATATGATTTAAATGACAAGCCAGAAAAGTTTCAGTTGTACTGGAAGGAAATATTTGATATCTCATTGCCATGGAGACAGGTATGTGATGTAATTTATAAAGCTGTTATAGATTCCAAGTCACAATATTTTATCATACAAAATACTGCCAACAAGAAAAATGCTCTTTGGTTGGGGTATGGAAGGGAACAGAAACTGTTGTTTCTGTAAATCTGAAATTGAAGATATTTTGCCTTTATTTTGGCTCTATCCTCATGCGACAACTTTTTGGACGACTACGACAAGATGGCTTGCATCAAGTTTGACATTTTTAACCATGTATCCTCAAACAGTAATGCCTGGTGATTTAAGACGTTATTGTCCTAGCAATTTAAATACTATTATATTGCTCGGAAAATGCTTGAGCGTCGGCTTTTCTCCTCACGCTCAAACTGCTTCTGTGCGCTCACGGAATTTCTGCTCTCAGATTTCTGCCCTGCTCTTGGATTTCTTTGTGTAACAACCCTATCAAAATCCCCAAACCAATAGAACGCCAGGCTTACTGCTGACCAATGAAATGATCCCTGCCTCCTTATGGGCGCGCTCACTTTAAATTTAGAGCATCCCTTCCACTGGGTTCATCCACTCCCACCCTCCAGGGCTTTATTAAATGTTGTTCCCTTGCTTTCTTTACAGCTTATGGAATGATGCAGATTGTTGTGAATTTGCATCATACCACTTCCATTCAGACTGCAGCCAAGATAGTGTATGTATTCTCCCAATGCCAGTTTGTGCATATTCAATATGTACCTAGGAACCTTTGCAAGCACTGGCTTCTTGTAGGACCAGTTGGAGTGAGAACTACATCCCGTTCATGGAGGCTAACGCTTTGGCTAATAACCGCTGCGTGTGAAGGCTGCAAATTTGGAGAAATTGTCCAATATGAGGTAAGTTGTGCTAGGTAAAAATACATACCAGTTTATTGTTTGCTTCTACAGCTGACATATTGGAAGAGTCTTCATGTGGCGAATATATTTTACGTTATTTGAAGATTTCTGTTTGTCGCAAATTCGGCTACATTCAGCATAACAGCTACATTCAGCCATAACGGCAGCAGAGAAATATTGCTGTATTTAGATAGAATGTATATGTATTTAGACGCACTCTAATGCGTTTTCTTTGGGAAATGCCATTCTAGTTCATTTCTATAAACATTATAAAAATAGCATGCTGGGATATAAATTCAATTTCTGTGCTTTTTCACAACACAGAACCAAATGAATGCATCAATGTTCTATGGGAAGCGACCAGGTGGACTTCAAACCAGGGTTCCACCAGTCGGAAGTGACAGCTGTCTCAATGACAGTGGGGACAGTGATGAAGACTACACTCCTAACCAGGTGATGAAAATGCCAGTAACAGGGCCATCGGCACTATCCACTAAGCTACTGACACCCCTATTACTGGCGTTTTCATCACCTGGTTAGGAGTGTAGTCTGTACGCAGCATGCACAGACCCCATGCACAGAGGCGCCACCTCGCCGCAGCGGTCACGGGCTCGATCCCAGCCTGATCGAGCCTGTGTCATTCCCCCATTCTCTTCTTCAGGAGAAATCAAACATCTCGCACACTGCAGGGCTCCAATGCTCAGTTGAAATTTATTCAGGTAAATAACGTTTCGAGCGTCAGGCTCTTCATCAGAATTTTTTAAGACAAGGGGTGCCACCATCTTAAATACACACACGACGTGGTCACATGATGCACTGATACATTACAGGCCCAGAGAAAAAGGAGGAAAAACAATGACCTCTTGTCACATAGAAAAATCAACATGCAAAAAAATATAGAAGACAATATGATAAATACATGTGCCAGCGTGTACACACAGACACATACAGTCCCTGTCTGTGAATGCACAATAGAACATACACATATCAGCAGACCCACATATACACAGCAATAGTGTACGGACACCAGTGCTGTACAACAAAAGATACATCACATCACAAACAGAAACTACTTAGAGTATCAGAGTGAATATATACATAACACCACATACAAGGATGCCGCTGGAAAAATATTTTAAGGTAGCTCTCTTGAGAGGCATATCGGAGTCAGGCATCTGTACCAGACATCAGGCTGTCAAGCCGTCATACAGGACAGAGAAATGACAGAAAAATTAATTGCTGTAACAGCAGGGCCCCTCTATGTACAACAATAAACAATCACACATATTGTAAACACACCCATGTCAGGTAAAGAATGGCACCAAGGAGCAAAATCACTAAGCACTTGTACCAGAGGCCATCACAATTAGATCATTGATTTTGCTATGTGACGGGAGGTCATTGTTTTTCCTCCTTTTTCTCTGGGCCTGTAATCAGTGCATCATGTGACCACGTCATGTGTGTATTTAAGATGGCGGCACCCCTTGTCTTAAAAAACTCTGATGAAGAGCCTGACGCTCGAAACATTACTTACCTGAATAAATTTCGACTGAGCATTGGAGCCCTGCAGTGTGCGAGCTGTTTCATTTCTCCTGTTGTTTTCATCGTTTTCGGCTCAGCACCTGCCCTTCTTCCGGTTTGGATGTGCGTGATTTTCTTTGTTTGCTATTCCCATTCTCTTCTTCCCCACTTCATGCTGTCCTAAAGCAAAAGGCCAAATAGATAATCTTATTTAAAAAAAAACAGCAGTAATAATACAGTAATGGACTGCTGCAGGAGCCCAGAGAGTCTTGTCTCACTCCATTGATCGCTAAACCGTAAGTTGAAAAATGCATTTTTGGCATCTCCTAAACCACAGGTCTGATTTATATCACATTTTCTGTGGATCATTATTTGACCAAGCTTATCAAAAGTTATTAAAGCTTGTTGATATCTCATTGCATTCTGAAGACATATTCTTGAATGAACTTGGCCTGGCTCAGCACATAAATATACCATACTCCACAACACTTATCATCATGAAACTTGTGGGATATCTGCTTAAGTACCTTAAACATAGTCTCTATACACAGTTTACATTCAGTGAATGTGCAGTCTGTAGGCAAACCCCGGAGATCTTGCGTCCGGAAGAAGAGCGGAAGAGCCCTGGTGTCCAGTTGTAGGCTGTTTGTAGTCCACATGATATTGACCAATCACGTTTGAGCTGGCTGCAGTTGCTGCCAGGTTAAACAGTCCATGCGGTGAACTAACGAGGCGGAACATGATTGGCTTCACTGCAAACTCTGAATCCATGACAATGGTTCAGCATATTTCCTTATATATAAAGTCAGAAATGGAAATTCACCTCCTCCGCCCAAATCAAACCAGAATGCCAAAAAATCGGGGGTCTACCCCCAGAGGTTGTATCGCTGTCTGCTGGAAGTCAGACGCCGAATACAACCGATGGGTTCAGAGAATGCCTTAAACATACCCTGAGAGTGTCATTCAAATTGACCACTTGGGGGCGCTATAAATGCACAAATAGACATGCCATAACACAAATGAGACTATGAATCAGATATATTAAATAATGTTGAACCACATGTGTAAAATTATTTGAAATTGGTCATTAGGGGGCGCCACCAGTGCATTGGTTTTTCACAAAAATATGTCCATAAATCAATGATAGCTTGTGGACTCCGCGGACGTCCGCAAGCCCTGTGCGCGCAAAGCTCAGAATTTACGACTGTGTGGACTCCGCTCCGCGCACCAGTGTCACTCAAAAGACTGCTCGACATGTATTTTTCACATCGGCATGATAGAAACGTGCAAGAATTGGGGGTAATGTAGTGTTTCAACGCTCCACTTGTAGTGCGCCCGAGTCTGTGAGCACCTTAAATTAAAACTCTCGGCGCACACTGCAACACAATCAAACAGATGCGCAACTCAGAGGATCAGAAGACTCAGAGCGGCTCTGAATGCGCTCGTGGCTCGTTGACGATGTTAGTGTTGCGTTTAAGGCCTCCCCCAAAAAAACGAAAAAAAAAAAGCGTCGAAGCTTCGAATTTTTTTTTTCCACAATCGAATCCCGTGCTATCGAACGAAGCGTCGAAGCTTCGAATTTTTTTTTTCCACAATCGAATCCCGTGCTATCGAACGAAGCTTCGAAGCTTTGAATTTTTTGGGTCAGCCCTACAATGTTTATAATATAACATTAATATTCTGTTTATTCCATTTCAGTAACTTTAAATTACTAATCTGTTAATATATCTGTGCTGTGTAACCCACTGCGTGGAGTCATCTTTCAAACACTACTGTCACTTTGGTATGAAGGTTTAAAGCTTTATGAATGCTAAACTTATAACACATGAAGCTCAGCGTAAGTTCAACCAGGAAGACTTTCTTTGTGCTCATGCATTCACAATTCTCTCCATCCCACTAACACTACTCCCTCTAAACAGCTGACCATGGGTGTTCATTCCTATAGTTATCCAATCAAACTTTGCCACAATCTCTCTCAGCCAATCAGGATGCCACTACAAAATTTTAAAAATGCTGTCTTCTGCTGCTGTCAGCCATCGTTTTAGGCAGAATCTTCGTGCCCTCCTCCACCCCATTCACCTCCAGCCATCGTATCCAGAGTCCAGGACAAGATGAACAAAGGCTCATACTTCTACTCAACCAGATCATCAGCATTTCTCCATCTTCCTCTCATCTCATTGTCACCACCTCTACCACCATTAGGGTCTAGACCCCGGGGGGGAGGGTTCCCTATTCGACTATGGATTCATCACCCACCTTAAATCATACCATCTCTATGGGGTCTAATCGCCAAAGACTGTTAACATTTTTATTCTCATGTGCACGTTAATAAATATTCTTTTACCATAAAAAAACAAGTCTCTCCTGATTGAAATTATGTCCAACACTTATAATACTTTATAAACCTTGTTATAAGCTGTCATGCAAAGATTTATGCATATTTTTAAAAGTCATAAAGCATTATGTCTTGTGAATGACCTTATAATGCATAATAATAACATTCATACAAAGTCTTATCAAATTTTCTAGTCTGTCTTTACTGTTCTGATCTTGTTTTTTACCAGGTGGAAAGACGGCAAGGTGCTGGGATAATTTAGACAGATTTTTTCCTTTTCCCCATTTTTCATCTTTACACTCAAACAAAAGCCAATACACATGGTGCACTATACTGAAATAGTTTGTCTGTCTTTGTCTTATGGTGACCCTGACATCCATAAGTAAAACTCAAAAGGGAGTGATGAACTCACCGAGGTTGGGATATAAATGAAGAGGGAGTAGCCATAGACGCACACAGTCTCCAGAAATGAATAGCCTCCAATCTGCCTCTCAGCCCCTTGACGCCAGGTCAAGAAACCCCATAAACCAATTGGCACAAGCCAGGCATACATGAAGATCACTACTGCAGCTATCGTGACTGTTGGTAAGAAAAAAAAAGGACAAAGAAAGCATACTCATCAAGACTAAGAACACCTAACAAACTATTCTGGCATAATGTGGATTACTGACCTCTGTGGAACTGTGGTCTGTAGTGGTAGGAAGGGTTTCCCATCTCACTGAGGAAGGTGGACAAGTTCCCACTGATTGCTACTGAGAACACCAGTGTCACACAGATCCAGAATGGACCTACACACACACACACACACACAACAAAGACTTTTCTTACCAACCTACCCTTTAAAACTGTCCCTTTAATGACAGAAGAAAAAAAAAATGCAAGAAATTTTGACGTGAATTTTGTGGCTGCTTCTTAGTGCACTTCCCAATACTAACATTACTAGTACTGACTAAGCCGTATGATCAGGTCCATATACCACACACCGTGTGTGTGTGTGTGTGTGTGTGTGTGTGTGTGTGTGTGTGTTTCAGTGAGAGAGAAAAAATAAAATGGTTGAGCGATGGCCATCATTACAACAGGAATATGCAGTACATGTTAAATTATATGTTCACATTATTAGTAACAGCTGTGCTTCTTTCTCTTCTGTGCTGATCTACCTTAAAACTACTGTTTAACATGTCCTGCAATGAGAAGACACAACAGCTTCCATTAAAGGAGACCTATTATGCTTTTTGGGGTTTCCCCTCTTCTTTAGTGTGTTATATAGCATTTGTCTGCCTCTATAAGGACTGCTAAGTAAAAAAAAAGGTTCAGGGAGGTAAAGGTAAAGGGTGTTTTGTCTCCCCCACAAACACACAGCTCCTGACTTGAAACAGATAATTACCCAGCACCTCATCAATGAAAACTCTAAGGGAGTGGGCTTTGGTGAAAAAAGGTGTCAAAGCACAGCACTATCCCAGAGCCTGCACATGGATGCTTTGGTGGACCCTCATCCTTAAATTGCTCCTCTGGATCCAAAGTTCCTGGGTGAGGGACTTGATTTGGTATAATGGCTGGTGGTGGGTGGAGGTTTAGGTCAATGTTCATATGAATGTATGTTTGTATGACAGCCAGTCCAGTCACAGTGTAAGGGGGACAGTTGGTAGACTACAAGTCAGAAGTGGGGAAATGTTATTCCTTTCTCTACATACTGTATTGTTTCAAACTTTGTTTAGTATGAGTAAGTTTTAATTCTTGGTGATTTTATACTTTATGACATTATGAAGGCAGCTGATGGTGGGAAATGCTCTGTACTGGTGCTACAGGATCTTAGCTCTGCTTTTGATACAGCTGACCATGGCATTCTTTTAAACAGGTTAAACCAGTTAGTGGGTATTTCTGGGTCTGCTCTAGATTGGTTTTCCTCATATCTCACTGATAGGAATTTTTCAGTCACTGCTGGCCAATTTATGTCGGATGCAGCGCCGTTGTCATGCGGTGTCCTGCAGGGTTCTGTTCTGGGTCCCATGTTATTTGCCCTGTATATGCTGCCTCTTGGACAGATTATTAGTCAGTACAGCGGAATCTTTTATCATTTCTTTGCTAATGATATTCAGCTATACTGCTCTTTTATAACTGATGAGTCCAGCCAATTGTCTATTTTAAATGATTGTTTGGATGCTATTAAAAGCTGGATGTCTAACAACTACCTCCAGTTAAATTTTAAAAAGACAGAATCACTTATAATTGCCCCGGAACACTCCATTCCTGTCATTAAGCATTCTTTGGGGCCTTTAAGTGCTCATGCTCAGCGTACCGTCAGAAATCTAGGTGTCATTGTTGACCAGTCCTTGTCCCTAGGCAGTCATGTCAGTCAGCTTATTAGCTCTTGTTTTTTCCATTTGAGGAATATTGCTAAATTAAGATCTGTGGTGACCAGGGTTGAGATGGAGATGATTATTCATGCTTTTATTTCCTCTTGTTTAGATTACTGTAATGCTCTTTTTACCTGTTTAAACCAAACCACTTTGAACCGGCTCCAAATTGTCTGAAATGCAGCTGTTCGGCTTTTAATCAGTAGTAACAAGAGATCACATGTCACGCCAATTTTATCCTCTCTGCACTGGCTACCGATCAAATTCCGCATTAATTTTAAAATTTTGGTTTTAACTTTTAGAGCTTTACATGATCAGATGCCACAGTACATTACCAACCTCCTTCTCCCGTACTCGCTCAGTGTGACTCTTAGGTCCTCTGACCAGATTTTACTCACCATCCCTAGGACCCATTTTAAAACCCGAGGTGACTGTGCTTTTCAAGCTGTTGCTCCCAAACTCTGGAACGCTCTCACCTTCTCTCTGAGATCCACAGATTCCTGTACTATTTTTATGAAGCAATTTAAAACATTTTTATTCAGACAGGCCTTTGGCTGACTGATTAAATGTTCATTGTATTATTGTTTGTGTTTTTGCTTTTATTGTGAAGCACTTTGTGATTTTATATCTGTGAAAGGTGCTATATAAATAAACTTTACTTACTTACTTACTAGTATGATTTGTGTTTAAGGTGGAACCTTGATCTTGAGAGGGTGGGTGTGACACCCCTCCCATTGTCTCGGATGTCCTGGCCAAACTCATCAGGCAGTTAGCTAACATGGGGTGGTCGTTGCCTTAAGGTGAGCTGGGCCTTCCAGGCTATAAAAGCTGCATCATGTTTTCACTCGCTCTCCCTCTTCCTACAGCAGACCACCTTGTGTCATTGCTTTTTGATTTTGCACCATCAACACCTCCACTGCGTACCTGACACACATCCATGCATGGCTTCCATTACTGACTTTGCTGACCTACACACTCCATTTTTTATTTAAGTTAATCTTAGTTTAATTAACTACGTTTGTTGTAATGAAATCTTTTGTATGGACTACCTACATCTCACATTCACTGAGCCAGTTTGGGACAGCAGATCCTCAACATTGGTGGACATCAGTGGGTCCGTGCCTACAGCCCAAGGCCCAGCAGCTGAGGAATACATTGGGAATCCACCCCAGCATTGCAGCAAACTCTCAACATTGGTAGACATTAGCTGGTCTGTACAGTTGGGATCAACATATTAGGCCTCACACAGAGGCACCAATTATGTTGGGGTCAATTGGCTATCAGAAATAATATTAATAATAATTCATAATTATGTTAAATAATGTGACTTAATTAACATTAAATCACCTTGTGGCGCACCGTTACCGTAAAGGAAAAATGACAATGCCAGTTAAAGATATCAGTCTCATAAAATACGCTAAACTATTAATTTGGAGTTTGATTAATAATTAAATTAATGACAACAACCAAAATTAACAGTAACGCCTGGAAGATTTTGGAGTTCTTGACACAGCAGAGGTTGACTATTCATTCACTCTTATGCAACATTAAACAGGCAGCAGGTATGATTCCAAAGAATTGTATTTTCTTCACAAACTAGCAAAGCAAACCAAAACACAAATTCTAACTCACTATATACAAGCTTGGTGTGTGTGTGTGTGTGTGTGTGTGTGTGTGTGTGTGTGTGTGTGTGTGAGCACAAGAGAGAGGGGAGAAAGACAAAGGTGGGTATGGTGATCAAAGAGCCGTTTGGCCTACAAAAAAAATGGCTGACAACAGAGGACTACAAATGGCCGAATCAAAGCTGGCTCCCGGTCGGGGGAGGTGTTTGTCTGACCGTGTGGTCAGGACAAAGACAAAGGAAAAGAAGCGGGAACTTTGAGATGCCTGGTTGGGTGTAGCTCTATTGACAGCCTATTTGTTAATGAGTCTATGTCAATGTTATTTGTGTTGCAAACAGTCTGGATTATTGCAGAGATTGTTTAGTTGTGTACAAGGATCTGTTTGTGAACAGTATTAGCAAACTAAACACTTAGCTTTGGCGAAGCCAACTAATCAATGACATAACTGCAAACAATCACAACAATAAATCAATGACAGCATTAAACCACATACAACAAGTTAAACAGTCTTGCTTAGCCTGTAAATCTGTGATAAAGCTATGCCCAGTTGTTACATTACCGATCCTTGAGTGGATGAAAGAAAGAGTCACTTGGTGGTGTACTGCTTTGTTAAGGCTCATTTATGCTCCCTTTGCGTAGGAAAATGTATACGTCCTTTTCAAACGATGTTACGGTCACTGCCCACATACTTCCGTGCGCCCTTTACGTTGGCATGGATGTTAGCCAATATATCCACCAGGAGGCAGCCCAGCGTCAAAAGTTTATGACAACAACAAACTCAAAACCAAACATGGCGACTGTGGAGGAGATATTGATAATGTACCTCTTGCATAAAAGACAAACACAGGGGCAGCGCTGTATGAGGCGGTGGTCGGTGAGGCTGTTAAATACATTGTGACTGGAGGATGGAGAATTCTTTTCCCTAGTACTGCTGATGAAAGAAATTGAATTGTTATTTCTTCTTCGTGTCTCACTAGAGCTACGTATCGGGTAGTGACAGCAACACTGCCTCCACGGCTCCTGGTGGTACTGCTCCGTTTGGCCCATATCCGTAAGCTTTATGGAAACGTACAGAAATACGGATGAAATGAACATGGAGCACGGACAGAGGGCTCCGTCTGTATCCGGATCTGTATTTAACATTGAGCATAAACGGGCCTTTAGCCAGCAGAAGAATGCTGAGAGGAGCTGTGGTTTCAGCTGCAGTCTTTGCTGTGTCCTTGTTCCAAAGGTTCTGAAATGAGAAAGCCAGCCGCTCGGGGTCCTTGCAGAGTTAGACACTGGGTGCTAACTCACTTAGTTCCTTGTTGCTGGAAAGCTAGTTGCAAACCTTGTGCTTGCATCCTCTAACTTTCTGGTTCAGGTTAGAGAGTCTGTGATAAATTGCCCCACCTTTGATGGTTCAGGGCAAGGAGCAAGGGTCTGAGCATCTGAGCTGGTCGAGGCATGAAAAAGGTGTGGGCTGTTCTGCAATTCCCGAGTAAGAGAGCTTGTCTGAAGGGAGCAGACCTTCTACAGATGTGTATGACATCAGAGTCACATCACTGTAAGGCCCTGTTTATACGACAACGATTTCAACTGAAAACGGTAAACTTTAGTTGCATTTTGGCTACAGTGGCATTTTGGGTGCCTGAAAACAGGTTCCAGAGTGCAACGTTTTGGAAACGGCAGCGTCTCTGTTGTCATGTAAACTTGCAATATGCAGTTCCTCTGAAAACAGAGACTTTTCACACATGCTGATTATGGTATCAGGGATCGTTTCAATAATGTCGTCATATAAACGCAGAAGTTTTTTAAAACGCAAAGGACAGACTAATCCATTTTTAGAGAAACCGTTGTAGTCCAAACAGGGCCTAAAAGTCCTGTCCAATCAAGTTGTGAGACTTGTGTCTCACTGAGGTGTGAGGTGAGACCTCCTGGAGATGGGTGTCATGTAGCTCTTTTCGTTTGAAGACAAAGAGCATGAAGAGGAAAAAGCCTTTAAATCTCCAGTTTAGATTTTACCAAATGACAAATAATTTGTGGTCCTGTGAATCCCAACAGTACCCATGGACCAAAAACCAGCAGCTGATGAACCACTGCCACCGCTAGCCACACAAGCTGGCCAGTGTGGGCAACACAGGCCTCAGAGCTGCAGCAATGGTAAGGCTGACTTATAAAGGGACATGGAAAATCCTATTGCTAATGTAACATCTGCTGTTAACATGGCAATATTTAAACAACTTCAGTGCTACAGACTGTTTATCATGCTAGGGTTTTTTGGGACCCAACAATTAAGCCAAAGGGGATGTTTGGTGTGCACATTAATGTCCATATCTGCAACAGAACAACTTAAAAAGATATTGTTTGACTCAAATCTTGATCACTTAGGAGTATCTGAGACTTGACTGACTCCAACAATTCCCTCAGGTGTTTTTAATATTTCAGGATACAAGACCTTCAGAGGAGACTACACTCATTGCAAAGGCGGGGTTTTTCTACTCTCAGTCAAAAACAACATACAATGTAAACAGACTGATCTTCCCAAAAACGCCCTAGAATGTGATGAAGTTACTGTAATTTTCTCTTCTGAAATGTCATTCAGCATTATTGTTATGTATAGGCCACTCAGTGAAAAGGACGTGTCTCTTGACAATCTGTCTGAGATTCTGAAGGCTGGTGGCAACAAAGAGATCCTCTTAATGGATGATTTCAATTTAAATAAGTTAAAGAACATCACAAAGGTTTCACCTAACCCAAGTAATCACAAACCCAACAAGAATGACAAGATCTTCTAAAACAATATTGACTTTTATCTTCACAAATAAAAGTGACTGTATATCCAAGTGTGCAATTAGACTAGAAGCATTAGTTCACCTATCACAGTTAATAAATTGTATCCGTCAGTATCAAATTGTAGACTGATGGTATTCTTGGAGAGCAATCACTTATTAGAAGAGAAGCAAAATGATTTTCACAAGGCCAGAGCCTGTATTGATCATATATATATATATCTATATCTATATCTATATGTGTGTATATATATATATATATATATATATATATATATATTGTGACGACCCCTCCTTCCTGCACCCGTTTTGCTCTCTCGCTGCTGCTTTCTCCTCTGCCTACAGGAGGGTCGTTAGTGGGATGGGCCACACCTGGGCCCGGTGTGCCCTTCCCCCTTAAATAGCTGCCTGAGCCTGCAGTCTCCCTCTCTCTTCTCCTGCCGGCACCCGAGCTGACAACACCCCAGCAGCATGAGACGCCTATGATGTTCTTCTGTTCCTTTCACACACACGCCCACACACCTACACCCATACACGCATCACATTACTGATCCACTTGAATCTCAGTTGTTCTTGTGTTTTTTGCTTGCGTTGCTACTTAATAAATTAAGTTCTTAGCCTGCCACCTCGTGTCTGTCTCCCTTCATGTTGCAGCCGGTGAGCCAGGCTGTAACAATATATATATATATATATATATATATATATATATATGTACATATACATATATATATATATATATATATATATATATATATATATATATATACACATACAGTGTGTACTGTAATTAGAAATAAAATTCAGGAAAATAGGTCTACTTTTGCTTGTTTTACTGATTTTTCAAAAGACTTCTTTTTTCCATTTAGGCTCCTTAAAACTACCCTGGAGTTCTCGTGAGAGCACAATTTGAATTTGCTCAGTGAGTCACTCTGGCAATCAGTAATGATGCTCATTACCTATGCCCATGAAACCGAGCTGCACCAATCACATCGGTGTATCTGATATAGGCGGGCCAGAGGCGAGCTAAACAGTTGACAACAGCGCTGCAACAACGAAGTCCGGATTCAGTCATTTAACATTGCAAGATGGCTACGGATGAACACCAGTTGTTTGAAACGGCTTTGGCCGCTACAATGAACGAGTTAGACTTGGCTTTTTCTCAAAAAGAGGAACAGAAGACGGCGCTCGAGTCTTTCCTTTGCAAGAAGGACGTTTTTTCTGTTTTGCTGACCAGATACGGCAAGAGTCTAATCTACCAGTTAGCTCCGCTGGTAGCTAAGCGTATACGTCACCCTGTGTATTGTTCTGATTGGTCGTAGTGTTATCCAATTGCGTGCAGTAATATTTACAAATGCATGCTTGGTGCTGCCCCTCGAGTTGGGCCATTTTCATTACTCATGGCCAGACCCTAAATCTTTCTAGATGTGGGTGTGGATTTTCAGGCTACCTTAAAACAGGAATTCAAGGAAAATTTTATCATGCCATTCAATCAATCTATAATGCATCTGCTGCCTGTGTCAAGCTAAATGCATATTATACTAAGTGGTTCCCTATACCTTCAGGGGTGAGGCAAGGTGATGCTTTATCCCCAACTCTATTTGCTATTTTTCTCAATGACTTAGTAACAGAAATAAAACAGGTTGGAATGGGAGTAACGTGGAGAAATAAACTGAGCATCCTGCTTTATGAAGATGATATAATATTGCTGGCAGAAAATGACAAAGATTTGCAAAAGATGCTAATATGTGCAGATAAATGGTGCAAGAGGTGGCGTCTTTCTATCAATCCCAAAAAGACAGAGTTTAGAAAACCTGGTAAGAAAAGAAGTGAATTTCAATTTATTTTTGGTCATAAAAATTCACAGATAAGTATAAATAACATTGGCCTAATCCAATCCAATCCAATCCACTTTATATATATAGCACGATTTTAACAAACACAAGGTTTCCAAAGTGCTGCACAGCAAGATAAAAATACAATAATAGAAGCACAATAAAACAATGAAGTACACAATAGGATAAAAGTAATAAAATAAGATAAAAACAAATAAAAGAAATAAAATATGATAAAATAAATAAAATTAAATCAAATAAAATGCACTGCCCGCACAAGATAAAAAATATGCACATACACATAAAATCATAAAATCAACACGCTACATGGTGTCAAAAGCCAAAGAAAAGATTGAGTTGTGGAGAATCTAACAGAGCTAACAATGTGTAGCATGTCCATATTGACAAAAGTTTCAACATTTATATGTATAATGCCTGATCTAAGCAGTTAAGTAACACTAGCTCAAGCAATTAGCCAACAACACAACAGCAGTCAGACCTGGGGTCGAATTAAGACCTGCTTTTTTTGTCAAAATGGGGGCCTCCCTAGTGTAGTTGTTAGAGCACTTGTCTTCCATGCGGAAGGTCTAAAGTTCGAATCTTGATGGAGTCAACATCAGCAAAGGCATGCGGTCACAAGAAGTTCTTCTGCCGAATCAAACGGGATCAGATTCCCTAGGGATTAACTCCAGAATCTGTGCTATGTCCTCAAACTGGGGCGCATCACAAGCCCGTTGTAGACGGGAGGTTCCAGACATAAAAATGGATTCTTCTCATTTATTTGTCAAAATGTGTGGCCACACTCAGAGTTTGATTGGGAATCAGCTTTTAATATACGTTTTAAGTTACAGTTTTAAGTACAATGTGTTTTTTACTTGGAGCTCTGGAGGCCGTTCACAATATTGCTACCGAACAGTGTTGTTGGTCCCAAATTACACAGCTAGGGAGGTATTTATGTAATGAAAGGACGTTATGTGTGTGTCTGTCTCTACATGTATTTGAATAGGTGTGTATGGTCTGGCAATTTTACAGGGGACAACACTGATTAGCATTTTAGATGTTGACTGTTTTCATCTGGTGCAATATCAGTTTAAATTACTTAATTTTCCTTTGTCTTTTAGAGTGCATCACAGCAGGGCCCCGGTGCCCAACACCTCTCCACTACAGCCACAGTCCATGATGTAGGATGCCAAATGGACTCTCCACAAACCTCACTGGGCACACAGTCTGTGGCATCTCAAAAGATGGTATCGATCAGCATGTTAAAATGATGTTTTAAATTATAATATTACTAACCTCTGCCACATTAGAAACTCACTGTCAACTGAAGCCGCAGAGACTTACATGAACGTCATGATCTTATCTTACATCCAATACTGTATATCATGTTATTCCCAGGCAGACAAATTGGTATAAAACCCAATAAGATCACTTCATAATAGATAAGCTCTGAAGGTTCCTGACAAGAAACCACCACAGTACCACCACTGCAATCTGCTTGCTAAATACAATATGTTAAGCTTTGATAACTTAATTTAATTTTCAGACATCTGTTGGGCTCATAAGATAATCAACAATGCGTAGAGCAGGACTTCTCTGGTTCCAGTGACCCTGAACTCCTCCACCAGGCTGCTGAATGGAAGTTGCAGCTTGGTGTTATGCCCATAAAGGGCGATGCTGCTGAGACTCCCCGGCAGGCGCAGCCACCTGCGCAGGAAGCTGTTTCTCTTCCTTTCAAAGCTCTCCACAGTGGTAACTGGAACTTCACAGATCAGCAGTGGCCAGAGGAGTCGACACAGAATCCCATGTTGATATATCCAGGCCTTAAACTTACCAGGAAGTCCTGACCTGTCCACAATGGAAAGCCAACAGCTGAGGTCATCACTGGTCGCTTGGTGTGCTGCTGTGTCCTTCAGGTTGCTGGTGAAGAGTTTACCCATGGCTTTGACTGGCTTCTCAGTCACAGAGGGAATTTTGGTGGAATTTTTCCATTTAAGAAATGGAACTGGTCCTTCCTGAGGACCAGAGACATGGATTTTGCAGGTTTGAAGCTTATTCTTGCCCATGTCAGAGTCTTTTAAGACCTTGAAGGATCCACCTACACTCAGGCACTGATGTTGTGTTAACTGTCAGGTCATCCATACAAGCTCTGATAAGGGGTTGTCGAGTGCCAGATTCGGACAAGGGGCCTCTACACCCCACCTATGCAGACTTAACGAGCCTCGTCATGGCTAGTGCAAACAGGGACACAGAAATTGTACAGCCAGTGATGATGCCCTCCTCAAAATGATGCCATGCTGATGTTAATGACCCAGAGGATAGCCTCAGCTAGCGGAGGCTAACTGGCTGTGCTTCCCTATGGTCATGCTCCCAGCTAGCTCCGGTTTGTTATTCAGGTTAAAGTGTAAAGAAGCAGCAGATCTGTCCGCGGACGTCCGCAAGCCCTGTGCACGCAAAGCTCAGATTTTACGACTGTGCGGACTCCGCTCCGCACACCAGTGTCACAAGACTGCTCGACATGTATTTTTCACATCGCCATGACATAAACGTGCAAGAATTGGGGGTAATGTAGTGTTTCACGGACATTTTTATTGGAAACTACAACGTGGAAGTGCGCTCAACGCTCCACTTATAGTGCGCCCAAGTCTGTGAGCACCTTAAATTAAAACTCTCGGCGCACACTGCAATACAATCAAACAGATGAGCAACTCAGAGCATCAGAAGTGTCTCTGACACCAGACTCAGAGCGGCTCTGAGTGCGCTTGGGGCTCATTGACTGTGTTAGTGTTACGTTTAAGGCCTCCCCCAAAAAAACGGGAAAAAAAGCTCCGAAGCATCAATTTTTTTTTTTTTCACAATCGAATCCCGTGGCATTGAACGAAGCTTCGAAGCTTCGAATTTTTTGGGTCAGCCCTACTCGCCTCCATCTCAGCAAGTATATTACATTTATTAGAGGCACCATCATGCCATTTGCCATTGCTCACTGGCTGTAGCCTTTTATAGGGAGGGAGGGCCAAGGGCTCCGAGAGGAGGGAGGAGGCGGCGATTCACATGTACGTACATGAGCTGGACCGGCTTGTAAACAAGGGGCTGGAGATCAACACAGAGAGAGGGTGTGTGAGGTCATGCTATACTCCAGATGAAATTACACCCCTAGTTCTTCACATAGCGATTTTTTAATTCCTTCATTCTAGAAATGATGAATTTCACTTATTGCCCCTTTAAATTGTTGTAACGGTCAACGATAAGATCTTCTCCAGGACATGGTACCTTGTCAGGGCCAATCCGACTAGCCGGTGCTGGATCGAACCATAGGCAATAGCGAGGTCCAGCCACCACACTTCCAGGTCACCCTTGCGCTCCCATGCCTCTCTGATGAGTTGGGTTACCACACCAGTGAATTCCATGCAGCCTTGGGGCACCTCCCTTCTGCAATGAGGTGTCTAAGAAGTTGCTCTTCAGGAGATACTCAATAAGGCGATTGGCAACAATCTTGAAGAAGGCCTTACATTTCACACTGAGGAGAGGAGTGATAATATCCTGAATTGCTCGATGTTGCCTGCATTTGTCATTTTGTGGATCCAAACACCCTCTATGTACCTCCACTGATGAGCTTCAAGCACTGTTTGAAGACCTTGTACAGTACTCGACTTGGACCTGGGGCTGAAGATGCTCTGGCTGACTTGATGACCTCCTCCAACTCTTTAAGTGTGGGTTCCTTGATGTTGAGCAGGTTTCTGGGTTCAGATGGTGAAATCAGGACTTTGCAGTGGCCAAGGTCTAGCTCCCTCATGCTGTTGCTATAGGTGTTACTTAGGAAGCTGTTGAGCTCCTCCTCAATAGGCCCGTTTCCACCGCAGGAACTTCGGGGTAATTTTACGGGGCCGTTGGTGCGTGTCTCCACCGCTGGAACCACCCCGAAGGACAGAGTTCCGGAACTTTTACAGGGGCTAAACAAGTCCCTGCCTCGGAGTAGGTACTCAGAACGGCCCCGAGAAACTCCTGGCTGGGGCTTGAGGATTACTTGGTGCTGTTTGGATATACTCAGGGTGGGATGTGACATTTGTAAATAACAACATGTGGTTATCGTAGATTAGCTGGGCTAACCGTTAGCTGTTAGCGGTGTCTGTATTAACTCAATAAACGGTCCGTGAAAATTTTTTTTTTCCCAGCGGATATCTTAGTTACAACATGATTGAGATAGCAAAGCAGTTTTGTGTTGCTATGTGTGGTATTTATTCAGTTTTGGGAAATCACAATGTCTAGAAAGCATCAGCTGACAGGACGTCATCTGTTAAAAGCCTCCCATTGTCGGATACGACATGAAACTACTCCAGTTAGCTCAGTCATGCTGTAACTAAGACATCCGCTGGAACCTTCCTCCCACTCCGCTTTCACAGTGGAGACACGGCGGTTGAGAGGGCAGAGCAAGTGGACGTTCTTGTAGCAGTTCCTGTCCTCCAAATAGTACCAAGAACTTCTTCAGTGGAAATGGGCCTAATAAAAGTGAGGTGCCCACTGCACTTCTGTCGCAGCAGCTTCTTGGTGAATCTAAATGGATTCTAAATGAAGGCACTGTATCTATGAGCCTTCTCCTTGCCGCTCTTCCTGTGCCATTCAGCAGACTGAATGGTAGTTAGCCGCTCCCTAATCACGCCTCTAAGGTCTGCCAGGGCAACCTTATCTTCCACACTCGCCTCTCTTACTGGCTCTTCAGTTGCTCAGCTCTTGTCTGAGTTGGCCAATCTTTACTTCCCATCAATTTGGGTTTGGTCCTGCGGTTGTCTTTCTGGTATGTTGTTCCTTGACGCCAAACCTCTGTAATGCGATGCTGATTAGAGAGTGCTCATTGTCTGGAGCCTCCAGTTCACCTCATTCTTCACTTTTTTTTCAAGGGCTGCATCTCCATCGTCATCATCAAACTGGCAGCCGGACACAAAATATCACAAAACAGATGGTCTGCTATGGGGTAGTGCTTGTGATGCTTCGAGGAACAGGGCATTGTGGGGGTGTTTCTGGGCCCAGCTCCTCCTCCATCTCACCTTAATTAATTCTTAATTGCATCGCAATGCGGATGTGGACGACTGGGCATCGATTAAAAAATGACAAGTCGATTTTGTAAATATTTGTCCATAACATGATGTTGACGAAACACAAGAGGCCAAACTCAACTGTGAAGTCAGTGTAGCACCAGGACAGTCTACAACGTGGACCAGCTAAAGTCAACTTCTTGTATTTCATCTTCACAAAAGACAGCAGTTGCAAGCTTGTGTTAATTCACTGTCTAAGTAATTACATTTACGAGGAGAACATGAAGTATATTGTGAATACTTACTTACACCATTACCCAGAGACTAATGATAATGAAAGGAGCAGTGATCAGCGACCAACACATGCTGCAGCATTAACCAAATTAAAACACCTCTGTAGTGCAGAAAATAACTCTTTGCTCAGTCTTTTAAAATCCCGTACCTGGCCTGCCCAGTATCTTGGCTTTCACCGGAGCTTACGGAGAAAGAGGCTACTCCCCTCTGCTGGCATAACATAAATAACAACACAGCGGCTGCGGCTGAGACTCCTTCCTCATGTTATTCTTATACACTACACACAGGAGACTATAAGGTGCTTTCAAATAAGTAATTAATTCATCAATGCAGTCAACTTTTTAAAATAAAAAGGATGCGGACCATATATTATTGAATGGAACGTGAATTGCATACTGTTACAGGGGAAATATTACAATAGTCTATGCAAACACTGGACCCTACGCAGGTCTGTGTATTTCCCACATACAGTGGTGGAAAAAAGTTTTCGGACACCCTTAAAATTTTACACAATCTCAAATATTATCATGAAATATTTGTGGAAAAATCTTTTTTGTGTTTCAAAAGGTGTGGCTGCATTAGACAGATACAAACAAATACAAATTATATTTTTTTGTTTATTGTTTACAAGAAAAACTAACAAAACTGAATTCTTGACAGTTTCAATATGTCAGTTCTCAACATTGTCGGTATCAAAGTCAACAAATAACAGAGAATGTGTTCAAAACTGAACAAAAAATAATTAAACCATCACATCATCAAACTAATATTTAGTAGTCTTGCCATTGGCACGTAGTAGAGCTCTAATCCTGGCTGGCATGTTCCCCACGAGCCTTTCACATTGTTGAGGGGTAATCTTGTCCCATTCTTCTTGATTTACTGCTAATTCTTCTAAATTCTTTGGTTTATGCTTTGAAACAGACCTTTTGATAATCCACCACAGATTTTCAATGGGGCTCATGTCCGGGGATTGAGCTGGCCACTCTAAGACCTGGATACTGTGCTCCTGCAGCCAAGTTCTACTGGCCTTGGATGTGTGGCACGGGGCATTATCTTGTTGAAACATCCAGTTTTTACCTCGACGGAAAAGTGCACGCGCAGAAGGGAGCATGTGGGTTTCGAGAATGGTACAATACTTGGTAGAGTTCAATGTGCCATCATAGACGGTGAGATGACCAACACCAGCAGCACTCATGCATCCCCAAACCATGATACTGCCTCCACCATGCTTGACAGTAGGTACTGTACATGCTGGAGATAATGCTTCGCCTGGCCTTCTGCGTACCCTCACATTAGTAGGAGGACGATAAAGCTGGAAACTGGACTCATCTGACCACAAAATCTTCTTCTAATTCCTGGCTGTCCAGTTCTTGTGTGCCTGGGCCCAACGACGCCAGGCTAACTTCTGTCTCTCATTGATCAGGGGCTTCTTGATAGCCTTGTAAGACCTTAAGCCATGATCTAAAAGTCGGCCACGTACAGTGCGGGTGGAACACTGGACACCAGTTTGGTTTGACCACTGCTGCTGAGGCTCCTATGATGTCATTCGGCGGTTTTGCCTGCACATGCGGATCAGGATGCGGCCATTTCTTGCTGAAGAAACTCTTGGATGCCCAGATCTTGGTTTGTCTTCCAAGCTGTTGGTTCGTCTGTATTTCTGCAGAGTGTATCCAACTGCTGAAGGACTGCATCTGCACATGGCTATCTGGCGGCAGCTGTACCCTTCCTGGCTGAGAATCTTATCTTCAGGCGTGTTTCCTGCGTTAGGTTCCTTGTTTTAGCCATTTTTGTGTCTGAAGAACTTTCAAATGTGCTGGCTTTATGTAGACACGAAGCTTGGCAACAAAAAATGTGTCTTTTAATAAAAAGAACGACCTTCATCACCGGCACCAAAATGACCCAATACTCAAAATTTCTTATGTATTTTTATGGAACCAATCAATTTTAAGTTTTTGATGGCTTTTTTAGGATTTATTTAGTATTTTGGCTGTGACTGTACTAGAAGAAATTGCACTTGAAGACCTAAGAGTGATTCTTAATGCAATATTTCACAAATGCATGGGGTGTCCGAAAACTTTTTTCCATCACTGTATATGTATATCCCACACACAACTGTAAATCTAGCTTTAAAGCTCCACAGTGTAGGATTACGGGGATATGTTAATACTAAGAATTGTTGTGCTTTGTTACCGTGGAACTACTACACACAGAGTGAGTCCTCATCCACAGAGTCCGTCATGTTATTCTACAGTAGCCAAGAACTGACACATCAGACACTGACTCTAAATAGGGCCACTTGTATTTAACATTTTTGCGCTGGCCACAGACGTTTCAGTTGGTTGCTATCTGCAACCTCACCACTAGATGCCACTAAATCCTTCACACTAGACTGTTAATATCACATAAAACATCTAACTATAAGGTCTTTCATCTAGAGAAAATAAAGAAAAACACAAGGGAATGTATAATATGATATATTTAACCAACTCCATTGGCTTACCATAGAGATCAGGGTTACTCCTTAGATGGTGTTTAATAAAGTTTCTTCCAGGTAATGGCATCACTGACCCCTTAACTCTGTCCAATACCTGCAAAAAAAAACACATTAAAAGAAACTCATATATTCTTTTTATTCTTTGAGCTAGGTTTATCATGAAAAAAAATTCACATGTATCCATTGTTCAGTCACGCCTGCAGCTACATAAAAAGTGTATATGTAGAGAGGCAGTGGCTCATACCTGCACTGTGTCCACATTGAAGAAAGATTGATAATACCCAAAGGTCCAGAAGCCACCAGTTGGTTTCTGTCCTCCTAACAGCTGGAAGCACACACATCTTTCAGCTGCTGTTCATTCAAAGCATCGAGACTCTGTTAGAACCTGTGTCATGATGACGTGTCATGATGAGTCAATACAGATACTTTACACACCTCTGAACTCTCCTCCTGACCCTCCTCATCCTCTGAGAGGTCTAGTTTAACATCCTCCCCTCTTTCTCTTTCTCTTTCTCCTCCTGCTCCTCCTCCTGCTGCTGCTGCTGCCGTGCTGGTGTTTGAGGCAGACATACTGAGTGTGGAGGCTCCCGGGTCTGCAGTCAACAGCTCTGCTGCTTCCTCAAACTCTTAAGACATGCATTGAGAAACACAGGGAGATAGTAAAGTGGCTGTGTTACTACAAGCCTGGTTGTGTACATAACAAACAGTTGTACTTCAGGCCGGTACCTGAAGCCAGTTCAACTCAGTCGGGCTCTCTCGCTTTGCACAATTAATATGCATTTTAATGGTCAATATGTATTTAGTGTGGTAAACTAACCCCTATCAAATTTTCCACTTATTTTCTATTGGCTGATTGGACAGAAACATTAACAGAGGGCTTATAACAGGACAGTCTGATTTTCTGAGGGGATCCATTGACAGAAAATCTCATCTCAAATACAAATAATACGCAAAATTATTCCCGAAAAAGGGTCACATAATTTTGCTAATTTTTAGCATTCAAAAAGGAGCTCCTTAACAGCCAACTCATCATATAAATATTCAATATCAGTTTTTTTGAAAACATCAACAAAAACCTGGAACAAACTGTATGGTCTCTCTTAAACCCTACTGCTGTTCCCTCAAGGCCCAGTTGTTGTAATCTGTAATCTGATCAGATTTCAGATATCAAATTAGATCAAATCTTGAAAATGGGCAGTTCAAAAGAAAAAAGGATTCTGAAATCCTTAGATCATGTAATCCAGTCTTGGTTTTGATCTGAATAAAACCTTCAGTAGGTGTTGTTGAAAACTTTTTATTAGGATTGGGATACCTCTGATCAAAAAAATCTGGATCCCAGCAGAAGGTTTGATTCCGGGTGGATTTCAGGAACATAATGTAACACAGAGTTTAAGTTGGTCAAACATTCATAAAATATAATAATCACCCAAATAGCTGTCAAAATCAACCAAAACTTATTTAAAGTTAGAATTTCAAAGATCCCTGTTTTGTTCTCCTTGGCAGAAACTATGGTGATAAGCGGTAACTGTAGCATGTTTGTTGGCAGACTGCCTGTGATATGTAGTTCCATTTAGACCACTGGTTGTCTGGATCTGGTTATCTTGAAAAGTTTGTGTGTGGATCAGGGTGATTTGATCCTCAGCCTTAGAGATAAGGTAAGAAGCTTGGACATCTGGAGAGAGCTTGGAGGAGAGCTGCTGCTCCTTTGCATCAAAAGGGGTCAGTTTAGGTGTTTCGGGCATGTCCCAATGTTAGGAGGCCCTAGGGCATACCCAGAACATGCTGGAGGAATTACATATAGGCCCATTTCCACCGCAGGGACTTCGGGGTAATTTTACGGGGCTGGGGCCGTTGGTGCGTATCTCCACCGCAGGAACCACCTGGACAGAGTTCCAGAACTTTTACACGGGCTAAACAAGTCCCTGTCTCGGACTAGGTACTCAGAACAGCCCCGAGAAACTCCTGGCTGGGGCTTGGGGATTACTTGGTGCTGATTGGATATAATCAAGGCGTAGATTAGCTGGGCTAACCGTTAGCTGTTAGCGGTGTCTGTATTAACTCAATAAACAGTCCGTGAAAAAAATATTTTTTCCAGCGGATATCTTAGTTACAACATGATTGAGATAGCAAAGCAGTTTTGTGTTGCTATGTATGGTATTTATTAAGTTTTGGGAAATCACGATGTCTAGAAAGCATCAGCTGACAGGACGTCATCTGTTAAAAGCTTCCTGTTGTTGGATACGACATGAAACTACTCCAGTTAGCTCAATCATGTTGTAACTAAGACATCCGCTGGAAAAAATATTTTTTTCACAGACCATGACCGGAGTTATTACAGACACCGCTAATGGCTAACGGCATCCCTACGAAACTACATTGCCCCGGTCAAAATGGTCGCGCAACGTTTACGTCACATAGGAGCCCGGTAACTTTACAGGAACCTTCCTCCTACTCCACTCTCTAAGTGGAGACACGGCGGTTGAGAGGGCCGGGCGAGAGGACGTTCCTGTAGTAGTTCCTGCCCCCCAAATAGTACCAGGAACTTCTTCAGTGGAAACAGGCCTTATGTCATCTGGCCTGGGAATGCCTTGAGGTCCCCCAGGAGGAGATTGAAAGTGTTGCTGAGGAGAGGGATGTCTGGGATGCTTTGTTTGGCCTGCTGCCCCTGCAACGCGGCCCGGATAAGTGGTTGAAAATGGATGGATGGATGCATGTATCCTGTATAATTTCATGCAAAAATATAAACTGATGGATTAAGGTTGAATTACACAATCTTTACCTTGGAACTGTAGATCATTAGGACTGGCCATTGCTCCAGTGATCAAACAGCAACCTCATGCGAGACCTAGGAGAAGATAATGGATGGATGGATACAGATGAGCACTGACAACAGTGTTCACATACTAGGGTTCCCTGTACGCTGAGCAGAGTTTATTGGTCAACTGATAGGTTATAGGCTATGAATTTAGCTATACTTATATATATATATTTCATGCAATTTTGCTGTAGAATTTATGAGAAATTTAAAGATAAAATTTGCTAAAAAAACAAAACAAAAAAAACATACCCTAAAGTATAATCATACAACATAATCTGATCAAAGCTTCATCATATCAAATATTAATTAAAAAAAAAAAAACCTTCATAGGTTACATAAATCTTTCAGTGGATTGTTGTTTTAATTTTT
Organism: Epinephelus cyanopodus; assembly: GCA_026686955.1. Lineage (NCBI taxonomy): Eukaryota > Metazoa > Chordata > Actinopteri > Perciformes > Serranidae > Epinephelus > Epinephelus cyanopodus. The sequence goes on from CM048929.1 coordinate 38,017,745, forward strand.
CATGCAATTTTAATGTAGAGTTTATGAGAAATTTAAAGGTAAGGTAAGGTCTGCTCAAAATGCAACATAATCTGATCAAAACTTCATCATTTTACATATTAATTTTCCAAAAAATCCTAAATAGGTTACATAAATCTTTCAATTGATTCTTGTTAAAGGTGACCCCCACTATGACTATATCAACTTTCATGTAATTTTACTGTAGAGTTTATGAGAAATTTCAAGAGAAAACTTTCTTAAAGACATGACGTGACGCTACTTTTTTTGTGTCCATATGGTTTAGTCAAAATTAAAAGGGTTAAAATTTGAAAATAAATGTATGACTAACTTACAAACTTTGTGTGGATCCAGTATAAAATGTCTGCTTTCAATACATTTTGAGAGAATACATTAGAGGATAATGGCAAAAATGTCTAAGTGTTGTAACCATAAAAACTTGCACCAAATAATTAAACTTGCTTAAAAAACACTAAAATTCTCAATAAAACACCATATCAACTAGTTTGGCATGATGTTTAAATTATTACTTTTTTTATATTCAATAAAGGTAATGGAATAGTACAATTGTTCTAAATATGAAATTTAATTTGGGGAATCATGAAAGTCAAGCAAACTACATTAAGTGTCAAGTGGTGTAACCACCGTTTAAGAGGCCATTTTGTCAAAATTGTTAAGAAGGCCATGTGACAGGAAATGGTATTACAGGGAAGGACCCCTGATGATCACAACTGCTGCATGACAAGGTTAGAATCTCTTAAAATTACTAATAAATTGATGTTTTTAGGCTTTGGTCAGGTTTGGTAAGTGTACATATCAAATGGTATGACCCTAGAAAAAAAAAATTCATAAAAATCATTAAAATGAATATTTACTTTAAAAATTATGTTTGAAATATTGACACTAAGGCCATGTGCTTACACAGGTGTCCATGGTAATGCCTGTCAAATTTGATTCTAAAATGAAATGTCAAATGGTGTAACAGGTTACACCATTTGACTCCTATTAAGAGCCTTTCTGTTATAGGCAATTATGTCAAATATCAGCAGTTTATGATGGTAATTTGTTAGATATCAATAGTTTATGATGCTAATTAAAGATGTATTATAAAAAAAATACTTTTTAACTTGTACAGTAGCTTTAAAATATCTAAAAATCCAATAATTAATTTAAGTAGAAGTGTTACTCAAACATTAAAATTTCTGTCTGTAAAATACAATTATTTACATTTCTGCTGTTTCATTAAAATATATGATACATCTATAGAAGTATCATATATTGTAATCAAAAGTAATCAAACTAAATAAATAAAATAATTTTTCCCCATTAGATGCCAGTTTCGAACAAGGAAAAAGTGGCTCGTCATAGAGTGCTATTGCTAATGAATGCTAATGCTGCAGCAAGGGCCAACTATGTTGTTATTGTCAGGTGACTTTTTTCTTAACAGAACTTAAGATACAAAACGAGTTAAATTTTAAAATGAAACATGATTGTAAAATGTATTTTAAGCAAAGAATTTACAGTAGAAGATATTAGCTCACTGTTGCCAGATGTTCTTTTTTCTGAACTGAAATAACATGAAAAAAAAAACAAGTTCACTTAACCTTGTTGACTGTCATATTTGATTTTCAGTGTCAATTTCTTCAACAAACAATGGTGTTTGACTGTAGAAGGAACATGGTCAGGCAGTGCATCATATTTTTATGAAAAATACCAGTTACACCAATTGACACAACCCTACTTTGGTCAAAATTGAAATCACAATTATGCAAACGATTATGCAGCGCATGTGATGACTTATTTACGGCAACTCATTTCTGTCTCCACATAGTCGCGCGTTTACAATTCTCCTCTGCTCACTGTATCGCGCACAGTGGAGTTCGGCCCTGATGTGCACACACACACACACACACATTCACACGTGCACGCACACACAAACACACAGACCAACATCTCTCGCTCTCCCTCTGCCATTTTCCGCATGCTGTTTTTTTAAATCTTCAGCGATCATCTGCCCCTCACACTATTCAATTTCACCTACTTGTCTGGGTAGTGGAGTGAACAGAGGAGGGGGGGGGGCAGTATTGCACATGCGCAGCTTCCTTGTGCGTTTGATTTGCAACACAAGACAACGAGAGTAAACTGACAAGAAGTGCATAATCATTTGATAGGGCTGTGCGATATGACGATATAGATCGTGTGACGAGAGAAAAATGTCTATCGTTTCATTCATTCTTAAAATGTGTTATATTGTGATATTATCGTTATCGGGATATGAAATGACCTATATCATGATATGAGATTTTGGTCATATCGCCCAGCCCTATGGTTTTATGTTGACTATTTTGTTTTCATAATCGTTGAAAGCCCAAATCGTAATCTAGATTAAAATTCGATTAATCGAGCAGCCCTACTGTCCACCAACGGTCCCCATCCAACTTGACTGGGCTTGAGAGGATTTGCAAAGAAGAATGGCAGAAAGTCCCTCAATCCAGGTGTGCAAAGCTTGTTGCGTCATACCCAAAAAGGCTCTAGGCTGTAATTGCTGCCAAAGGTGCCCCAACTAAGTACTAAGTACTGCCACCTGACCTCCGTAACTCTGCTACCCTGCCTATCTTCAAATCTAAACTCAAAACTTATCTGTTCAGACTTGCTTACTCTCTCTAAACTGCTTCACACGGTCCCCCCTTACTTTTATTGTTTGTTGTCTTTTATCTTGTATTTTATATCTTTGTTTTTATATTTTCTGTACAGTGACCTTGGGTGTCCTGAAAGGCGCTTTCAAATAAAATGTATTATTATTATTATTAAGTAAAGGGTAAGTGACTTAGTAAAGGGCCTGAAAACATTTCAGTTTTTCCTTATTAATAAATTTGCAGAAATGTCTAAAATTATATTTTCAATTTGTCATTCTGCGGTTCTGAGTGTAGATTAATGTGAAAAAAAAAATGAATTTAAATGATTTGCAGCATTAGGTTGCAACATAACAAAAGTGAAAAAGTGGGTCTGAATACTTTCTAAATGCACTACAGACAGTGCACAGCAAACTCAAAGGGAAATTTTGACTATCTTATTTTTATTCGATTGTATCTTATTTATATATGTGTTTCAACAGAAATTTCTCTTTAAATTTTTCATAAACTCTACAGTAAAATTGAATGAAAGTTGGTATGGTCAAAGTGGGGGTCACCTACAACAAGAATGCATTAAAAGATTTATGTAAACTATTAAGGATTTTTTTTTAATTAATACTGAATATGAGGATGTGGAGGGGGGGCATGGTTAACAGTAGGCTGCAGGAAAGAGAGAGAGAGAAGTGCGGGGGGATGATAGGGACAGCTGCTGCTGATTAATCTGACTGCTCTTTCTCCCCTTTTTTTATACAGTACTGTGCTGGTCCTGGAGAGACACGTCTGCTCTCTACAGAGAGGGAATTTCTGCCTGTGTGTATTTCAGTTAGTGTATGGAAGAACTGTACTGCAGGAGCCGGGCAGCTGCGAGCACACTTGTTTATTATTTGTTGTAATGATTATTGTTCGGAGCAGACAATGGGTATAAAAGTCTGTAAACCTGACGGAAGATCTGTGTGTTTGTGCTGGGAAAACTCACGAATGTAGTAAGACAGCTACAGAGGAAATTATTAAATATTCAGCTGCAATTTGAGCAGACTTTACCTTTAAATTTCTCATAAACTCTTTGGTAAAATTGCATGAAAATTAATCTGGATGTAGTGGGGGTCACCTACAACAAGAATCCATTTAAAGATTTATGTCACCTATTGAGGTTTTTTTTTAAATTATTATTTAATATTAGGAAACTTTGATTACATTTTGTTGTATTTTGAGCAGATTTTACCTTTTAAGTTTCTCATAAACTCCACAGTAAAATTGCATAGAAATTATGATATGACCATTGTAGGGGTCACCCAGAATAGGAGTGGATTAATAAAACGAATAATATAATAAGCATTTTATTTAATGACAGGTAAAAAAAAGTTTGTCGATATTTTTAATTTAGAGCTCTACAGTACAGCAGAAAAACTTCTGACACTTTGTGACTGAAATTCATATAATGTGCAAAACAATGCACTGTATATTTGGTATATCAAAGGGAGAAACAAGGAAGAATGCATTGCTGAAAAACTGGCGTCTCTCACGTCTGGCTGTTTCCACCATCCTTACCGCAGACACGCATTAAAAATCCGTGTCGCGGCTGTCTTAACGACAAATGACAGCTCACTTGACCGCAGTTGTTGAGAGCAGATTTAATGCCATTTATTGGATAGGAGAGGAATTAATGGGGTGAGGGCATCTTAACCATCTTACCATACAGTTCTACTCTAACGTTAATACTCTGCCTCTGCGTCATGATCAGAAAAAAATAAAAACCAACCTGTTCTTGTACAGCAGGATGTCCCTGGTGATGATGATGCGTGACGGTAACAATAGCTAGGCTAATCTGACGCTAGCACTCTTGTTTCTCATCTGTTTGAAGACGTGTAGGTAGCTGACGTAAATATAAAACACCACAGCCCGTGTAGTGTTAATAAACTCACACAGAAAAAATATTGGTACTCCGCTCTCAACTGTAGTTCATAACTATCGCAGCTGCTGTTTGCCATGCAGGTCAGGTGATCATGTCTTCCGGTACACGTCACCACGTAAACAAAGCTGTCACGTGAACGATCTTCTTTTTAAAATTAGTTTTTATTTATTTTGATTAAAATACAGTGTGTAGTGTGTAATTTACAGTTAAGCGACACGTCGGATGCATTTCCAATTTACAATAAACTTAACTTCATGTATTCTTTGTTACCAATACGCTTTCTGTTCAAGTGACCGCAAGTGGAACGTTTGCGGGGTATTGCTTTCTGTCGGAAGATAAAAAATGAGTCACTTTTCGGTTGCCATTTTGGCTCCATGTGAGGTGAGTTCCGGATGTTTCTTCAGCGTGGAGGTGACAGCACCGGTGAATAAAACCAGGTGAAATGGCTTCTTTGCGGGCAATAAGGAGGATGTTCTGCACGGCAGCAGACACAGCTGCAGCTCCGGTCACAGGCAGCAGATGGGAAAGGTTGAAAAACAGCAAGGCGGGTGAGAAACGGAGTCAGCTGACGTTAGGGTTTGTGGAAGGTTACAGGGTTACTACGAGCCAACGTAGTTTTCGATATGATGTTAAAGTAAACAATAGGTAATCCTGCTGCAGCATCCACTAGTATTAAAATGTTTGTAGAGAGAAACATGATTACGTATTTTCATAAAAACGTTCCAGTGTGCATGTTGCAAATATTAGCACAAATATGTCTAACTATGTTCCCCTTGTAATTTTGCTATAAAAACATTAGTGTAGTTATTATCAGTCTGGTCAAGGTTTTTTTCATAACACTTAATAATCACAGCAGCTGATACAGGCCTGTATAACTTCAGTCCTGTGTATCAAGAATCTGTTTGATAACGTCTCTTGACATTCGCTCCTGCACCTGTTACACTGTCACAAAAAAATAAGTGAACACTTGATGGTTACAGTACAACACCAAGTCAGTTAAACTTCAGAGATATCAATCTGCCCACAATTGAAAATCTATTGTAAAACTCGTCACAATCTGGAAAACATGAAGCCTAATATGTAAACAAATATTTACAAGCCCAATAGAAGTCAACACTTTATGAAACTAATTAATCAATCAATTTAATTATTTTTTTATTTTTTATCTTTATTTCAAATGAGCTGAAATGAGGATTAGCAGAAAGCTTCCAAAAATGGGTTGTCACGATATCTTATAAACACATAATCTAACAAGTAGGGATGCACGATATATATTGGGCCAATAAATTATCGGCCAATAATGGGGTATTTTTATAATTATGCAACATTCCGATAATTAAAATTATAGCCAATAAATAGCACAAATAAACCAGACTGCTTTCATTGACTTAACAAGAGCAGCATCTACACACCCGGCACAGTGGGTGGTACATATAACTTCAAACCTAGTTTGCAAGCCACCAATAAGGTTGTAGGCTAATCTATCATGGGATATTGAGATGGCGTCTGGGTGTGTTTATAAAAATGCAGCGTGATGATATAAATATTTCATGTTTTCATTTCATGCCAGATGTAAAGAGGACCTGCTGTTGTGCATTCAACCTGTTCATATGAGTCACCTGTCACTGTTTGTGTCTGTTAGTAGAGACTCAATTCTGCAGTTTAGTTTATACACTTTACTGATACAACAGAGAATTACACAGTAACACCGGGTGTCATCATTTCCCTCTCTCTCTCTCTGATTAAAAGTCATTTTTACATTCACATCCTCATGTTCACCTGTAGTGTAGGATTATATGGGGGCAGGGACATTGAGAGTATTTGACAATACCCCAGAAAATCTCCCTCTTTTTCACAGCCTGGTGTTGGCAGGTTTGGGAGAGTCAGAACTGTTCTTTGTTTTTGTTGTGTTAGCAATAGTGATTTCATTTTAATGTGGTTAGGTCGGGTCTATGGAATATTAAATCATCCATATTTTCTCACCACATCTTAGCCTTTCTCACCCTCAGGTGTACATCAACTACAAAGTTTACACTTCTTTGTAAAATACAAAAATGTGAAATTATCGGCTATAGGCCTTGAGAAGCAGGCGACCAGCAGATTGGTTATCAGTTGAAAAAAATCCATATCGGTGCATCCCTACTAACAAATGCTTCTGAAGTTTGTGGCTGTTGCAGCTGTTATAGGAACCCTTTTATAAAACAGTTAACTTTGATAAAACCATTTCAGAACTTGAACTTAACCACTGCATTTGCAGAAGTTCACCAACATAGTTATTAAGGCTTTGTAATTTGTCGAACTAAATGAGTTAGTCTTATTTTTTATTAAATCAACTTTCTTTAAGGAATATAATTGATGGTGCTATTTGTCAGTGCAGGTGCCCCGCTGGAGTGCAGACAGTCACAGTGTAACCACAGTGGAAAAAGTTGTTTTTGAAAGGATAGACACCATGGAAAGGGAGAAAACAGTCACAAAAAGTTTTTTTATTTTGAGAGCCCCTCAACATAAATACAGCACCTTGGGTGCCTTGGTCCTGACCACATCAGTCGTACAACAAATAACGTTAAAGCACACCCTCTCGTGTAATATTGCTTACCTACAGAAACAATTGGTGGCCAGTCTTTATTTTTTTTATCAACAGCATATTTAGTTCCCTTAAAGTCAGAGAGGAGAACAGAATCTGTGAGACTGTGCTGCTCAGTCTGAGGATCGATTTAATGCCATGAAATTGAAAAGTATTGTCCAGGAAATAGCTAAACAGTAAATAGGACAAAGAAACTGGTTTTTCACCACCATACTGTGTAACCATTCTCTTGAAATTGCTTTGAATTGTGTGTGTTAAAGACACCGTACAGGACTTAAGGGCCGTCCACACCAAGAACTATAACTATAAATATAACTATAAATATACAGTTTTAAAAATCGTTCTAAACTCAAGTGTTTGGCAGCGTCCACACTACAACTATAACGACAACGATAGTGGTGGACGATATCGTTTGGATCACTTTCAGAGCGATTTGATGAACGATAGAAACACTGACAGCCAATCAAAATCCATCCGAAATGACAGGTCGAGACATTCATCACGTCATGTATACTCACTAAGAAAGCTCCTTACTGGAGGTGCCCCCTTTACATTTCCCCAGTGGAGCAACAGAGGAATCCACACTTTGTCTGACATTTGTGATAAGAAGGGCCTCAGAGCATTCAATGATTTGCGAACTTCTTTTGACTTACCGGGCACTTCTCTTTTCCTGTATTTGCAACTTAGATCTTCTATGCGTGCCTATGGTGTACCTTGGGGCCATCCTTTACGCACCCATGAGTTACATGCCATCTTAGATGTAGGTGTCCAATCAAGTGGTTTGGTGTCTAAAGTAGGGCTGCAACTAACGATTATTTTGATAGTCGATTAATCTGTCGACTATTTTAATAACTAATCGATTAATCGGATAAACGAAGAAACTTTTTTTTTTTGCTTATTCCAAAAATATTTTTATTTTCCAAACACCTGAGCTTACTTCTGGTGCTTCCCCTGAACAGCAGCACGACACAACAATATAAAATAAATAAAAATAAATAAAAATTAAATAAATCAAACCGCACACTGATTCCAACAGGTACGGGAGGAACTAGTGCAAAATAAACAGCAGATCAGCAGCACAAGATAAAATAAAGATCTATGCCTTGAGCTTGTAGATTATGGAATTATGAACATGTGTGCAAATCTACCAATATATATTCTTTCACATGAATGTTAACAAATCTTTGCAACATTATTAGCCAACGTTAATCTATTCCAACCACTCGGACGCAACAATAGTTACTGTACCACCTCCGGTTTTAGGCCGGCTATCAAGCTGTGTATTATTCCCACAATTTCCAGCCAACAATATATTTTTTTAATGTATTATATTCTTTTACATGATCGCTCCGGTAACATAGCGGCCACGAGAGGGTTAAACTAAGATGGCGGCGCCCAGTCACCCATCCACTACCACGATAACTTGTTTATTTCTCGCCTCTTTACTAACTACGGCAGTTTTTAAATATCGGCATGACTTAAGGGCCGTCCACACCAAGAAAGATAACTGTAACGTTAACTATAACGATAACAATGGCAGCATCCACACCAATGAACGATATCGTCGTGTTGCTAGGTTACCCCAAACACACACTGCTCGGTGCGGTCGGCAGGGGAGCATGGTGATGGATAAAATGGATACTGATGACCTGTTATTGCTGTATGTTGCGAGAAAGAAAAAGGAAACCAATTTGCCGCTTGCTCCACTTGTCTGTCTGTCTGTCTGTCTGTCAGCTCCATCTGTCATGAGACAAACATGAATGAAGACGTGCAGTTTATTGTGTTTCACCAGCGACGAGCTGTCATTACGCGCGACAATTACGCACGGCTGCGCGCTCTTTATAACTCACTGTGTGAACCTATGTTGCATAATAAAGATTGCCCCTCAGTAACTTCATCCTGGCGCCTGAATTTTATGAATGGAGGGGAAAAGAGGAGACGCATTCCCCTGCAAAATGTATTTTATTGCAGTTATTTACCCGGTATTTGCAAAACAAAATCACTGAAGTTAAGATTCTGTCACAAAGCTATATTGTTACGGATCTTTGCACATGTTTAAGTGGGTGTATGGAAATCCTGGAGCTTTCTTAGTGGGTATACGTGACATGATGAACGTCTCGACCTGTCATTTCGGATGGATTTTGATTGGCTGTCAGTGTTTCTATCGTTCATCAAATCGCTCTGAAAGTGATCCAAACGATATCGTCCACCACTATCGTTGTCGTTATAGTTGAAGTGTGGACGCTGCCAAACACTTGAGTTTACAACGATTTTTAAAACTGTATATTTTAGTTTATAGCCCTTTACCCTGTGTCTGCTGAAGTGCCACTGCCTTCATCCAGGCTAACAAACACATGTTTTCTCTTCAGATGCTCACGCATCATCGATGTACTCCCGTGCCATGCAAAACGAGCGTTGCAAATGTTGCATTGAACGCCCTCCTTTTCAGTCTTGGTGAAGTTTTCCCACACCATTGATGTTTTAGGTCGGGATTTGGGTTGGGTTGTGTCCATGTTTTTCTCCACCGCTGCCTCGGCCATGGTTGTTTCTTTTCTGTGCGTCCTGCTGATGTTTACACGCCGGTATCCACGGACATATATAAAGACCCGACGAATCGATCACAGAATTAGTTGGCAACGATTTTTTTCGTCACGACGAATCGACATAATCGATTCGTTGTTGCAGCCTTAGTCTAAAGTATATGTTCTGTTATTGAACTCTTCTTGTGGTCAACTTGCTATTCATCAGGTGTGGGAGAGAGACCTTGGTAATGTGGATTGGTCTGCTGTCTTGGACAACCTGGATGGTACATCCAAAAATCCTAATCACAAACTTATTCATTTTAACTTTATACATAGACTATACCTCACTCCAAGAAAACGTTACCTCATGAAACTTGTATCCTCTCCAAATTGCCAACTATGTTCCCTTGGCCTCATGGGGTCATTTTTACACATGTATTGGGAGTGTCCCGCAGTTACTACTTTTTGGAAAGAGGTTGCATCTACCCTATCGAATTTACTGGATGTGCATATCCCTTGTTGTCCCAGGCTGCTGATTTTGAATGACATATCATCACTGGTTCTGTCTCCCGCCAAACACTATGTTTTGTTTTCGGGCCTCACAGCAGCAAAAAAGATGCTAGCGCTTAGATGGAACCCCCCCCATACACTCACTCATGTGCAATGGCTGACGTCCTTTTTGAACATTATACTTTTTGAACAATCTATAGCCAGAATACATGGGGCTACCGAAAGGAGTATTCAGGCATGGACCTCTGCCGCAGGAGAAGTTAAAAAGCTGCTGACTTGAACTCTTACTTATAAACTGTTTGGTTGTACTGAAGTGCATTTTAATTTAAGGCTGTCAGTTAATGATTGTGTACATCATTAAATATAGAGCTATGGTGGGAGGGGAGGGGAGGGGAGGGGAGGATACTGGTCGCCACAGGGGTGGGGGGTTCGACCTTGTATGGTCACAGTGGGGTAGCAACATTAATATGTCTGTTGTTGTAAGCTTGTTTCTTCTACCTCTGCTGAAATAATAAAATAATTGATAACAAAAAAAAAGAAAGCTCCAGGATTTCCATACACCCACTTAAACATGTGCAAAGATCCGTAACAATATAGTTTTGTGACAGAACCTTAACTTCAGTGATTTTGTTTTGCAAATACCGGGTAAATAACTGCAATAAAATACATTTTGCAGGAGCCAGGATGAAGTTACTGAGGGGGGCAAATCTTTATTATGCAACATAGGTTCACACAGTGAGTTATAAAGAGCGCGCAGCCGTGCGTAATTGTTGCGCGTAATGAGAGCTCGTCGCTGGTGAAACACAATAAACTGCACGTCTTCATTCATGTTTGTCTCATGACAGATGGAGCTTACAGACAGACAAGTGGAGCAAGCAGCAAGTTGGTTTTCTTTTTCTGTCTCGCAACATACAGCAATAACAGGTCATCAATATCCATTTTATCCATCACCATGCTCCCCTGCCGACCGCACCGAGCAGTGTGTGTTTGGCGTAACCTAGCAACACGACGATATCGTTCATTGGTGTGGATGCTGCCATTGTTATCGTTATAGTTAACGTTACAGTTATCTTTCTTGGTGTGGACGGCCCTTAAGTGTCCTTTGTTGTGCTGCATCCTTCCTTCTGTCTGTAGGTGTATGGTGTCGTAGCCTCTTCTCTGACTACAAAGACGCATCCTGGGAGGTGGTTGTTGGTTTATGGGAGCGTCCGGTCAAAGCATCTGTATATGCCTCACTGCTTGCTGGGACCTGGGCCTGCTTCTACACCAAACCTGACTGCTCGTCCTTTGAAGCCACCCTGCTGGAGTGCTCCAACCAGCTGGGCCTGCTTTCCCCGTGGATCCGCAACGGGACCTCTGACAGCCACATACAGAGTCTAGTAAAGCTTCGTAACGAGGGCCGGCTCCGCCATGCCAGCCTGGGTCTTCTCTCTCTGGTGTACTATGCCGACTACGACCCTGACACCACACTGTATGAAGCCCAGTGCTCCAATCTGTCAGTACCCTGGAGGGAGCTCCCTGAGCGGATGCTAGATGTGGGCTTTGTTGGCCGCTGGTGGGTGCTGGACTTAAAGATGAAGGACTGTGATGTGAACGAAGAAGAGTTCAAGCACCTTCCAGCACACATGCAGGTGACCTTGCCACCCAGTGTTAGGGAGGTGGAAAGGAATGAGAGGTTGCACAAAGAGTCCTGGTTAGTACTGACTCAGGAGGAAGAGAGGGAAGAAACAAATGTGAACATAAAGGAGGAGAGTGTCAGTGAAGAGAGCCAGATAGCAACACCGAAAGAGTAACATGCTGAAGTGCTGTTATTCTTTTTTTTTTTTTTTTTAAAACAGTACTGGATTTAAAAAAAAAAAAAACCACGTACAGAGCTAATTTTTCAGTTATGAATTGTCCAAACTATTTACTGCCACCACAAGTGGCCAAGGAATGAGGAAACATCCACAGCTTCCTCATCATAGTAAAAGCAGCCCTCTTCAAAATCTTGAGTTTTATTTATTCCAGCCTGTTTTTTGTATCACAGAAAGTAATGCAATCATTTATACTTTGAACCATGTATCAGTAAATATGTCAGTTATTTCTAGATATCTTACTTTTGTTTTATCTCACTTGTCTCCCAACTCTAACATATTTATACAGACCACCAGCTGTTTTAAGATAGCGTTTTCAGTGTGTGATGTCTTTTTGTCCCCATCCCATCAACCTGCCTTGCCTTGTTGTCTTTTATTTAATTTAGGATTTTCACACATTTTCATCAGCATTTGTTCAATGTTTTGAGTAATCACTGCCAAACCTCCTTCATGTGAACATGACTTCTGTATTTTTCACTCTTTAAAATGGGTCAAATCCAATTTCAGGAGAGCTGTGTACTGTATATTGCTTGGCTTAGCGCCTCCTTGTCTAGCTATTGCTTTTTTTTAATATTTAATGTGAGACTACTGCTGCAGAAGTGTGAGCTCCATGCTGGAGAGCCGTTGATAGTCCGCCTGCGTACATACATGCACACAGTGACAGGGCTAACTCTTAGCATCAAAAGTCTAAAGTTATCTCATGGTTATTAACAGAGTTGTTTTGGTGTTGCTGTAAGTGCGATGGGACGTTAATGGGCACAGTGTCTGATGATAGCTGCTTTTGTGTTAGCTCATGATAACTGGGCAGACGTTAAACTGACTAGGACGGAAGTTGCTCTGGACCCTTGTGACAGTCCTGCAGTGTTGCATCTAACCTAATGACAGAGACAGAAAAATTGCTGCTTTTTCTTATGTTAACTCTGAATGTATGGTTTAATAGAATAATTAAAGCCTTGCTGTTTTAATCATTCTGATTCGAATTGCGCTTATTTCCCATCGTAGACCAATTTATATTCCTGTTCATATGTTTGATATTTTTGTTGTTGTGAGTACTCAAGCAGGCTACATATGCTGATATCTGTGTATATAGATTAGGGGTGACTTAATCCTGTGTAATATTTTAATGTGAGGGTGAAAATTGCTGTTCAAAGAAGACTAAGATCCAAACAGGGTTTTGATTCTAACGGACAGTAAAAGTCCTCTAATTAATGCACTTTGATACATGCTTTGATATGGACTGAATCAATGAGGAAATGAAACGGCATGTCTAGGGTTTCTCTCTCTCATCCCAGGGTTAAATAACTCAAGAGTTTTCACTAAACCTGCTTTTTGAAACAGGGCCCAGGCCTTTGGAGTGTAGAAACAGGGTACTGTGTTGGTAAACACCTTTGTCAGGTCAGTGCGTGTCATGTTGGCAGGTGCTTCCTTAGCTACAGTTAGTAGTTTGTCAGTAAAACTATATTATCAGTAACACAGACTTAAACCATTAATTTTATTTCTTTTTTAATTTCTAGATGTACACTATTTTCTGCACAGTGGAAATATGCCACTTCAATTTACAGAATACTGTGAATGTAGAAAATCTGGCCTGGGCCCTATAGGAAATATTTACTCTTTTTTTAACTCCCTGAATGTATCACTACATTGCACATTCAGAATCAATAAATACATAATCATTATTTGACAAATCATCAATCGTATGTGTTTGTACACATACATACAACAACTCGCTGACTTTTAAAACATGACAAGGGGTCCCAACTACACACAGCTTTCTCTGGGGGGTCACAAGCCAAAAAGGCTGAGAAGTAATGGTCGTATAATATAAGCTCATATGTTTTTCAACCTGAGAAGTATAATTCTTTACTTTGAACCATAGTGGAGCAGTACAGAAGTATAAAGAAGCATACAATGGGAAAACTTAATTACCAGAGTAATCAGAACCAGAATCAGAGTCAGGATCCTCACATCCTCTGCTGAGTATCCTCTTCTTGATGAAGGAGCTGATGTTCAGCTCCAACTTGAGGTCCTGAGTAATGAAGGAGCCAGGTTAAAGACTCCACAGCATCAGCTGGGGAATCACACAGGGTGATGGGGGAAACTATATTAAGGGGTTGAGCTCCAGGTTGTTTTCACTGCACCAGAGAGGTTTTCCAGGTAGGAGGTTCAACAAACCCTGAGTCTAATCCTGAACTCTAAGTTGATTTACCCTGAGATGGGAAACTCTTGAGTATCCGGTTCCAGAACAGCTGATTTGAATTAGTTCAATCAACTCTGAGTAGGTACACCTTGAGTTAAACGCGTGCACAACAACAATAAAAAGGCATCATCAGTGGAGCCCCGATACCTCGACCATGGCAACCGGAGTGAAAAACCAATCAACTTATTTTACACCTGTGGAACTGGAGGTGCTCATGAATGTCTACAGCGAATATGGGCATATATTTAGTTCAAAAAGTAACACCGCTAAGTCGCGTAAGTTTGAATGCCACACTTAATTAAAATCGTAGCATACAGGTGAAAAAGTGGTGGAGTTAATAGACAAACATGTTCTTCCTTTTTTCTATTTGTGAACACCATAAACTTAGTTTTATTCCAGTTCACCGATAATTTGTTTATATCAAACCATTTTTTGAGTTTAACCATCTCATTCTCTATGCTCTGTACTAACATATTTAAATGATCTCCTGAACTAAGAAAGCTTGTATCATCAGCAAACAAAATAAATTGCATTATCTTTGATACATCACATATGTCATTAATGTATAAAATAAATAATTTTGGCCCCAAAACCGAGCCTTGTGGAACTCCACATTCAATTTTTAAACAATAAGACATTTTCCCATCAAACTGTACATACTGTTGTGTAAATAACTTGTTATCCAATCTAAAACAACTCCTCTCATACCATATGAGTATAATTTTGAAATTAAGATGTTTGTGATCTAACGTATCAAATGCTTTCTTTAAATCAATAAAAACTCCTATTGTGTATTTTTTGTTATCTATTGCAGTTGTGATTTCTTCTATTATGTTCATTAATGCTAGAGCTGTGGAATGGTTACCCCGAAAGCCATATTGACTTTCATTGAACAAATTATTCTTCACAATAAAAGGATCTAATTTTTGTACAAATATTTTTTCAAGTACTTTAGAAAATTGTGACAGCAAAGATACTGGTATGTAATTAGTAAGATTCTGTTTATCTCCCACTTTAAAAAGTGGAATGACCTTTGCCATCTTCATTCTATCTGGGAAAACTCCTTTGCAAAAAGAAAGATTAAAAAATGACTTAAAGGCTTTGTTATACAGTCAGTAGTCTTTTTCACGATTATCATGTCAATTCCATCACTGTCTGTAGATGTCTTGTTTTTGCATTTTGTGACCACAGATCTAATATCCTCTTCGCTCACCTCCTTAAGGAACATGGATTGCGTCACTTTATTTTCTCCATTCCAACCAGTGTTTATTTGCCCATCCTGTTTCTCTATTGAGTTTACAAGATTAGGTCCAATATTTACAAAAAAAGAATTAAATTCATCGGCTACTTCATTCATATTCTCTATAACATCCTTACCAGTAGTAAAATGCTTAGGCAGACTTGTAGATACAAGTTTATTTCCTATTACTGGGTTTAAGATTCTCCACATTCCCTTTATATTACTTTTATTGTCCTCTAGCATTTTACTATAATAGTCTTTTTTTGCTTGCTTGACCTCCCACCTGATAAAGACCATGGAGAGGACTATACTCAACTACCTCCGACCCCTGGTTAGAACAGAACTGGACCAACTGCAATTCGCATATCAGATAGGCATTGGGGTGGATGACGCAGTCATCTACCTGCTCCACTGATCACTGTCTCACCTGGAGAATACTGGAAGTGCTGTGAGAGTCATATTTTTTTACTTTTCCAGCGCTTTCAATACAATACAACCATCTCTGCTCAGGAGGAAGCTGGAAGGAGCTGGAGTCAACCGCCACCTGGCTGCGTGGTCCATCGACTACCTCACCAGCAGACCACACTATGGCCCTCATTTATCAAACGAGCGTAGAAACAGGTGCAGATCTGAGCGCAGGATTCATCTTACGATAGGACACACGTGTGATTCATGAAACGTTCGTATCTGACCAGTCCCAGCGTACGAATGATCAGGCCTTGATAAATGCGGCAGCTGAAATCGATCGTCATTAGCATGTTACGCCCTTAAATATTCGTGGTTCAGAAGCCTCGCCCTGTGAGGTTGCAACATGGAGAAGAGAAATATTGCAAAGAAGAGAAACTTTTCCGAGCTGGAAATCGGCACCCTAACGTCTGAGATGGAGGTAAATAAATACGTGCTTTTTGGAAGTTTAAAAACTGGCATTAAGGAGCTCATAAAAACGCTGTCTGGAAGAAGATCACGGAGGCAGTCAACAGCGTCGCCTTTGACAAACGGAATCCGGCTAAGGCTTGAATAAAATTCTCAATAAATAGCCTATAATCTAATGATGATAATAAAAAAAAATCTTTTATTCATCCATAGCTTAATAGCCAATGCCTTTACGTTTAGGTGAAGAAAAAGTGGTGAGACTTAAAGCTGCCAACAAAAAGCCAACAGGCAGAATGGAGGAGGCAAACCAGACCAGAATTAACTAGAATCTAAAGAAAAAAAAAACTGAATAAAATGTTTTAATGACTAAATGTTGTCCATTGTCTGTATTGAATATCCCTATACCCTAATAGGCTATACTTGCATCACATTACTGATTAAATAGGCCTACTGTAGAGCACTTACACAACCTTCAGGTATACTTTACATTTTAGAAGCGATGAATGAGGTCCTGTCTCCTCCGTATAGCCCCCGTGGAGGCTGTGCTGGCCACGGTTCCCTGGGCATTGGTTAATCTGGCTGCGCCGGCACATCAAACAGCACTCCATTGTCTAAAGCAATATTGTGCAAAACTGCACAGGCCAAAATGATGTCGCACACCTTTTCTGGGTATACAGCAGCGTTCCCCCCGCTGGTCCAAGACAGAGCCACCTGCCCTTGAGTGACCCAAAGCAGCGCTCCACCGTGACCCATGTGCGTGTGTGCGCACTATTAAGCCTGCGCTCCTGCTCTGTGGCAGGGTTTGCAGCGGGGTTATAAGGTATTGAGGGGATAACCTTTGTCACATAGAATAAGAACCATACCAAAATATTGTCATTTAATAGCCTACTTTGTTTAGATTTACTTAAGGCAGTTTACTTA
Source organism: Epinephelus cyanopodus (assembly GCA_026686955.1). Taxonomy (NCBI): domain Eukaryota; kingdom Metazoa; phylum Chordata; class Actinopteri; order Perciformes; family Serranidae; genus Epinephelus; species Epinephelus cyanopodus. The sequence continues at coordinate 38,034,990 of CM048929.1, forward strand.
TCGAGGAGATGACTCCGGCTCTGCAGTCCACTGCCACGTAGCCACGCACCCACGCTACTGTTAAGGAATATAAATGTGTACAGATACCTGTACACCTCCAATTGTTGGGGGTTCGCCTCAACAATTAACTGGCCTACTCCTCGAACACCAGCATCCTGTACAGGAAGGGCCAAAGTCGTCTCCACCTGCTGAGGAGGCTTAGGTCCTTTGGAGTATGCAGGACACTGCTAAGGACTTTTTATGACACTATGGTAGCATCTGTCATCTTCTACGCAGTGGTCTGCTGGAGCTGTGGAAGTACAGAGAGGGACAGGAAAAGACTGAACAAGCTGGTCAGGAGGGTCTGCTCGGTCCTGGACTGTCCCCTGGAGACCATCGAGGAGGTGGGCGAGAGGAGGATGTTAGCCAATCTGATATCCATCATGGACAACACCTCTCACCCCCTACATGAGACTGTCCACGCACTGAGCAGCCCATTCTGCTGAATGGGCGCTACTGCAGGTCATTTATCCCATCAGCTGTCAGACTCAGACTCTTTGACAGCAACATCTAATGTAGTGTAACACTGCCACATCTGCTGCATAACACTGTTTATACCATCCCTGCTAAGACCCTGTGCAATTTACATACTGCAATATCCCATATCTTCATTATACTGTGTATATATTGTAAATGATCTTGTGTGTACAGTAATAAAATGTAATTCTCTCTCTCTCTCTCTCTCTCTCTCTATATATATATATATATATATATATATATATATATATATATATACACATTTTATGTATAAAGCCCAATATCACAAATCACAATTTGCCTCACAGGGCTTTACAGCATACGACATCCCTCTGTCCTTTGGACCCTCACAACGGATAAGGAAAAATTCCCCCCCAAAAAAATGGTAGAAACCTGAGGAAGAGCAACTGAGGAGGGATCCCTCTTCCAGGACGGACAGACGTGCAATAGATGTCGTACAGAACAGATCAACATGATAAATTAACAGTATGACACAATGAGACAGAAAGCGAGACAGAGAGACATGCAGGATAGACAGTAATGACAGTAGCTTACAACAACATTAATGAAAGTAATATTATAATTAATAATAATATATTAATATCTGATAGTATACATGTGTGACAATAATTATATGTGTATAATAACAGTATAAGTATGACTAATGATGCAGCAGCAGCAGGAGGCATCTGGCAGGACCACGGCAGCAGCACAACCACACACGTCACACTATCCAGGCACCGCTGCAATACAAGTTAACCTGAGAGGCAGTGGAGCACAAAGGCTCCGGAGAAGAAGCCGAGTTAATGACATCCAGAATGGCCAAGTTAGTGACGTGCAGTAACAGGAAACGAGAGAGAGAGATAGAGAGAGAGAGAGAGAGAGAGAGAGAGAAGGTGCCCGGTGTATTATAGGGGGTCCTCCAGCAGACTAGGCCTAAGTCAGCCTAACTAGGGGCTGGTACAAGGCAAGCCTGAGCCAGCCTTAACTATAAGCTTTATCAAAGAGGAAAGTCTTAAGTCTAGTCTTAAATGTGGAGACGGTGTCTGCCTCCCGGACCACAACAGGAAGATGATTCCACAGGAGAGGAGCCTGATAGCTGAAGGCTCTGGCTCCTGATCTACTTTTGGAGACTTTAGGGACCATGAGTAACCCTGCACTACCCGAGCGCAGAGTTCTGGTGGGATAATATGGCACTATGAGCTCTCTAAGATATGATGGACCATGACCATTTAGAGCTTTATAAGTTAACAGTAGGATTTTAAATTCAATTCTGGATTTTACAGGGAGCCAGTGCAGAGAAGCTAAAACAGGAGAAATATGATTTCATTTCTTAGTTCCTGTTAGTACACATGCTGCTGCATTCTGAATTAGCTGGAGAATTTTTAAGGACTTACTAGAGCTACCTGATAATAGGGAGTTACAGTATTAAAGCCTTGAGGTAACAAAAGCGTGGACCAATATTTCTGCATCTTTTTGGGTCAGGATAGGCCTAATTTTCGCAATATTACGCAGATGAAAAAATGCAGTCCGTGAGGTTTGTTTTAAATGAGAATTAAAAGACAAATCTTGATCAAATGTTACTCCGAGGTTTCTTACGGTAGTGGTAGAGGCCAGAGCAATGCCATCGAGAGAAACTATTTCATCAGATAAAGAGTCTCTGAGTTGTTTGGGGCCAAGAACAATAACTTTAGTTTTGTCTGAATTTAACATCAGGAAATTGGTGCTCATCCAGGTTTTTATGTCTTTAAGACAATTATGAAGTTTAGTTAATTGATTACTTTCTTCTGGCTTCATCAATAAATACAACTGTGTATCATCCGCATAACAATGGAAATTTATAGAGTGATCTCTAATTATTTTACCTAAAGGAAGCATATATAGAGTAAATAGGATTGGTCCGAGCATAGAACCTTGTGAAACTCCAAAACAAACTTTAGTACGTAAGGATGATTCATTATGAACATGAACAAACTGAAAACGATCAGCTAAATAGTGCAGAAGTTAAGTGTTCCAGTCTCTGTAGCAGGTCAATGGTCAATTGTGTCAAATACACACATATATATATATATATATATATATACATATATATATGCACTAAGCTGGTTTAAATCTTGTATACATGTACATACTGTATTTTTAAATCTTTGATTTTCTTTTATTCAAGCAACATTGTCACCCTCGTTTATCTGCCTGTGCTTTGAGCTGCTGGGAAATGTGAATTTCCCATGTATGGGATTAATAAAACTTATCTTATCCTATCTTATCCTATCTTATCTTACTGAAAACCTGCCAGTGAGCAGGTTAGTCAGTTGCCATAGTGATTGACTCAGAGTTTGACTCTCTTTCTGGAACTTAAAACCCAGAGTTTCCCTCATTTCATACTTAACATCATACTTAACATACTCAGAGTTTTCACTAAATCCATTTTCTGGAATACCCCCCAGGTCACCAGATAGTCAGTCCCACACCTGTATGTTGACTCATTCCTGCAAACATGAGCCCAATGTGGGTGGTATTATCCACTAACTTCAGGCTCTTGACAGACTGGTGATTGGAGGTTCAGCTGTGGGTGTACAGAGAGAGGAGCAGAGGAGAAAGGACAGAGCCTTGAAGGGGCCTGGTTCTGATGGTCCAGGACTCCAGTGCTTGTTTCCTTCGTTTCACTTGCTGCTTCCTGTCAGCCAGGGAGTCTGTGATCCACCTGCAGATGAAGTCGGGCACATACAGCTGGGAGAGCTTGTCCTGATGCAGAGATGGGATGATGGTATTAAAGGCAATACTAAAGTCCACAAACAGGATCATGGCGTGGGTTTCTTTGGAGTCAAGCTGCTGGAGGATGACATAAAGACCTATTTTGACTGTGTCATCCACAGACCTGTTGGCTGAGTAGGAGATGGATCTATGGTAGTTAGATTAATAACATAATAGTGATGGTTTTGAGGTGGCACTCAAAGGACTTCAAAAACCACAGAGGTCAGAGCGATGGGTCTGTAGTCATTAAGTACTGCAATCTGGGATGATGGAGGAGGTTTTGAAGCAGGCTGGTATGTGGAGAGCTTTAATGTGGAGAGAGACACAGAGTGGGGAAGAGGAGTGCAAGGCCTCTGGGATGGCTGGTGGCCCCTCCTGAGGTGGATGAGGAGGAGCTGGTGGTCCGGAGCTGATGGATATTGTTGGTTGAAGTGTGTAAGCTTGTAGCATACAGCTGTTGCCTTCACTGTCAGATGGTTGTATGATAATTGCAGGTACAGTATTTCACTCAGCATCTCATTGTAGATTCATGACCCAGTCCGTTAGTTCCACAGATACTTATCAGGGAGTCTCACAGACTCACTGGACTGATAAGCCAACCATATAGAGGGACTTAAAGCCCTAATGGGGTCAAAGGTGACTCATGATGCCACTAATCAGACTCACAGGCAGAGGCTATCACATATCACCTGGAGGAAGTCGGAGGTCAGGGGCCAGCAGTTTTCACTTGTGAGCCGAGTTAAATGTCACAAGATTCAAGGGCTAAAGGTGTTTTAGGATGAACCATCAGGGGGCATTCTAGTGCAAAAGTATTAATGAGCCCAGCCCTAGCATGGTTATTAGGGACAGAGCCAATGGCAGAAGACTCTTGCCAAAGGCAAGGACCCTATTGTTTTTAGTGTTTCTTATTCTTTCTTTCTTTAGTCTTTCTCCTGCTGCCTCTTTGAGGACAAATTTCACCCCCTAAACATGCCCAAAAACTCAAAATTGGCACCCTTGTCAGAACTGGTGAAAAATTTGGTAAAATGAGAAACAGAAATTAACCCCTAAAGTGCCAAAATGCGCTCTCTAGCGCCACCTAGGCACACTAAAATGACCACTGCAGCCCGTAGGAATGTCGTAGAAATATCAAACAAAAACTGTCTTGTTTGTCTAATCAAGACCTACAGATCACCCATGACACCCCTGAACTAAATCAAACAGGAAGTGAACTATTTGCCCTTCCAAAGTAAGATTTCGCCTAAAAAATGCTATTTTTTCAAAAACTCTCTCCTCCAAGAGAGTTTATCCTATCGGCTTCAACCTCACACACATGACAGCTCACACCCTGCTGAATAAAACTTTTGTGTAACTTTGTCATTTCTCGAATGGTTTGGATTTTATAAGCGCTCAAAGTTGACGTGTCACAAAACCTCCTGATGATCTTCGAAAGCTGTCTCATAGGAAATGAATGGAGAGAGGGACCAGTCATTGGGCATTTTCTAGCCTATATAGTCCAGGGGCCAAGGGGCTAATTTTCACAAATTGGTATCACTTAAAGGGACCACACAATTTTGGTATTTTTGACTTCCTCTATGTCTCTAGTTTACATTTTGGTATGATAGACCTACGTATCTAGTAGCTTAATAAATTTTTTTGGATGATCTTTGGGTCCTCCCCAAAATTGAAAATAGTCAAAATTGAGGCTTCTTCAAAAGGGACAGTGTCTGCCTTATCACATGAATCTCGGGAAATAATCATCAGAATGTCACCAAATTTGGACTGAATGTTCACAGACAGTTGCTGCACACAATGCAGTAAAGATTTCATCAGTACCTTGCTCCTTTTAAAAAATATATACACCTAAACACACATGAATTATAGGCGGACATGGAATAAGGAATAAAAAATCCAAAAGGCATGTATATATGTGTTTGCCATTATTAATGTAAATAAGCCAATCACCCAAAAACTGCATTTATACATGCCAAAGAATGTCATCTTATCATAAAAGTAGGTTATTAGATTATTCACCTCACCATCTGATGTCACCAGCCCCTGACAGGTAGCTAGTGCAGCCAGAACTTCAAACAGACAAATAGAATGGGGCCCTATTAGGCCAGGAGCTAAAGGGATCGTTTTCACAACTTGGTAGGCCCCTATCACCCACAGGGACCAAACAATTTTGGCATTTTTATCTCTCTACAGGTCTCTAGTTTATATTTTGGTTTGATAGCCCTGCCTATCTAGTAGCTTAATTACAGTTATCACTCTGTAAACAAACTTACACCTGTGTAGGCAAAACACCACAAATAGGGTGAAAAATTAACTAATAGATATCCCCATGAAACTTGTCCAGTTGATCACTCATATTAAGACAAGTATTTTTTGTATTACAAATTTTCTGAAATATTTTATTTAAATATGCACCAATTTTCAACGAGGGGAAATTGATTATGCAGTTGGCCTACTAGCACTCAGAGCTGCCCAGTTGCTATTTGACCCATAACTAGGAGGCAAAGGGAGTGCTACCGCTTGCCTAAGGTGGACTCCCAGGCTAGCAGAGGGAAAGAGATGCCTTATTTCTCCATTGTGCGCCATCCTAAAATAGGGGGGCCCACCTGCTGCCCTCATCCTAACTAACACTCAGAGCTACTATACTGAAATTGAATGTCAGTGGAGAGCATGGAGAGACAGCAATGGCAGACTTCGAATCAGGTGGAGAAGAGACAGGAGCTGTGGCTGGTGGGTCCTTAAAACAGAGGGAGAGGTGGCATAAGGCACAGAGATAATGTCAACACTAGGAACACGAATTAGAATTTAGGCCATCGAGAGCCGTTATTAAGTATAGCACTTACTCTGTCACATCATTCATCATCCACATCACTATCATTCAGCTCCGGAAAACATTCCAGCTCATTTGCCTGTTGCTGCAGGTTTGTAGTTTACACATGTCTGTGCAATGCAGACCATTTTGCAGGCATGGGCATTCTGAAAGTTTACATGTTTGTGAGCAGGAGCATGATAGTATGGCCAATACAGCCTCTGGTGCAGGCGTACCTCACATCCACTCAATGGTCAGATCCTCATCATGGATCTTCCATCCATGATCCTTTGGATTTGGTACACTTGGATTGCACTCCAGACTCCTCCACCAGATAGCAGGCTGATATTTTGCTCGCAAGGCATGCATGTAGAGACAATCTTCACAAGGTGGAAGCTGACTGGAGTCTATTTCTCCACGCCTTGTACAAAATAGCTGGTAGTGAAGCGTGTTAACTTTGGTTTTGTTTGTAGAAGGCAGGTACATCTGACATGTGACCCCCTGGCTTTCCAAATAGGTCGTCTGAGACCTCCCAGGAGCTTCCCAACTCTCTGAATGTGTCTTGGCAGGTCTTGTTAGTCTTCAGTTTTTTTTAAATATGGCTGACTTTCCACGGCCATTGAAAGAGCTAACTGTATAGGAAGCTGCTTGGGCTTAACTATACAGATCAATGAGCAGTGATAACTAACATGTCTTTGGGGTCATCAGGTGGGAACCTCCTTTCACCAGTGTTTCATCTAGTTGGTCCCACGACACCTCCAGGAGGCTAGACAGTGATCTCTGGTGTCCCAGAGACACTCCCCTAATGCCAGGTCTCACTGCTCCCCGCACCAACCCAACAGCCTCCTTTACCTTACTTACACATGGCTTTCTCAGCCCAAACAGCACTGCCACCTTCAACAAACCCAGGCTCCGTACATGCGAGCTCCAGGTAGAGACAGTGCTGATACTACCTTTCCTAGCACATTCACCATACTCTATTTCACACATTGCATAGCATAACACACCAACACCAACATAAGCTAAAGTTAAAGGAGATAGAGAGGATAAACTCACAGGATCAGCAAACACACTCACCTTGCAGCATGGTCTCAAACAAAATGATTTCAAATAGGTCACTCCCACACTTAAATAACCTCCTCTCAGGAGAAATTCCAGGAAGAGGACTTCCTGAGGACTGATTGGTGGATTGGTGGATCTCTCCACCTGATCTCAAGGAGTCATGTACCCTGCTTAGTAGTTCCCCCTGCTGGCTCCCAACTGACATTATCCCTCCTCATGCAAATCCACTGACTAGCTCTGGCTGCTTCATCTGACATTTCCTTCACTGTCCTCCTCAAACGATGTCCCCGGAAATCCCCCAGGAGCAAGACAACTGATCTTGCTATGAATCCCCTACACCCCACTTCCACTGGACAAATCCTAGTTTTCCATCCTCGCTGCTCAGCTTCTGCTCCTAAGTCTGCATACCTACGCTTTTTTCTTTCATAGACTTCCACTGAGTCTTCCCAAGGAACTGTCAGCTCAATGAATTAAACTATACGTTGACTCACTGACCACAACACTATGTCAGGCCTCTGCTTGGAACAAACTATTTTCTGGGGAACGACAAGCTTTCTCTCTAAATCTACTTGCATTTCCCAATCACAAGCACCTTCTAGACGGTCACACCCTTGCCTCCTTCCTAACTTATCCCTTCTGTATTTCTCTCCCTCACGGACAAACTGAATTGCTAAACTCCTATTCTTAAAACCCTCTGAATTTCCCTTTTTCATTTCCCTTTGATGCCTGCAGCTAAACTTTTCAACACCCGGTTATGTCACTATGTTTATCGTACTCATGACAAGCTAACTTTAAAGCCTGACAAAATATGCTTTAAGCTTGTGGTACCTGAACACAATGAGCATGATGGGTCCCCATTTATCCACAGTTTTAGGTTCTGGGGGGTTGGTAAAACATGGTATGTAGCCTCTACCAGGAATCTAATACGATTCTCCTCCATACTCCACAGGTCCCTCCAACTAAGCTTCCTCTTCTCTACACTTTCCCAATTCAACCACTGTCCCTGTTTAGCCTGGGCCACTACCTTTGCAACCCTTAATATCTCCTCCTGTCTACGTATCTGTTCCACAGCTTTCTTTTATCTTTGAGACCTGCTTTATTCCATCACGGTTTGCCTGAGCCAAGCCCCAGGCCTCCCCGGCCAAACTGAACGTTACCTACAATCGCTGCATGCCTAAGAGCTGCCTCTGCCTCCTGAACTGCCAATCTTGGGTTCCACTTCCTCCCCTTGGTTGGATTTGGAACCACACTCCTAACTACCACGTCCTTACTCCCAGATAACAAGAGCTCTGTCCTGACCTTGGTACATTTAAATTCTATTCCTCTGTTAAACTAGATACTGGCAGCTAAAGTGTCCCTTTTCCATACAATGCAACACTACTTTAGACACCTAGGAGCGCCCAACCACTTCCTAATATAGGACCTAACCGACCTTTCAGTTCTCTCCAGAACGGATATTGGAATTTCATAAATTGATAATGGCCACATTAACCTGGGATATAGTCCAAATTGCAAACACCACAACGTCAACTTTCCTGGAAGTTCTGATTTATTTTTTCTATCCAATCCTGCAGCCACATCTTTTCTAAATTTCACCACCTGTTCTTCATCATTCAACTACCACCTACCTAAGCTCTTTACTGACTTTTCCCTAATTGTTGGGATTTCCTCATCATCTATGACAAACTTCCTGTCACTTAACTTCCCTCTACGTATCGAGACGCTTCTAGACTTACTAGGCTTGATCTTCATGCAGGCCCACTTGAGGTTCTTATTTACCTTCTCTAGTAGCCTCTTTGTACATGGCATTGTTGTGGTCACCAGTGTCATGTCATCCATGTAAGCCCTAACTGGTGGAAGATGCAGATCATGCTAGTATGCTCTAAACACCCTGAAAAACCTGAAAAACCTGGTATACCTGCCTTCTGCCTTCTATTAGATAGATAGAAATACACAAATGAAATCCTGCTTAATCATCACCTATGGGCTTCTACTCATGTGTGGTGGTGACTCTGTTTGCAGAGCTCCTGCCCTTTAACTGTATTTTGACGCTTTTGTGAGCTCGGACCGCTTCTGGGCAGAGATTTCTCCAGCCAGTGAAAGAGCGCAGGTGCCGTGCCCGAGCGTGCACCAGCGCAAGCCTTGCCTGAACCTCTTCTGTGAAGCCTTCTTCCATACCTCCAGGCTCCTTACACCTGGGAGAGCTGAGCCTGATAGGAGGGGCCGAATTTGAATGTGTGTTTGCAAACAGCAACGGAAAATCCTCCAGACCCTACCTTTAAGCTATTCCTTTCTAAGTAGCTAGCTAATCCCTGCGCTACTACACTAAAGAAAATCTTCCCCTGTACATTCAAGAGAATCATCTGGAATTGGCTAAGGTCTCCAAACTCCTTCTCCTTAGGAATGAGGACACCCCCTGCCCTACGCCATACTCTTGGGATAATTTGTTTCTCCCAAACTATTCTTAGCTGTTTCCACAAAAATGTAACAATATCAGGTGCACTTTTATAAACCTGGTAGGAGACTCCATTAGGCCCTGGGGCCGAGGAAGCCTTTGCATGCCTAACCACCTCCTGAACTTCCTTCCACCTAGGTGGCCTGACATCCATCTCATGCTCTGTTTCTCCTAATGGAGGAATATCCAGTGGAAAACCTACTATCCTATTCTTCTCTAAATCTGAATATGTATTTCTCAAATATTCTTCAACGTCTAGCCTTTCTGCTTTAAGCTGCTCTCCCTTTTCCTGGCTGAACAATCCTTTAACAAACTTAAAAGGGTCCCTGAAAACACCTGTCCTTAAATGTTCCTTCTTCCTCCTCTTTTTCCTGAGATGCTCTGCCCTTCTAATAACTGCTAGCCTGCTTCTCAGCTCCTCTTGCAGCACTTTAATTCCCTCCCTTTCGTCTTCTGTAGCCTTTTTCCACTATTCCACTATTCCTTAACTGTCTCCTTTCCTTAACTAACTTCTCTATTTATCTTTGCCACCTAGACTTACCTGACTGTACCCTCTCACCCCTCTTTCTCTCATGCGCCCCAAGCCTCTCTGCACCATATAAGTAAATTATATCTCCCATCTTTTCTAACCTTTCGATTGCATTTTCTCGAAGCCTGTTTAAGATTACTGAGAAATCTCTATTAAATATCTCTCATTCTTTACTGTCACTGGCACCTCTCCAGCTACCAGTCCACGCTCCATATTTTGGTCCTGACGAGGACTTGAACAGGCAACCCTCCGGTTCCTGACCTAAGTCCCTATGGACTGAGCTACTGCTGCCTTAGCAGGTGGGCCCCCCTATTTTAGGATGGCGTACAATGGAGAAATAAGGCATCTCTTTCCCTCTGCTAGCCTGGGAGTCCACCTTAGGCAAGCGGTAGCACTCCCTTTGCCTCCTAGTTATGGGTCAAATAGCAACTGGGCAGCTCTGAGTGCTAGTAGGCCAACTGCATAATCAATTTCCCCTCGTTGAAAATTGGTGCATATTTAAATAAAATATTTCAGAAAATTTGTAATACAAAAAATACTTGTCTTAATATGAGTGATCAACTGGACAAGTTTCATGGGGATATCTATTAGTTAATTTTTCACCCTATTTGTGGTGTTTAGCCTACACAGGTGTAAGTTTGTTTACAGAGTGATAACTGTAATTAAGCTACTAGATAGGCAGGGCTATCATAGCAAAATATAAACTAGAGACCTGTAGAGAGATAAAAATGCCAAAATTGTTTGGTCCCTGTGGGTGATAGGGGCCTACCAAGTTGTGAAAACGATCCCTTTAGCTCCTGGCCTAATAGGGCCCCATTCTATTTGTCTGTTTGAAGTTCTGGCTGCACTAGCTACCTGTCAGGGGCTGGTGACATCAGATGGTGAGGTGAATAATCTAATAACCTACTTTTATGATAAGATGACATTCTTTGGCATGTATAAATGCAGTTTTTGGGTGATTGGCTTATTTACATTAATAATGGCAAACACATATATACATGCCTTTTGGATTTTTTATTCCTTATTCCATGTCCGCCTATAATTCATGTGTGTTTAGGTATATTTTTTAAAAGGAGCAAGGTACTGATGAAATCTTTACTGCATTGTGTGCAGCTACTGTCTGTGAACATTCAGTCCAAATTTGGTGACATTCTGATAATTATTTCCCGAGATTCATGTGATAAGGCAGACACTGTCCCTTTTGGAGAAGCCTCAATTTTGACTATTTTCAATTTTGGGGAGGACCCAAAGATCATCCAGAAAAAATTATTAAGCTACTAGGTACGCAGGTCTATCATACCACAATGTAAAAGAGAGACATAGAGGAAGTCAAAAATACCAAAAAAAAAAAATTCTCATTCACTCCCATGTAAACTGTGAGGAGAAATTTCTGGACAACAGCTGAGGGGCAACACATCTTAAACTTGCGACCAAAGATCACATTTTTGACTCAACAAACATAACAAGGATATGTCTGAGTTCGGGATGAATGTATCTCTCTGCTGGTATGCTCAGATTGACGACTGGACTCACGGTTTGGGAATGGGAAGGACTAGTTTGAGAAATTTTAAACCCATGTTAATCTGCCTGGTATCTCAGCTTGTCTCTCCCTTTCTGTGCTCCTGTCTGCTGCACGTAGCTCATTAATCGTCATGACAACAGGTTCACTCACACGGACACAGGCTGGTGTGTGTGTGAGTGTGTACACATTATATATCAATGTTTTCCATCTCTCACATACTACTACAGCTTTTATTACTGATAATACTACTGCTACTTTTGTGATGTTGACTCTTAAATACATATTGTAACGTACTGTTATATAAAGTCCCTCTATTGCAAAAAATGACCTTGGAGCGTAGCTTTCAAATAATAGGTCGTATGAGTAAATGACTTCAACACAGCAAATACAGCAGTTGTTTACATATCATAATCATCAAATAAAACCATACGGGGCATTGGATAGTTAAGAAGTGGAAAAAATAATCAGTAGATTAATCTACAATGAAAAGTTTTAGTTAATAGTTCAAAATGCGCTCTATCTCAGCCAACTACAACAGTAAATTCCTGCTTTTTCATTAATGCATGTCATACAAATCTAATGATATGAAATTTAAAGGGGCAAAAAGCGAAATTGTTTCACTGCTAGGTTTGCTGTTGTGCACTGCCTGTAGACCAAAACAAAGTGTGTCATGAGCCACTCCTCCCTCTACCTCTGCTCTCCACCCCCCAGCCCACTCGCCTCATCTGTGCAGCCGAGCACCGCAGCCTCTCCACGGACTATTAAATCCAGACGGTCCTGGTGTTTCTTCCGCAGGCTCCACTTCACTCGGCTGCCCGATATACCTGCTGCTTCTTCCCACATTAACCTTAATAACAAACCAGGGCTTGGTGCTCCGGTTGGATCCGAATGGAGAGCCGGGGCTAACTTTAGCTGGGAAGCTAGCGGAGGCTAACTGGCTGTGCTGGCAACTGAGTGAAGTGGAGCCTGAGGAGGAAGCACCGGTTAGCCCCGGTTTCACTACAGGCAGATTCACTCGCCACAGGGGCAAGGAAATAAAACCTAAACAGCCAAGTTTGGCTTAGTTTAGCAGTTAGTGATGTCTTTCACTCACTCTCAGTCTCTGCCATGTTTAGCTATTTCCCTGCTTTCCTGTTAGCGTTAGCACTAGTCGGCTGCCACGCTAATGTCCCTACTCTTCTCCGAGAGCTGGAGCTGTGAGCCCACAAGCCCGCCGGCTCCCTACGGAGAAGAGTAGGGACATTAGCGTTAGCATTAGTCGGCTGCCACGCAAACGTTCCCATTCTTCTCCGTGAGCCCGCCACAGCTCCGGCTCACGGAGAAGAGTAGGGACGTTAGCGTTAGCATTAGTCGGCTGCCACGCAAACGTTCCCACTCTTCTCTGTGAGCTGGAGCCAGGGCTGGAGATCAACACAGAGAGAGGGCATGTGAGGTCATGCTATACTCCAGATGAAATTACACCTCTAGTTCTTCACATAGCGATTTTTTAATTCCTTCAGATCATGAATTTCGCTTATTGCTCCTCTAATAGTATAACAATCACATGGGACATTTTTCTAAGCACCATACTTTTCCTTTTCCTAATTATACTTCCATATTTTTATTTAAGTAACATTTTGAATGCAGGACTTTTACTCATAACAGTATGGTTTTACAGTATGTATAATGCCCACTAAAGTGTCATCACAATTTTTTTTTTATGTATTTTTTGTAAATTTGATATTTCGTGTTTTAATTTTATTTCCATGTGTAACCAACCTGTTTCCACCATTTTCTACACAATAATATTGTAGTTCACACATCAGGAGTAATTAATGTGTTTATAGTCAGCAGGGGGCAGTGTGGTGCTTTAGTTGGCTCCAGGACCGTCTTTACGACAGTACGGGTCACTTTACAGTCTCCCTCTTTTTTTTCTTTTCTTTTTTTTTCTTGTTGTCATTTCCAGTTGTCAAAAATGGTAAGTATACCTGTGCAAGGGGGTGAGAGAGTTACAGTTGAGTGATGCCAGGAGATTGATCAGGTTACATTATATCATAATGCAGGACAAGAAGACAAAATATATTTAAGGTAGGCCAACACAAATTAATTTAAAAAACATGGAAACCACTCTCCCTCTTTCTTCTGAGTGAGGCTAATGAACAGACGTGAAGTTGCCCTGTCTGATTTATTTCTCCTGTTGGTGAAACAGTAATCTAAGATAATTTACTTAATACAAGTTCACTATTCTAATATGTTGCTGGATGTCTGAATACCCAGAAAAGACATTGTTGTAATGATATATGGATGTATTTGTACAGCTAACATAGTAGCAGTATTAGCTGGTGCATCGTGAGTGACGTCAGTCAGTCTGAGTTTTAGTTTTGGCTACAAGAACATTTCTGTATAGTTTATAATATTGTTAAAATGTGTACAGTTGTTTTTAACTATCTGCAAGGCTTTTACGTTACCACTTTTATCTCATCTTAAACAAGGTTAAAAGCTGTAATTTCATGTACTGTAAAAATGTTAAAAGCGAGAGTTAAAAACTGCCATTTCATATACGTTATATGGGTTAAAAACTAGTTAAAAATCTGTCAGCTCAGACATTTTGAAAGAGTAAAAGACAAGTTAAAAGAGAAAGCTATTAAGAGCCATATGCAAAAATGTAGCAGAAGCTATATTTTATTTTAAGATTAGGAGACAACCCACAAGTGTAACAGGAGTTACTTTGTTTTGATTTATTGTTTTGATTTATTGAATCAGCACGAGCACTCAGTAAACAGACTGGAGGTGAAAATATTATTTTATTTTGGGTAACTGAACCAACACAGTCTGGCAACCTGTCCAGGGTGTACCCTGCCTCTTGCCCGATGTCAGCTGGGATAGGCTCCAGCGCGACCCTGCGACCCTCAAGAGGATGAAGCGGTTAGAAGATGAATGAATGAATCAATATATATGCTGAATGTTGAGATATAGGAAAAGACAATGTGGAACCGTTTTATGTTGAAGTTGTGTTTTTGTCAATTGGAATATGCAGTGATGATGTACAGGTGAGTACTGACTATGTAAAGAGGGTTTATATTGCATTAGTTTAATAAATCCTCTTGTTCTCTGTCTGCTGAGCGAGGCTAATGAACAGACATGAAGTTGCCCTGTCTGATTTATTTCTCCTGTTTACAGAAAGAATTAAGCTGTTTATATGGTGCCAACCGGTACCTGTCATAGATGCTATTAGTACTTTTACCAGAGTAAAGGCTTAAATAATTCCTGTCCTGCTCCAAGCCCTGTCTCAATGTTCAGGGTAAGAGACACTCCACTCATGTAACCTGCTGAGAGCAGAGAAGATCATAACCCATAGTTAAAAGAGCAGAAACAAGACAAAATAATACACTGAGCCACAGTGATGTGAGAGGAGGATATCACAGTGTGAGGATGTGCAAAACAAGTGCACACACTTATATTTACACACAGTGAAATAATGTTGGGAAAGCAGGCAGGTACGCACTGACAAGTTAGAAAAGAGCATATGACAGCTTACAGCGTATATCAGCAAGCTAACATACTTACTTCTCGAATAATGGCAATTTGCGTCACTGAGATGATCAACTTCAATTCATGTTTTAGCTTTCTTTGCTACATTTATCACAGCATTTTGATGAGTTAGTAAGTGAAAATGTTGAAATGATGAGTACATGATGTTGATGCTTGATGCTCTGTTGCCTGTCTCTTGTATTGCATCGTTTCAAGCGTCCTCTGTGTGTGTCTTCCTCAATCTTTGCCACATGACCTCTATCGACTCCCTGCACTACCATCCATCCCACCCCTCCTCCACTCAGACAGCCAGTCTGTCAGCCATAGGGGTCAGTGAGGGTGGTCATTGTCAGGTGCCGTTTGAAAAACACACTGCTTTTTGTTTCTTTCAATGTAAACCCAAGTTTGGAAAGTTAGGGGACATCACCTAATCACCCAACATTTTCACATGTATGAATGCAGTTTTCTTCCACCTAATGGTTTAACTTTCCTGTGAGGAAATTTAGAGATATGGAAGGTTCATCTGGGACAAAATTGGGAAATATTTATCTATGTAAATTTCTTTATGCCTCATGAACACATCAAACTCATCATGGTACACTGTGCAAATCAGTGGATCTATTTTCTGTCAGCTGCTACCAACTGAGCTGTTAGGTGAGCTCTTGAAGCATGCTGATGCTTCCTTTACCTCGCCTACACTCCACTCATTAACCCTGAGAAGAGAGAGCAGGAGGTGATGGAGGAGCCGGGGGGGGGGGGGGACAACAAAAATAAAGGGGGTGGGGATGTCTGTCTGGCCACCATGTTGACCTCATTGACCAGAGCAGGACCAGGCTTGTGTGTACATACACACGCACGCGCACGCGCACGCGCGCGCACGCACACACACACACACACACACACACACACACACACACCCCTACTCAATATGGAACCAAGGAAGGAGGGAGGATGATGGAGAGAGTGGGGGATATGTTGCAGAAGATGGAGGAGGGTAAAAGACAGTGTAAATGAAAAAAAAGAGGGCAGTGTTCAGGTGGTGCTAAGTGATGCAAATGCACAAAAACTGCTGTTATAACTAATTGAATTGGATTAGGGATAGACTATGATGTACTGAAAACAGTAGCTTCAAACAGCATCATGTACATGGATTGAAGCTGACTATGTGAAACAAAGCAAGCATGTCAAGTAAAAGGTTGCCTTTTAAAATATACAAAGAAATATCTGAATGGGAAGTAAAATGTTGCTGTTTCCATGTGTTGCTAAAATGATCTAGACAGACCAATTGTTTACAGATACACTCTGCTTGCAGGATTTTCATGAAAAACAATGTATAGAATCATGCTGGTGAAGATTCTCAGTCATCCAGGTCATGGTAATTCTAAGTGGTATATCATAGGCAGCTGGACTTGCTTAAGTCTCTTGAAGATGTTTAACCTCTCATCCACTAAGCTTCTTCAGTTCTAAAGGATCCTTGTAGCCCTGTATCCCTTCACGGTGGAGCCCTAGTGTAAGCTGGAGAACTATAGAGGCCTCTTGGATGAAAGGTGAAACATCTTCAAGAAACTCATGCAAGTCCAGTTGCCTACAACATAGCATTTAGAAATGTGTAGATTCGTACAGAATTAATCCCTCTCAGTCATCACTTATGACTCACTCTCAGTGGCCCTCATTTATTAGTATAATGTACAAACCAAGCAAATCCCACCATAAGATGGTTTCTGCATAATGCCGAAACCATCTTATGGCGGGATTTGCTTGTGATCCATGAAACGTTCTTATCTCACTAAACACAGCGTCAATTGAAATATCCTGCCCAAATATATTCTGGGTTGATAGGCCACACCCTTAGAGTTTACGATATGGAGAGGGGTACTAGAAGAGAAACTTCTTTGAGCTAGAAATGGACACAATGACATTCCATGTCCAGCTAAGTGGTTTTAAAGACCCTTTTGCTGTTAGTAAACAGTATGATGTTTTTTGATGGGTGAGGCTTAACTGGAAGCAAAACAATTCTCCAAAAACATTAGTTAGTGCTAGCTAGCATGTTCTGTTGGCTTGTTTTAGGCAATGGAGGAAGATAATGCACAAGCTTGACTGTTAGTAAATTCAGTGCACTGTCAGAATGTACTGTTTGCTTATCCAGAGCACCGCACTCTCAGAGCAGCAGAGCACACTCTAGGCACTCTGTCCGGGCAGATGGAGCAGCAGAGCGCCAAGCATAGTAAATGTGTGATTAACTTAATCATTTGTTAATTCATTTAGAAGTAGAACATTTTGTTTCTTTGACCAACAGTCTCTCATTTTAGTGTAGAGCGTCAGACTGAATTTATAAACACACCATGTCAGGTCACTCACTCTATGGGACTGTGAGTGTTACTTGAATAAGTAAACACTGACTGGTATGCTCTCACTCAGTGGATGGATGATTTGACAGAATTGCTGAGGGTGGGATGGCCAGCTTTTTCATTGATTACTATGACAATCTTACGAAGGAGGACGACATTTGAACGGTTTCCTCTGTTCTGTTTTTTTTTTTTTTTTTTTTATCAAAGCTAATGTTAGCTAATAAAGCTAAAGCTAAAAAAAAAAAAAAAAAAGCGTTACGGAGAAATCCAACATTCCTCTTAATACATCCCTAATTTCTGATGAGGTGGACATGATAACTCTTTATACTCATAACGTTATTCATGTCTACAACAGTAAATACTTACTCCCTAACCTGATAAGAAGTGTGCACTGCACATGCAAGCATTTTTGATAACTGCTTCTGTCCAGTACTTTCCTCTTATCACATTTAACCATTCTTGTCTTCATTTTTGTTGACGGGCAGTGACAGCTGGTATGTGATAAAATTCGAGTTTTGTGCCATGACTCCTTCTATTCTGGCACACAATAACTAGGGATACACCGAATATTCGGTAACCGAATATATTCGGCCAAATATTGCAAAAAAACACACATGCGGTATTTGGTGGAATAAGTTAAAAGCAAGGCTGAATAATAGCGGCGTCAATCAAATCAGCGTGCCGTGATGGGCGGAGTGAAATGTTGGCAGTGTGGCGATCCGTCCGTCACCGCACTCGCATTTGCGACTAAAAATAGTTTTGAGCAAGCAAAACAGGCTTAAATCATTCAGCATGCTGTGTGAGTACAGATTTCAACCACCAGCAGAAATGACAGGCGAATCCCACCAGTTGTGGGTTGAACGGGGGTCACAGACACAGACAGTAATGTATTTGTGTCAAATACGGCGGCCATATTGACTTACCGGTGATGGAGAAGTCAGCTCCAATAATATCCTCTTCTTGGCGTCATGACTGCCCAGTAATACCTGAACAGCCGAGCCAGCCGAACACAGGTATGTGGCGTGTCAGGAGAAACGAGCCGTTCACATTTCTGTCTCAGTGGCAGGTAACAACCCACAAACCTCACCGCACTTTAGGGACTGTTCTTTAGGCCTACTTATGAAGGAACTGTCAGGGGAGGAGGGTGGCTGGTTGATTTTTATTCTATTTTTGTATTTCAATCCCCCCCTATGTTAATCACTTATTGATGCTGTTTTTGAAGCATGAATAAGTCACTAAGTAATTTATTCCATTGAAATATCATTGATGTATTACAGAAAAGTGATTTATCTTTTTATAAATGACAAAAGGCACATCTGCCTCATTCTCACTTTGGTATCATGATACTACTCAGAACCATGATATTTTCATTTGGTATCGTACAGTGGGTCCCAATTTTGGTACACTAATCTGGAGGGGGTTCATTTGCAAAAACTAATGAAAAACTAAACAACGATATTCAGTATTTGGTACTCGGTATTCAGCCAAGCGTTTAATATTATTTGGCTTCGGCTTCGGCCCCAAATTTTCATTTTGGTGCATCCCTAACAATAACACAACAAGATGACATTTTAAGACTCTACAGCCTACAGCCCTGTGGGTTTTGCCTCCAGCTAACAAACTGACCTCATTGTGACAGTCAGCCCTAAAAGGGTCTATCTGTCAGCCTGAAAAGTGGCAGTCGGAAAAACACAGTATGGAAGAAATCATGCAGTCAACAGTGTTGCAGTGGACAATCGAACTCCAGCTGAGGTTTGAATGTTTAATGTATACATTTATGATATGACTGACCTATAGCCTTTATATATTAATAGTGTCCATCTATATTATACAATATTGATATTGTTATAATATTCATATAAAAGCACGTAGTTGACCGAGACTGACGAGTGTGTGGCTGGGAGCAGATGAGACACAGACATAACCAGTGTCTGAGCTGGACACTAATAAAAATTGAATTGCTAGGCTACTAGTATTTCTGAAATAGACTACTGCAGGGTTTATTCATTAGGTTTTAATAATATTTTAATGATAAATAATACAAATATGCTTTGATTTTGTCTGTGTTTTTTTTTAAAAGGGGTTTTGAATAAATAAGAGCCGAGCACCAGTGGTCTTTAACCTTCAGTCTGCCAAGAGCCAGTCCCCCAGAGTCAGTCCCCCAGAACCAGTCCCACAGAGCCAGCCCCAAAGTCCAAGCCCCACAGGGCCAGCCCATAGAGCCAGTCCCTCAGAGCCAGCCCCACAGATCTAGTCCCACAAAGTCAGCCCCACAGAGCCAGTCCCACAGAGCCAGCCCCACCGAGCAAGCCCCATGTCATGTGATATGAGCAGATGAAGATTTTGGGATATCATATTAAAACAGATTTTACATTAACTGGGTCTAATTACACCCACACTGAAAAATAGTTATGCTGCACAGAGCATCTGATGTTGGGGTGGACATTAAAACACAGGATCCAGGGAGCCATTTCAGCATTTTATTGCAGGCATTGTGGTTGAACAGTTCTACAGTGGTTGTCAGATGATCTTTCCTATAAAAAGGGAAAATTAAAAGAAAATGTTACCATTCTGCATAATGTTAAACAATAATAATAAAAACAGAATTATAAAAATAAAATAAGATAAAATAGTAAATTAGGTATCATTTAACTTACATCATTAATGCATCTACAATGGTATTACTCTTTATATTCTTTTAACAACAGTTTAAACTCAGGAATCTTCACAACAATAAACACAAAACAATCTGTTCACTTTAAAAAATAAATACAAGATTAACAAGGTAAAACATTATAAAGGCGAAAAGTCTATATTCCACTTACATCAGTCCTCTCTTTGTTCTGCCTGGCATGTTTGGAGGGAAAAAGACAGTCTTGGAGGGAGTGGTCTAGTCAGGAATGCAGGTGGGATGGATTGTGATTTAACACCCATAGCAGTCTGGTCTCACTCCAGGATGTAAAGTATGTTGGCATCTCTGTAATGATCCTGGGATCCTTTAGTGTCTGCACGAGATGAAGCAGGCTTTAACCAATGTAGTGGTTTATGATACATAATACATAATATTACTTATACCTTTCTTATACCATTCACATTAGTATCTACAACATTGTTATATTCTCATTCATTCACTCCTCACTGGGTAATATTGCCTGTGGACTGCTCTAAGATGACCTAAGGGCTTGGCAGACAGGGAGAGAGGATGTAATTTCTGGAATGTGATGCTTGGCTATTGGGTGCTTGATCTGACCACTGAATGTTGCCTTATTAGGAAATAATGTCCCCACTGAAGATATGGGATAGGTGATTGAACTGAGTTATAACAGTGTTTCCACTACATTCATTCAGCAGCAGCGGCACACTGCTGCTAACTTATTGCCGCTGCTGCTCCTTCAAAACATTTATTTTATATTCGGCCAAATATTGCAAAAAAACACACATTCGGTATTCGGTGGAATAAGTGAAAAGCACGGCCGAATAATAGCGGCGCGATTTGATAACACACTCAAATAGTGTGCGGTGATGGACGGAGTAAAATGTCGGCAGTGTGGCGATATTTTACTCCGTCCATCACCGCACTCGCATTTGTAACTAAAAATAGTTTTGTGCGGCAAAATAAATCATTCAGCACGCTGTGTGAGTACAGATTTCAACCAGCAGCAGAAACATAACGTTGTGGGTTGAACGGTGGTCACAGACACGGACAGGAATACGTATTCCTGTCAAATACGGTGGCGCATGATAATGGCGATGGAGAAGTCCGGCTCCAGATGAATAACTTGTTGTCATGACTGCCCAAAAGTACCCAAGAGTACCTGAACAGCCGAGCCATGGCGGCACACAGTATGTGGCATATCAGAGGAGAAACGAGCTGTTCACATTACTCGTTGTGTCAGTAATGGCCCACAAACCTCACCGCACTTTAGAGACTGTTATGAAGGGACTGTCAGGGGACGAGGGTGGCTGGTTGATTTTTATTACATTTATTTATTTTATTTTGATCCACCCTATGTTAATCACTTATTGATGCTGTTTTTGAAGTATGAATAAGTCAATAAGTAATTTATTCCATTGAAATATCATTGATGTAATATAGAAAAGTGATTTATCTTTTTATAATTGACAAAAGGCACATCTGCCTCATTTTTGCTGTGGTATCCTGATACTACTCAGAACCGTGAAACTTTCACTGGTATCGTACCTTGGGTCACAATTTTGGTACCGCGACAACACTAATCTGGAGGGGGTTCATTTGCAAAAACTAAAAAACGGCATGCGGTATTTGGCCAAGATTTCAACAGGAAAGGGGCCGGGTTGGGCGTGGGTTGGCCCGGCAGCTCTGGGCGCTCCCTCCTTGCAGACAGTTTTCAACAATGTAATTTTTTGCTTTTTGTTAAAGAAAAATTGAATACTGTCTGTGATGGAGGGAAATGCTGGTAAAGTCATTTTGACATTAAAATTTAAAAAAAAAAAATCCCGATTTAGATTCTGATTTGGCTCTCCTTAAATTACTTGGGGGGGGGGGGGCTGTTGTTTTTGTGTGGAACAGGGTACAAGGCTTTTAACATCTCTGGTCTTATTAACTGCATGTGTTGCTTATGAGTGTAATGTGTTATATGTTTGTTCGGAGGAATGAGGAGATTTGATTGCAGTCTATTGGCCACATAAATTGTTTTAGACAGGAGTTGGTTTGATTACTCTAAATTGTTCAGGTGTTTGACTCCTGATCTAGTTCTGGTCCTAAAACTCTTAATATAGACTGCCAACATATCTGGTTGTTCCACGTGGGTCTGCAGTGGATTTGGCCCGCACTTGGTGACAGTTGGCTGGGTTTGGGCACTATAACCTTTTGTCTATGGCCGCTGGTCCCCCAATCATGCAGCTGATGTACTGTGGTATTGCTGCAGGGAACAACAGTGCACAACCTGTATGTGGGTTCTGGCCATAAATTATAGTGTGTGTACCAAAGGGCAATTTGGCTACTCAAAAGTGACTCTCTGGGCTACAACCTTACACGATAGGGTTAAAATGTATATGTGAATTATATAGTTGACGCCCAGGACTGATCAGCCTAGGATTATGGCTATAGTGTTCCTTTGAGAAGGAATGGTCCACGGTGTGTGAGATAAGAATTGAGAAAAAGCGCATTGTAAATGTGTATTTAATGTGTGTCTATTGTGTCAGTGTGTGTGCTGGAGTGTGTGCCTGCCTGAGTGAGATCTCTTTTTTCGTGTGAATTGTGTGTATGTGTGTGAGTGGACATTCTAAATGTGTGTGTATGTTGGCTGCATGTGTGTGGCAAGAATGAATGCTTTGGTTCATTAAAGCTGATATTTTACATGCTACATGCTATATACAGTCTTTCAGTTGTGTCTAAATAAGGTTGTGAAATAAAGTTCCTTAAGTTTTGCACCTGCTGTGCTTTAACTGTACTGGTCCATATGCGCTGTAGGCTGACACGTACGAGTTGAGTAAGAGTAGAAACTAAAGAAAAACAGAAAAAAAAAAAAAAAATCAAAAATAGACAATAAAAATAAGAATAGAGTGTTAAAATACGAGGACAAGTAAAATACAATATAATAAGATACATTCGGCCCATTTGGTAGTCAAGAAATAGTTAATACTACTAAAATGCTGCTTTGTGCTGCTGAAAAACTTGTCTGTTTCTGTGGTCGGTTCTGGGCTGTCTGACGATTGGACTTTTTTCCCCCTAACTTGTGTTATATACTGAATAATACACATAGTCTTCTTCACTTTAAGAGAAAAACAAGAGGGAGGTATATATACATACACATACAGTTGTGCTCATAAGTTTACATACCCTGGCAGAATTTATGATTTCTCGGCCATTTTTCAAAGAATATGAATGATAACAACAAAACTTTTCTTTCACCCATGGTTAGTGGTTGGGTGAAGCCATTTATTTTCAAACAACTGTGTTTACTCTTTTTAAATCATAATGACAACAGAAACTACCAAAATGACCCTGATCAAAAGTTTACATACCCTGGAGATTTTGGCCTGATAACATGCACAAAAGCTGACATAAATGGGTTTGAATGGCTACTAAAGGTAACAATCCTTACTTGTGATCTGTTTGCTTGTAATCAGTGTGGGTGTATAAATGGTCAGTGAGTTTCTGGGCTCCCGACAGACCCTTGCATCTTTCATTCAGTGCTGCACTGACGTTTCTGGATTCTGAGTCATGGGGAAAGCAAAAGAATTGTCAAAGGATCTGCGGAAAAAGGTAGTTGAACTGTATAACACAGGAAAGGGATATAAAAAGATATCCAAGGAACTGAGAATGTCAATCAGCAGTGTTCAAACTCTAATTAAGAAGTGGAAAATGAGGGATTCTGTTGAAACCAAACCATGGTCAGGTTTTTTTTTCCCCCGGTAAAGGGGTTTTTTTGGGGAGTTTTTCCTTATCCGCTGTGAGGGTCCAAAGGACAGAGGGCTGTCGTATGCTGTAAAGCCCTGTGAGGCAAATTGTATTTGTGATATTGGGCTTTATAAATAAAATTGATTGATTGATTGATAGACCAACAAAAATTTCAGCCACAACTGCCAGGAAAATTGTTCAGGATGCAAAGAAAAACCCACAAATAACTTCAGCTGAAATACAGGACTCTCTGGAAAAAAGTGGTGTGGCTGTTTCAAGGTGCACAACAAGGAGGCACTTGAAGAAAAATGGGCTGCATGGTTGAGTCGCCAGAAGAAAGCCATTACTTCGCAAATGCCACAAAGCATCCCGCTTACAATATGCCAAACAGCATAGAGACAAGCCTAAAAACTTCTGGAACAAAGTCATTTGGAGTGATGAGACCAAAACTGAACTTTTTGGCCAAGCATAAACTTTACATTTGGAGAGGAGTCAACAAGGCCTATGATGAAAGGTACACCATTCCTACTATGAAACATGGAGGTGGATTGCTGATGTTTTGGGGATGTGTGAGCTACAAAGGCACAGGAAACTTGGGCACAATTGATGGCAGCATGAATGCTGCATGTTATCAGAAAATACTGGAGGAAAATTTGCACTCATCAGCCCGAAAGCTGCGCATGGGATGTACTTGGACGTTCCAACATGACAACGATCCAAAACACAATGCCAAGTCGACCTGTCATTGGCTACAGCAGAATAAAGTGAAGGTTCTGGAATGGCCATCTCAGTCTCCCGACCTCAATATCATTGAGCCACTCTGGGGAGATCTCAAACATGCAGTTCATGCAAGACAACCCAAGAATTTACAGGAACTGAAGGCTTTTTGCCAAGAAGAATGGGCAGCTTTACCATCTGAGAAAATAAAGAGCCTCCTCCACAACTACCACAAGAGACTTCAAGCTGTCATTGATGTTAAAGGGGGCAATACACGGTATTAAGAAGTGGGGTATGTAAACTTTTGATCAGGGTCATTTGGGTAGTTTCTGTTGTCATTTGATTTAAAAAGAGTAAACACAGTTGTTTATTAACTAAACTTCATAATTGTCTTAAAGACATAAAAACCTGGATGAGCACCAATTTCCTGATGTTAAATTCAGACAAAACTGAAGTTATTGTTCTTGGCCCCAAACAACTCAGAGACTCTTTATCTGATGACATAGTCTCTCTCGATGGCATTGCTCTGGCCTCTACCACTACCGTAAGAAACCTCGGAGTAACATTTGATCAAGATTTGTCTTTTAATTCTCATTTAAAACAAACCTCACGGACTGCATTTTTTCATCTGCGTAATATTGCAAAAATTAGGCCTATCCTGACCCAAAAAGATGCAGAAAAATTGGTCCACGCTTTTGTTACCTCAAGGCTGGATTACTGTAACTCTCTATTATCAGGTAGCTCTAGTAAATCATTAAAAACTCTCCAGCTAATTCAGAATGCAGCAGCACGAGTACTAACAGGAACTAAGAAACAAGATCATATTTCTCCTGTTTTAGCTTCTCTGCACTGGCTCCCTGTAAAATCCAGAATTGAATTTAAAATCCTACTGTTAACTTATAAAGCTCTGAATGGTCATGGTCCATCATATCTTAGAGAGCTCATAGTGCCATATTATCCCACCAGAACTCTGCGCTCTGAGAACTCAGGGTTACTCGTGGTCCCTAAAGTCTCCAAAAGTAGATCAGGAGCCAGAGCCTTCAGCTATCAGGCTCCTCTCCTGTGGAATCATCTTCCTGTTGTGGTCCGGGAGGCAGACACCGTCTCCACATTTAAGGTTAGACTTAAGACTTTCCTCTTTGATAAAGCTTATAGTTAAGGCTGGCTCAGGCTGGCCCTGTACCAGCCCCTTGTTAGGCTGACTTAGGCCTAGTCTGCCGGAGGACCACCTATAATCCCCCGGGCACCTTCTCTCTCTCTCTCTCTCTCTCTCTCTCTCTCTCTCTCTCTCTCTCTCTCTCTCTCGTATCCTATTACTGTATCTTGTTTACGTGGCCATTCTGGATGTCACTAACTCGGCTTCTTCTCCGGAGCCTTTGTGCTCCACTGTCTCTCAGGTTAACTCGTACTGCAGCGGTGCCTGGATAGTGTGACGTGTGTGGTTGTGCTGCTGCCGTGGTCCTGCCAGATGCCTGCTGCTGCTGCCATCATTAGTCATTAGTCATACTTCTACTGTTATTATACACATATGATTATTAACATACATGTATACTGCCAGATACTAATATATACTTTCAACATATTGTACCACAGTAGCCAGAACTATAACGACAATATTATTACTTTCATGAATGTTGTTGTAAGATACTGTCATTACCGAGGATGTCATACAGATTACTGTATTGTGTCATACAGATTACTGTTAATTTGTTATGCTAATCTGTTCTGTACGACATCTATTGCACGTCTGTCCGTCCTGGAAGAGGGATCCCTCCTCAGTTGCTCTTCCTGAGGTTTCTACCATTTTTTTTCCCCCGGTAAAGGGTTTTTTTTGGGGAGTTTTTCGTTATCCGCTGTGAGGGTCTTAAGGACAGAGGGATGTCGTATGCTGTAAAGCCCTGTGAGGCAAATTGTATTTGTGATATTGGGCTTTATAAATAAAATTGATTGATTGATTGATTGTTTGATAATAAATGGCTTCACCCAACCACTAACCATGACTGAAAGAAAAGTTTTGTTGTTATCATTCATATTCTTTGAAAAATGGCCGAGAAATCATAAATTCTGCCAGGGTATGTAAACTTATATACCTATAGCTATACATACCTATAGCTATACATATAACAGTGTACACATGTACATACACACACAAAAACACAAACATATAGTATTTAGTTTAGATTAAGCAGTGATTCTGCAGTTATTCATTCATTCATCTTCTAACCGCTTCATCCTCTTGAGGGTCGTGGGGGTGGGGGGGGGGGGGGCTGGAGCCTATCCCAGCTGAAATCAGGTGAGAGGCAGGGTACACTCTGGACAGGTCGCCAGACTATCGCAGGGCCGACACATAGAGACAAACAACCATTCACGCTCACATTCACACCTATGGACAATTTACAGTTATCAATTAACCTAGTACCCAATCTGCATGTCTTTGGACTTTGTCTTTGGAAGCCAGAGTACCTGGAGAGAACCCACGCTGACACGGGGAGAACATACAAACTCCGCACAGAAGATCAAACCGGCAACCCTCTTGCTGTGAGGTGACAGTGCTAACCACACCACACACCACCGTGCCGCCCGATTCTGCAGTTATTTTGCAGTTATTCATTTATTCTGCTTTTAGTCATTTTGCAGTCAACAGTACAATACTGATACACCTATATTGAGTATTTGTGTTTATTTTGTGGAAGTAATTAATTGGTTATTTTGCATTGCATTTGCATTTTGCCTCTCTTGGCATTTGATAGTATACTACATTTGACGCATATACACACAGGCTGATAAGACATACTGCATCATGGGGCCTGAAATTAAGGATTTGTCTCCAGTAGTAATAAGTAGGTATTAAGTAGTAAGAAAAAAAGAGACAGAAGTGGAATGCGAGGACATGGAAAAGTCCTTCTCCATGGCCATTGGAGGGAACATTTGATGCAGCACAGTGTGCTGAGATGATGGTTTTGATCAAAAACTATAAAGTTAACAATCAATCTGCTCAACGTGCTCGCAAACGTGACCGAGAGTTTGCTGTGTTACATTTGTTCTCTGAATTTGCTAATACATTGAGGGAAAAGACCAAAGAGTATGTTAGAAAACAGCTGGAACAAAGGAAGCTAGCTGTTGCAGAAAACACAGCAGAGGGGGAAAAAGGACGACCACCCCCTTATTCAACAGAAATTCCTGTGCATGAATTAAAGTTTATGGGAGACTACGTAATGAAATCTGGCCAAACATCACTTTATCCAGACCTGCCGAAAGCTGCAGAAAAAGAACAAGAGGAAGATGGGTTATCAGATTTACCTGAAGTTTATTTAAAGTCAATAAAGCTCACGGGCAGAAATCCTACACGGATAAGCGGAATACATGATCGAGTTGTGAAACTCTTGCAAGAGACAGAACAGGAGAGGTGTGGTGAGACGCATGAGCGGTTGAAGGAAGGAAAAAAGGCTGAGGCAGAAAGTGGAGAAGAGGGTTCAGAGCCTTCCACAGGTGGATTACACTGAGCTGCCTGACCCTGGCAGGGTTACACTCCCATATCAGCCAAAAAAACGAACAGGAAACATGAAAGGGAAGGGGTAATGACAAGGCCTCCTCTGTCCATCCTGAAGCCTCACAGTACCACCTGTCCTCTTGCTGCCAATTTAAAAAAAAAACAAAAAACAGTGTGAGAAGGTGGAGCACTCTGCTCCAATGAGACCAGGAGGAGTGGAGAGGGGTGTGGAAGATGGAGTAGGATTGGCTGTTGGAAGTGATATTTTGGAGGAACAAGGAAAAATGGATGGAGTAATAATACTTAACTCCTGGGGAGCACCAATGGCAACAACTGTGGTGGAGGAGGTATCGGAGTATCCACTTCTGGCTAAAGGAGCACAGCTCCAATATGTCCCCTGGCCCACAATGGAGTTGGAGGGACTGATGCAGCGACTTCCATGCATTTATGAAGGAGCGGGTAAGTGGATAGCAGCATTTGAGGAGGAAACCATTGTTACAGTTTTGGCAATGGGGGACCTTAAGGCCATTTTGGGAAAAAAATTGGGAAAACAAGAGATGGAAGAGGCATTGAATGCAGCTCAACTGGGTGAGTATGTGGGAACACAGGCCCATGATGGAGAGTTTTTCAACTGCTTTAAGAATGCGATTTCCAGCAAGAATTCAGCCTGACAGTATTGTTGCAGTTCCTATCAAGGATGCTGGCCCACCTCCACACTTCCACTGCCACCTGTTGTCACCCCACAGGTAATATATGTAAAACCTGGTGGATGGAGGCCCCCAGATGACAAGAGGCAGAGGAAGGGGATCAAAGAGAGGAAGCAGGGTGGCAGGGTGTCTGAGGCGTCTATCAAATGCTTTGCCTGCGGAAATTATGGACATATGACATACCATTGTGGGGCCAAGAGCAATGACTTCAGTTTTGTCTGAATTTAACATCAGGAAGTTGGTGCTCATCCAGGTTTTTATGTCTTTAAGACAATTATGAAGTTTAGTTAATTGATTACTTTCTTCTGGCTTCATAGATAAATACAACTGTGTATCATCCACATAACAATGGAAATTTACAGAGTGATTTCTAATGATGTTACCTAAAGGAAGCATATACAGAGTAAATAGGTTTGGTCCGTGCACAGAACCTTGCAGAACTCCAAAACAAACTTTAGTACTTAAGGATGATTCATTATGAACGTCAGCAAACTGAAAACGATCAGATAAATGAGATTTAATCTAGCTTAGTGCAGAACCTTTTAGGCCAATTAAGTGTTCCAGTCTCGGTAGCAGAATTTGATAGTCAGTTGTGTCAATGCCGCACAAAGGCCTAATCCCAATTCCTATCTTAACCCTCAATCTTAATTCTCAAGCTCAACCCTCAATCTCACTAGCCCTCAAAACCAAGTGTTAAGGGCTATCTTGTGACTTTAAAGCCTCTGGAAACTCAAATCCACAATAGCCTTCTAACTATGTAATTTAGGGTCTTATGTACATAATATTAAACATGTAAAACAATTAGAAATCAGTTTCCATCCAAATTCGAAATATCTGTCTTTTAAGTTTTTGTACATTCTTGAAATTGGGTTTGATTTGGCCGTGGTTATCTCTGAGATTTATTACGCAATAAATTCGAAACCAATCATAAATCATCCATCTGTTGTCTCATCCCGCCCCCCAGTGGCAGCGCAACTAAACCTTTCTGCTCCAGCTAAATCTGCCTCTTTGAGTCTGAGCCAACTCGTCTCTTCATAGCTATTTGCGATTAGCCACCCAACAAATTTTATTAGTTAGCTTTGCTACGCATAAACATATCACCAATCGCGGAGGTGATGCTGTGGGAAACAACACAATTTTAGCCGGAGGGGAACATTATTTGAGGCGGACAAATACTTCTACACAACGGCAGAGAGACGGCCGGCCGGCACCGGTCTCTCCCGCTTTGAGGGTCTGTGTGTGTGTCAGAGTAAAGACATATTTAATCTATTAAGACTGAATGTGTTTGAATGAAAAAGGCTATTATCAGAAAAACGGAGCAGATTTATGTTTTCAATGAAAACGTATCTCAGTGAAGAAAGGCAAAGCGCCAGCCTCCCGTTGTCATTCATCTCAGCTAACATTGCATGTAAAAGTTATGCTAACTATTCTACGAAGTAACATTAATATGAATCACAAAACATTTTGAAACTTATTATTCAGTGACCACCTGAAAGGAATCATTTTCAGCTTCTGCTTCATCCTCTGAATCATGAGACGGCTCAAACATATACGGCTGGATGAAATTTGTGGCAGTCATTGCTGAGCCAGGGAGATGTCAATCAAAACGAGGGAGCTGTCAATCACAGCGTTGTCTGCCACGCCCACTCTGTCCTGGCAAGTTGTCTAAACAGCAAAATGAGCTGTTTTTAAACCAGGTTTTCTAATAGTTATGAATGGTTATTTTCACTCAGACTTTTGTGGATGATTAATGAGACACTCGACTTTCATATAATATATGCATTTTTATTATTTCAGGCTGTGTTTCCAAAGGCTTTAAAATGGGACACCCCTCAAAGGCAAATATGTCTTAAGACTGTGGGGGGCCAAAACTCTGTCCAGTCTGTCAGTTCAAAGAAGAAGAAATATACATCATCAGTAGTTGTCAATAAAAAGATGCGACAATTTTTTCCCCCAACACTTTATTTCAATTCTTGTACAAAACAAGCAGCGACAGACATGAACAGAACAAATATGTCAAGGTTAAGAGAAAAGAAAGAGAAATAAAATGAACACATAAATAAATAGCCTAAATAAAAAAGTTCAGCAGCTCAAACCATTAAATTGTTAACATATTTTCAGAATCTTTATAGCTTTGGAGTTTGTGGAGTGCTGAATGGTTTCTAAGTATTGCTGCATTTCATTCATAAAAATTGAAATATAATTATTTTTGTTTAGAAATACTGACATCATAAAATCCAAACAGCACATCTTTGTACAGTAGTGAAAATAGTGAGAATAGAACATAAATGTTACAACGAATATACTCGACAAAATCTTTCCAAAAAGTGACAGTATAGGGGCAGCTCCAAAACAAATGTGCAGTTACCAAACAATAATCTGCTGCCGTCTGCAGCTGTGCTGATTTCATATTGAAACAGAATGCTTGATCACTAGGGGAACAGTTGCCATTGTGACCGAGAATTATGTTATGAATATGAACAGTTCACAAGATACACATTACTCACTCCCATAGTTTTTTTTTTGAGCCTGCTTGCTTTTTGTAAACTTGTCTTCATTGGTGGCCCTGAAATGGAACAGAGATAACAACATTACTTTCATTTATTTTTTTGGCTACCTGTCAGATATTCGTTAAATTTTTAGTTTAGTTTCATGCATTATTGCAAGTATTATCACAATGAATGCTGTAAGCTAGTCAACATCCAGCAGAACTAGTGAGGCTGTTTTTTACGGTCACACAAGTGTTATCTGGTGACTTTCATCCACTTTTATGTTTCACTCTTTGGGTTATAAGTTGATATTCAACCAAATAACCTATACCACAACAACCGACGTAACTTATTCAGCAGAAAGTCATATTACAATCACTAATGTTAACCTGCGGCTGTAATGTTACCAGCTGCAGACTCTACGGCTACAGGAGATGACACCGTCCGGTCATCTTACAAAAATGTCAATGCAAACATTTCAAGTATATTAAAACAACTTAACAACTACGTTATCATTGAGAAAAATGACTCGGTTATCAGAGAATCAGAGAACCGGGGTTACGTGCAGGGGCAAGCGCCCGTGCCGGCTTCGTTAGCTAGCCAAAAGTAGGCTGACCAAACGTCCTCTTTTGCCCGGACATGTCCACTTTTCACGTCCCGTCCGGTGTGCCCGAGGGGGTTTTATAAACTGATGATAATGTCCGGTTTTTCATGTGTTTGGGTGTGTGTGTGTTAGAGTGCGGCACGGGCCGCATATTTCTGTTTGTGTCAAGTTTGTGTCACACAGTTGTTACGGTTACAGGGTAGGCTATTTAACAGGCGGGGCGTGCGCCGTGGTGCTCAGCCCGTATTTGAGACGGGAGCGGGAGGCAGGAGGTCCAAGGCTTCCAGCGAGAGGAGAGGGAGACATAAAATAAAATAAGATAAAATAGGAGACACCTGTCTCCCTCTTTTATTTTATTTTCAGCGTTTAATCAAGGCGGAGGCGGGCGGCTGGAGGTCCAAGACTTCCAGCGAGGGGAGCGGTAGAAGCAAAAAGCCAGTGTATGTCTGTGTGTGTTATGTTCAGGTGTTGTCACGTAAATAACAGTGTCCAAGCAATAAACAGGACAGACAATAGGATTTTATTTATTTTTACACTACATTTTCACTGAAAGCTGACCAAATCCGACCCGAGCCCGAATACAATTTATAGCTACATTTTTGAAAAACCCGGCCAACCCGTCGGGACCCGTCGGGATCGGATCGCTACACTCTAGTGTGTGTATATGTGTCCCCTATTGGGGACTATCTGAATTTCTGTCTTTGAGAGATATTATTTTGTAACTGAATTCTCTATCCATACATATAAATTTTAAATATATCAAAATGATAAGGCATCTTTGAGTAAACTGCGAGTATCATTTAAATAGGCTATGCTGTGGCCGGGCCGAGTGTCCTCTTTTTTGGAAATCAAAATATGGTCACCCTAGCCAAAAGAATATGTGTGTTACACTACAAAGAGGTCCATAGTCCATAAAATGACGTTAAACTAAGATAATGCAAACAACAATTAATGAGGAAAATACTCACATTGATAACTCCGCTTCCTTACGCTTATCGTCGCCATCTTGCATTGACTGAATCGTCTGTACTCGGCCGGGCTCGGCTGGGCTCGGCGGATGATGCGCAAAGGATTCTGGGATAGCACTCACTACCAAGGGTGGTCCTGAAAAATCTTGAAAGTGAGGGCCATACATCCATTATTCTTGACCCTCAACTCAACACTCTGAGAATCGGGACAGCACTAGCACTTCGCGGGAGCGTGGATATTTGAGACTGAGGGTTAAGACTGAGGGTTAAGATAGGAATTGGGATTGGGCCTAAGATCTAATAAAGCAAGTACAGAGACAAGTCCTTTGTCTGAAGCAATCAGAAGGTCATTTGTAATTTTAACTAGTGCTGTCTCAGTGCTATGATGCACTCTAAATCCTGACTGACATTCTTCAAATAAACTAGAGAAGCAATTTCTGAAGAAATTACGGGTGTGAATGCTGTCAGCTGAAGCCAGGCTGCAATGCTGCCTTGAATACAATAAAGTTTGAATAATTTGAATGTTTGAAAGGTTGTTGAAAAGCTGACACCACACTGAATAGCTGCCTTTAATAAAATAAAGTTTGAATGATTTGAATATTTGAATGTTTTACTGAGATTTATGAAATCCAATATGGCCGCCGCCTAGTGACGCCACAATATGCAAATTAGATGAGTTAATTTACTCCCATCACAAACTTTGGGTCTTGATGAATAGTTTTCTCATTTACAGTATGCCTTTATCTCTCACCACTTTCAAGCGACAGCCTTTTGAAATGTTGAAATGAATATTTTCCTCAATAAACTCTGGCAACTAAAGGGTTAAAATGGAGATTGTGCCCCTGTCATGTCTACATGTAACATGTAGACACGCACACACACATCATGTTTCTGTCATGTCTGCATGTAACATGTAGACACGCACACACATCATGTTTCTGTGAGTTTGTGTGGCACAGCGGTTGCCATGGTAATAAAGTAGGTGCACTTGGCAGAAAAGCAGAGAGAGACAGACAGAACACAGAGAAGAGACTTCTTTTAGTAGAGATTTAACTCCTCAAACAAATTCTTCCCATTCCCAAACCATTGATCCAATAATGAAAATAAAGTGATGGTGAGAGAGATAAACTTTTCGTGAACGCACATGTCATGTTTTATATTTGTAGAGTCAAAAATGTGGTCACAGGAGCAAGTTACAAATATGTTGCACCTCAGCTGTTTCCAGAAATTTCTCCTTTCAGTTTACATGGGAGTGAATGAGAAAAAAATCGGTGCTCCCTTCGCTTTGGAGCCACTCAGCAAAAATGTGTACATGTGACAGATTCCACGTCAACATTTCTGTGACCAGGACAAATTTTCCTACGTTTTTTGGTATAAATTGTGTATGTTCAGTGAAAATTGTGGTCGTATGAGCGAGTTGAAGAGAACATTTCTTGATGAGTTTACAGCTGCTCTCCACTCTAGTGATGACATCACCCACTCTAGCTCACGCAATACACACCCATTATAAAGTCTGAGAAGGGCTGAAAACTTCTAAGAGATATTGAAAATTTGAATTAGTTCCTGAAAGTCGACGGCAGCGTGAACGTTTGAGAGTTGGAATGGAGTTTCTACATCAATGTATGAATTTGTGATGTGTGGGTGAAGATAAGTGAGTTTGAAGGATTTTCTCATTGACTTCCATTATAACCAAGTTTCAGAAAATGCTGAATATTTTTGAAAGTCTGAATGGGATTGAAAAGTTGAATCATATGTAAAAAGTCAGCAAAATGATGAATATTTTTCATTTTGAATGGAGTTTCTAGCTGAAAGTATGAATCGGTAGTCACAGTTTGAAAAAATTGATTTTTGAGGATTCCGTAATGCATTCCTAATGGGAAAAGGATTTGGGAAAAATTGGAAATATGTTGGAAAGTATGAATGTTAGGAACAAAAAGAGTCGTTCCAGTATTGTCCTAATTCAGCCGAACGTTTTCATGTTTGAATGGTTTGAATCGGTTGAAGTTTGTGGAACTAGTAGCGGTCCAACCGTTTTCGCTCCACCAGCTTTAATAGAATCAGAATTTTAATGTTGAATTCCTGGGAAAGTATGAACGTTATGGAAAAATCTGAAAGTTTCCGATAATGTTCTAATGAAGCTGAATCAGAAGACGTTTGAATGGTTTGAATCGGTTTAAGTATGTTGAAGATAATTCATGTCAAAAAACGCAGCGGAAGAATAATAATAAGAAGAAAAATAAAGAATTTTGGTAGTAGAACATAGGTTGTGAATGCTTCGAGCTCCAAATTATTATCACGGAGAAAATCACACAGCTGGTCTGCGACTACTTTCTCAAGGATCTTTGAAAGAAAGGGAAGATTAAATATTCGTCTATAGTTGGCTAACACCTCTGGATCCAGGGTGGCCTCTTTTAGGAGAGGTTTAATTGCAGCTACCTTAAAAGACTGTGGTACATAGCCATATATTGATCATGTCTAATATATGAGTGTTAACTAAAGGTAAGACCTCCTTAAGTAGCCTAGTTGGGATGGGGTCTAAGAGACACGTTGATGATTTAGATAAAGAAATCACTGTGGTCAGTTCTTGAGATTCTTGAGGTGAATTCTATGAGAATGGCCCTAAATCTAAGAAATTATTGGCCTGGAGAATTCGCAAACAACAAGCTGAGAGATTTAATACATAAAGTTAAAGAGCCCCAACAAGATATTTCACAAACTGGAATATATACAAAATTCCTTTGAAATGTATTACACAAAGTTATATGCCCAACCCCAGGCAGCAGACTTATCAACTGTATCACATTTTTTAACATCTTTAGATTTACCCTCTGTAGGAACAGAGCAGAATAAAATAATAACTTGGGAGACAACAGAAGAAGAAATAAATGAGGCTATATCAAGACTGAAAACAAATAAAATGCCAGGTACCGATGGCTATCCATCAGAATGGTACAAAACCCTCAGAGAGATAATAAGGAATGTTTTAACTATGTTCGCGGGGGTGGTGAGACGCCATGGACACAAGCAGTAATCTCAATAATTCCTAAAATGGGAAAAGATTAGATAGAATGTAGTTATAGACCTATATCTGCTTTAAACATAGATTATAGATTATTTGCTTCAATCCTAGCAAAACGATTGGAAATCATAATCCCTGATCTAATAGATACAGACCAGACAGGCTTTGTAAAAAACACAGTGTCAGAAGAGCTCTCCACCTTGTTGACTATATGAGAAGCAATGACATAGAATCTGTAGTTACTAGTCTTGATGCCGAGAAGGCTTTTGACTCTGTCCAGTGGGATTATTTATATATGGTTCTCAAACGCTTTAGCTTTAATAATCAGATAATAAGATGTCTGAACTCCCTATACTGTTCTCCTACAGCCAGAATTAAAATAAATTTGAATTTATCTAAAACAATATCACTAGAAAGGGGATGCCAACGGGGATGCCCCCTTAGTCCCCCACTTTTTGAGCCACTAGCACAGGCCATTCAAGAAAACAAAGATATAACAGGGGTATCAACTGAAGATACACAATATAAAATTTGTTCATACATGGATGATGTTCTTGTGACCCTCACCAGTCCCAATACAACTCTGCCTAAATTGTTGTCTCTGCTTAGGGAATTTGGTTGATACTCTGGCTATATATTAAATCTTCATAAAACCCAAACTCTGATCTTCAATTACGAACCACAGGAAAATGTCTCCAAAATGTGTACATTTAATTGGAAAGGTAACACAAATAAATATTTAGGAGTACAAATATCCAAAGATTTATCTGTCATCTACGAACACAAGTATATGCCCGTATGCCCACTAATATTATTAAAGCTAACCTTAATCGTTGGTCACTATTACCAATGAATATGTACAACAGAATAGAGGCTGTAAAAATTAATATATTACACAGGCTGCTTTTCTTTTCCAGCCATTACCTGTTGAAATACCCCCTTAACAATTCAATGAATGGAACAGAATGATTTCAACTTTTATTTGGGGAAAGTAAAACCCGAGAATTAGACTTCAGACATTACAGCTGCCTAAAGACAAAGGTGGAATGGCTTGGCCCTGCTTGGGAAATTATTACAGAGCAGCACAGCTGCGTTTTCTGGTTTGTTGGTGTGATCCGAGGTGTGATGCAAAATGGAAGAATCTAGAACAAAGTCAAATAAATGTACCTCTTCCATCAACATTATCGCAGTCCCTTTAAATATCTGGCATAAAAAGTTCAGAGACTAGAAATTGGAAAGAAATGCGCAGATTTTACGTTGGATGATACATGACAGAATTCTTACCAGCTGAACTGGATGGTAGATTTAAATATTGGACAAATAGGGGTATCACCTCATATTGTGTAGAGCTTGTAGGACTTGATGTTACAATCCCTTGAATAATCAGCTCAGCTTCTTGCGTGGTATCTTGAGTGGATGAGGGGTAAATACTTCACTGGGGTCATCAAGTGGGCATCCTCCATCCTTGGTGTTTTGTTGATTTAGGCCCACAACACCTCCAGAGGGCTCAACGGCGACACCTGGCATCCCAGATGTACCCCCCTCTGTTTTTACCCCTCAACGGTCATCTCGCAGCCCAACTGGGGTCCTTCCTCTTTATCCACAGCCAGTTGCTGCCTTGCTCGGCAGCCTCTGAGACTGACTTTACTGCTTGGCGGAAGGCCTGTCCTTTCACCCCCATTTTCTTCAGAAGACTTGTTGTGGTCTTAGCAACAAACCCTCTGCACCCAACTTCTACTGGGAACACTTTGGTACACCAATTGCGTTGTTCTGCCTGGGCTGCTATTTCAGTGTACTTCTGGCTTTTCCGCTTGTACGCCTCTTCAATAGCAGCTTCCCATGGTACCGTTAGTTCCAGGATGTAGAGGAGCTTCTGAGAAGCTGACCACAGGATATGGTCTGTTCTGAGATTAGCTGTTACTATCTCTGTTGGGAAGAGCAGCCTGTGGTCAAGGTCGAGCTGTATCTTCCAGTCACGGGCCGGGTCAAGGAGGGTCGTGTTCGCATAATATCCTTCAATACAGGTTTAGATACATTTCAACAACTCACAGATATGTATAATTTAGAGAAACAGTTTTTTTTTTTCAAATATCTTCAACCAAGACAATACTTTGATAAAAATCTTAAAACTACAGAAGAGAAGGGAATGAGCCCAATTGGCATATTCATCAATGCATATAAGGGTGAAATTACCAGAAAGCTGATTTCTAGGATTTATTCATCATTACAGTTGGAAAAGGGTCGGTCCACATTGTACATTAAATCACAGTGGGAGAAAGAAGCTAACATAAATTTAACTTAAGATGATTGGCTGAACATATGTAGGACACAATCTAAGATGTCAAGCTCAGGTCTGTGGAGGGAGTTCATCTGGAAAAACACTTAATAGTTTCTTTATAACTCCCAAAATTAAAAAATCACAAAGCAACAAACCTGAGGATGGTCAGTGTTGGAGAATGTGTGGTAACATGTCTGCTGGTCACTTTCATATCTTTTGGGAGTGTTCTAAAATTTCCTCTTACTGGGCCGTGTTTCCCAGTTAAGAGCCATCCTAGGACTTCAGAGTGCAGTTAAGAACGTCTTTGGTAAGAAGGGATGCTAAGATTGGAGTGTTTCCCAGATACCCTCTTCATGCCCTTCTTAGGATTGCTCTTACGATTGCTCTTTAAGACGCTCTTAACAGGAGCTGACCACTATCGCGGTGCTGAAACTAAATCAGTCGATGTCAGGCACATCGATCACCCACCACTTCATCAGCGCATAAGTCACATACAGTGCTGCTACCTAATGCACTAATTCCCTGCTGCTCATGTGTATATGTGTTCTAACAATTCTAATGAAAAACTAAGATGATAAATATTTGATAATGACCTATTTTCATGACGAAAATATGACTACGACTCAATAAGAAGTAGTCTTGGTAAGAGAATCATCGCTTGCTGAGGCCGGTGCCATCTCCCACCACCTCCAGGAAGCTCCCCACTGTGTAAAAATGCAGCGCAGCCAGGCATTGCACCTCCGGGCTGAGGGCGAAATTGCATCGGGTTGCCCTCTGAATGTGTGGAGACACTAATTGATAGGTGTTGTATCTCAGCCGGTACTTCATTTGGACAGCCCAGTCTGACAGCACGTCGAGTGGGCTGAAGTGCTGACGCACAAATGCATTACATATACAGTTTGGCTTCACACATGGCAACGCTGTTGGTTAGCAGCGAGAATATGCTAAGACAGCCATGGTATCTCACACGTGTGATGTGGCAATGCCTTTATATAGAGTAGTAGGTGGAGCGTCCCTTGATGAGGTTCCAGCTGAGCTCAATTACACCTGTCAGTTGCCTGATATCTGTGAAATGTCGCAGGTTTGGAGGGTGGATGTGTTTCTGTCAGATGTGGGATATCTGCGGAAAAATTATGATAAATGATAGTCATAATGATTCATTTTATTTTTGTGCTGATGTGTACAGGACATGCAGCGGGGGGCCACGGGCCGGAGTTGAACCCGGGCCGCTGCGGCAAGAGCCTTGTACATGGGGCGCCTGCTCTACCACTAACCCACCAACGCCCTATTGTTAAAGCTATAGTTGGTAATGTTGGAGAGCTAGCAAGATTTGAAAGTGGCACCTCCTCTAAGCTCCACCACCCTCCCCCCCCTCCCGTCAGTGCTCCGTCCGAAGCCACGGCCCCACAAATTTGAACGTGCTTCCTGCAGTACACCAACAGAGAAGCTAATGTTAGCATTGGGCTAATACGAGCTACAAAAGTAGCTAAGTTAGCTGACGTTACACATTCCATGAAAATAACAAATCACCCCTAAGCAAAACAAATAATTACTTGTCCAACAGAAAGACAGCAACCTCTGCATCACTTTTCAGGCCCTTCAGCTCCCTCGGTAGTCTCCACCATTCAAAAGCTGCAATGTTGGTTGACTCTGGTTTGTCCCCCTGCTTCATCCAAAGCCTTTTTTGTCGCAGCCTTTTCTGCCTCCGACTTTCTTTTCTCAGCCTGTTTAGCGGGGTGAGCCATTACAAGTAACACTGGAAGTGGTACTTTTGGCTGCATTTTCTCTGCCATTGTTCAGCACACTTATTCTCCTGCTAACTCTGTATTTCTGCTGAGGAATGTGCTGAATATTTCTGGCAACGGTGACACGTGATGAGTGCACGCAGGGAGGAGGGAGGGACAGAGGGGGGCATGGGCAGGACCAGAGCATATATAAGGACAAGACATGAAGGCATCTGATTGGTTCTTTCCACTCACACTGAGAGGCAGGGATTGGTCAGAGGTTAAATTTTTTTTGTTCCTTTTTTGGAACACATTATGTATTGAGTAGGCCTACTCTCAGGATGGAAGGACCATTTCACCCAGTATAACAAAAAGTGTTTCTGAACAGGATTACCAACTATAGCTTTAAGGATATTTTTCCCTTAGACATTCATTCATTCATACATCTTCTAACCACTTCATCCTCCTGGGGGTCGCGGGGGGGCTGGAGCCTATCCCAGCTGACATTGGGCGAGAGGCAGGGTACATCCTGGACAGGTCACCAGACTATCGCAGGGCTGACACATAGAGACAAACAACCATTCACACTCACATTCACACCTACAGACAATTTAGAGTTATCAATTAACCTAATCCCCAAACTGCATGTCTATGGACTGTGGGAGGAAGCTGGAGTACCCGGAGAGAACCCACGCTGACACGGGGAGAGCACAGAGGGGCTCCCACACCCGGGATTGAGCCAGCAACCCTCTGGCTGTGAGGCGACAGTGCGAACAACCACACTACCGTGCCGCCCCCTTTTCTCTGAGACATGCCACTGAAAAATGTGAACGATATTGGAAAATCTTGGAATGGAAAATGGAAATCTTATTTGACTTTGAAGTTATCTAATTCATTTGGTGAATCTTGTTTTGTCCCCCTTGGCCAGGGGACATGCAGGATGGATAGTGACTCATGGATGACTGGAAAATTTCTTTCCCTCCGTGGAGGGGCTCTGGATTTTCAGGGGACATGGTTGGGGATCATTGGGACCTTTTGTGGTCTTGAGAGACAATAATGGACATGGATGAGCCCTTGTCAGTGACACTGCAGTATAGCCTTGCCTCTTCCAGCTTGAAACTTCGCCTTCGGTCCTCCATCAAGGTCCATGGAAGGATTTTCAACTTTGGCTGCATTGGCAGGTCTGATATCTGAGGGAAATGTTTCTAAAAAACAAAACAAAACAAGATTAATGCACATATATAATGGCCAAAATAAAACACTGTTTGGATTTCTATATTGATAAATAAGTCCAATGAATAAAAAAATTGTTAATCTCAATGATAGAACAACTTACATCTCCAAATCATTAGCTGCGCTGCTGTAAGAGAACATCTCTTCTTCCTGCTCTGTCCGTTCTCCCTCAGAATCAGTCTCTCCATGTACAGCCTCTTCGTCTACCCATCCCTCTGTCTTTCCCTCAGTTTCCACTTCCTACATTTTCTCTTCTGCAAGGGCGTCCAAGCTTGCTGTCAAGCTTACCCACAGCCACCCCTGATACAATCTAAAATGCCATAGCAGGGCTGCCAACTTTCCGAAAAACCTTGGAGTGAGATTCAGCAGGACCGACAACAATTTTATCCTTTAGGCCTACACATAAAATTTTTGTTTGTTAACTGATCTGGTAGATGCGATCCTGATCCCCTGCATCCTAATGGATTTTTGGGGCACCTGCTGGAGATGGATAGGGCCTAATACCTTACATGCAAATACCATACAGACAAAGACGATGGTGGGACAGTGGAAGTCCTACCCCAGAACATTTGGGATGTGGTAGATGTGATTTCCTGCATTCTGGTGGGTTTAGGATTTGTAGGCTGCTGTAAGATAAGCAGTAAAAGAGGCAAAGGAGAACTACAGTAAGAAAGTGGAGCTACAATTACAGAAGGCAATCCCAGAAACATCTGGCAAGGTCTGAAGGCCCTGACACACCAAACCAACTATCTCCTAAAGGCCCTGACACCAAGCCGACGGTCGGCCGTCAACCAAAGTCGGGCCATCGGTGAGCGTCTGTCGGCCTAGTTTTTGCGGTGTGTCCCGCACCGTTAGCCCTTCAGCGTCTGCGGCTTTTTGGCCGAATGAGCATGTTGAATTGGCGGCAGAGCTAGTCAGCAAAAGAGATCACTATGATTGGCTGTTTAAGTTTTATTCCCTCGCCCCTGTAGCAAGTGAATCTACCTGTACTGAAACCGGGGCTAACCGGTGCTTCCTCCTCAGGTTCCACTTCACTCAGCTGCCGGACAGATCCGCTGCTTCTTCCCACTTTAACCTAAATAACAAACTGGAGCTACCCGGACGGTAGCACAGTTAGTTAGCCTCTGCTAGCTTCCCAGCTAGCCCCAGCTCTCCATTTGAATCTAAACGGAGAAGGGAGTGGCAAGCGCAGCATGACGGAGGGACGCACAGCCAGTTAGCCTCCCCTAGTCTCTGAGCTAGCCCCGACTTTCCATTTGGATCCACCCGGCCCTGGTTTGTTATTCAGGTTAAGCTGAGTGAATTGGAGCATGTGGAGGAAACACTGGGACCATCTGAATGTAATAGCCAGTGGAGGTGCTGCGGTGCTCGGCTGCACAGATAGGTAACACCTCGGCTGTCAGGATGTACCACTCTGTCACTCCACTCTCTCTCACGCAGGTGCAGAATGTACGTGCTACTTAGCCGTCGGATGTAGGTCGTGTAGTGTGTTCAAATGCAACTGACACAAGGCAACGTGAGGCGACATAGATGCGGCAGTTGGCTTTCGTCGCTGCTAATTCTTTGATGTCGGTTTGGTGTATCTGCACCTTAAAAGTTGCACATTAACATACTGCAAAGACTTGAAGAAGCGAAAATTGGTGCCTGGAATTGGGCCAGTAGGCTCCCAACCTTGTCCTCTCCTTCTCTTCAAATCGTCCACTCCGTGTCAATTTAGTATCTTAGGTTCATCTGGCTGGTACACAGAGAAACACTGGAGACCAATAGAATCTGGTGCAATCGAGTTTAATGTTTTCACAAGCTTCAACACATACAACTCATGAGTCAGGCTCCGGAGCAAGACTGAAGACTCACTTTCTGTGCTCTCCCTTTTATGCTGGTGGAGATCCGAGAGAATCTCCACCCTCTTCCTTTAGCCCTTCCCACCCAAGCTCAAACCTATTGGTGGCAGGCTTTTTCTTTTTAGTCCTCTTCACCTGAGTCCAAACCTATTGGTGGCAGGCCCCTTGGCCCTTGTCCAGACATGACCTAATGGTGTAATCTTTCTCCTGGAAAACCCCAAATTCTCCCACCATTATGTTTAAACCTGGTTTCACTTTATTTTTTAAAAACATATGAAACTTGGGGACTTTCTCCATAAAATCCCCTGTGACTTCATGCAATATAAACTTTAGAGGGTGTGTGTGTCATTGTTTGGCAGTACATGGTATGGTATGTGTGTGTGCTCTTTAATATGTAAATACATAAACTTGTGTAAAAGTGTTTTGTCACACATGTATGCATAAAAACAGTGTTATAGGAACTTATACATAAAAACATTATTATATGAACTTTCAGCCTTAATCAACTTATGCAGTATAACATTTTCCTGATTAATGATTAAATCATATACTACAGACTACAGCTGATGGCCAACATTTCTCGTACGTACCAAAACGAAAGCCAACAAACGCAAATATGAACATCCCCAAAGTCGCAGGGCTGCCCTCCCATACCCACATCACTTCTCCACTCCTCCCACCTCCCTCCACCCACAGAGATCACTCATAAGTCATTTCAGTTATAGTGCAGTGTGTGCTGGGGTTGGACTGTTGTGCTCGGATATAAGAATAATGAGCAGAGGTTCTGGCTTAATCCTAATGTTCATGACCTCAGACATTATGCTCGAAGATCAACATTTGTCACATGTAGACAACACCTCTGGGTATATATTATGTAGTTTCTCCTTTGAATAGTGAAGCCTCTGTATAATTTTGAATTGGATGAGGCTATGTTTTGCATTATTTGAACGAGTATGTACATTCTCAGGGCTCTTTTCCCATAAATCATCTGGAATTGGTCAACCAAGTTCCCCTTCCCACTTCTGCTTTAAATTTTCGGACAAGGGAGAATTTATTGACATGAGAGTATTGTAAGTGTGAGAAAGCAACTTACTTTCATTTGATGACAGTTTCAGACAATCATCTATTTTTGATTGTGTTTCAGTTTCAAAATCTTTTAAATATTTCCGTATATAATCTCGAACTTGTAGGTAGCAAAAACAGTCATTATTCTCCAGTCCATATTTCCACTGTAGTTGTATAAATGAAGCAAAGACACCCTCTACACATAAGCATAGGCAGCGGGAGGGCTGGGCTCTTGGGACTTGAGCCTCGGCTCTTTCGTCAAAGTCAATCAATCAATCAATCAATTTTATTTAAAAAGCCCAATATCACAAATACAATTTGCCTCACAGGGCTTTACAGCATACAACATCCCTCTGTCCTTTAGACCCTCACAGCGGATAAGGAAAAACTCCCCAAAAAAAACCCTTTACCGGATCACGGATCTTTTTTAAGCTTGACTTTTTTTCTTTTTTTTTTTAACATTACCCTCGGAGAGATTAATGTCTCAGGAACACATAGACTTTTTGCTGTAGCTGAACACATTC
Organism: Epinephelus cyanopodus; assembly: GCA_026686955.1. Classification (NCBI taxonomy): domain Eukaryota; kingdom Metazoa; phylum Chordata; class Actinopteri; order Perciformes; family Serranidae; genus Epinephelus; species Epinephelus cyanopodus. The sequence goes on from CM048929.1 coordinate 38,079,530, forward strand.
TTAAGTAACAGAATCAATTCCCATAAAATCACATCACCCTGTCCATTACACTATCCATCAATCTGTGCATACCCCCTATTATAAAGAAAACCAGATCAATCAATTAAATATGAGCAAAATCAAACTGCCAACAGGTTGCCTGACATTGAAAACAATATAGCCTGGCGGGGGCCGCCTAACGTCAGCCTGCTGTCATAAGTCAGTCACCACCCTATCCTTTTCATCTAGTGATTGCACATCATGTACACCAGAAAGATTTTCAAGAACACCATCTGTCGTGTCGTTAGCAGCTGATGCATCCAGTGATCTGCCGAACACTATTTCAGGTTGGTGATTGATTTAAAAGCTGACTTTTTTTTGGCTTGGCCTGCTCTGGCTAACCATGATGACTCAAAACCATTTCCCTTGCGTAGACTAACAAACTGCAAACAAGCTGCCAACAAGACATGACAAGTTGTCATAAGAACTTATGAAATATCTCTTGACGTGAAATTGAAACCTTGTCTAGCAACATCAGATACATATTATACCAATCTTGGTTATAATGTCAGAGAAGTCACCATTATGATCCATTTTCTGGCGTAGACATCTTTGTCTTACAGTATTGATGTTGCAAATAGTATACAAAAACATGACATTACCTGACATTATGTCCACCAAAGATTTTAGAAATCCAAAAATAACTTAAGAAAAGAAAATATCTGTGGTGGTTGACATGTTTTTATTGAAGTAAACAAGAAAGGTTACATTTGCTATGTTCTCATTACAAGTTTGTCTGCTTCCATCCTCTGCTGTCTGAAGGTTAGCATTAGCGATGTAGCAAGTGGCTTGCGTCACGTTCTGTAAGCCCCTGTTCCACAGCTGATTGAACTTTGACCCCTTTCTGTCTGTCACTCAACCACATCCAACATAAAGATGCAAACAAAGTATTAACAATGCACTGGTTAACATGTTTGTATTGTGTTGATTTAATAGGCTTCTTTCAACATTATTATTTTCCATAATTCAACCTAGTCTATTGTGCACAATTACAGGTTGAATGAGGGCAGAATGTTTTCCACCTATCCATAGAAGCTGATATTTGGTATTAGATGTTAGAAATTAGGGTGGCACGATTTTTGAAAAAACTGACATTACAATTTATTTATTTTTTTGCAATATATATTGCGATATTAAAAAATACAAGAATTCTCACCAGATGATTTAAACTAAGAAAATGAAAAAATAGTGGCGGGGTTTTTACTCACCACAACTGCAGAGGCTACCAGCTTTATTTGAAACAGTCTCTACATTATAAAAGGGTCGTTATTTATTAATCCCTCTGTATCTTTATATTTTTTACTTTTTATTCGCTCTCATTGTCTTTATAAAGTTAATGCATCGCTCCGTCATTTCAAACTCAACACTTCTTGAATTTGTTTTAAATTAAAAGCCCCTTATAACCGCAGCTGAGAGAATCCCTCCATTTTCTAAATAGGCTTTTATTGTGAAACATAGGAATTTGTTTTGCCAAGGATTCGGTGACTTGTATGTTTGCGTACGGTACTTAAAATGTAGCTCCTGACATCTGCTGGCGCTTTTTAGGTGACTACAACATTTCGACTTGGACATAAACAGACACAGTGACTGAAATAATAGTAAAATTAATAAAAATAGGACAAGAATAACCCGATTACATCACACACGTTGTGAAAGATGACTGAGGATAACTGGTGTGTACCATCGTGCAGTGTGTCATGTCTGTTTTATGACTCCACAATCATATGATGTGACATAGTGACCTTCAGAACGGGCAGAAAAGTCGGGTAGTGTGTACCAGGCATAAATCCTCCTTTACTGTTTCTCCCTCTTGCATGTTGCTCATTTTCAGTGTGTGACTGCAGCTGGTGCATGAGAGGGGGAGGGGCTGCTGAGTGCTCAGAGAGGCGAGCGGAGTGGAGCGAGGATCTTTCTTCAGAGCTGCTTTTCTGAAGCAAAACAAGTTTACATGTTCTAAAAAAAGAGAAAACATCGCATGTTCTGAAATGTGACTATCGCACATGCACACATCACGATGGCGATGTTCCAACAATATATCATGCAGACCTATTAGATATTATATCATATTATATTATATTATATTATATTATATTATATTATATTATATTATATTAGGCTATATTATAAACAATGCACTGCATTTACTTTGACACACAGATGAGTCAGGGGAAGTCAGGGAAGAGGAGGAAGATGATTCACAGCAAGGGGCAGCAGGTTGATTATACAGTAACTTGAATCTATTGTGGGTCAGTCTCATATTTTAAGTATAAATTTTGCCATTATAATTCCCTTAAAAGTCGCCTGAAGCCACCATTTAAGGGGCTGTTTTTTAAAAAAAAAAATTGCGGGGGAAGTATGTCCCCGGACCCCCCCTAGTTAAACCAGGCTTAAGCGCCAGATGTCTACAATGTCTGGCACCGCCCCTGCATATAAGTCTCCAATACAATGGATACCCCTTTAGCTCCAAGTATGGAAGGCTCCATTTAGGTTGGAGGGAACAAAGGTGAGGTTTCTGGTAATGGGCAGTACAAGGGATAGTGGTTCAAGATGAACATTAGACCTAATTTATTTCCAGGTACCAAGCATGTTATGTATAATAGGGTTATTGTTATATAACAACTTGTTAATTGTAGTTGGGGCTAGTAGGATTGCGCCTATGGAATACGGTTGGCAGTCTTCCTGCTCCAGCTTTTCCCCAATGAGACGGTGGTGTCGATGTGTCCAGCAAGAGGGTAAAGGTCCGAATCACTGATGCCCAATAACAGAGCAAAAAGTTTGGGAGTGCTAATCCTCCTCCAAGTTTAGGCCTACAGAGATCATTTTTGCTTATTCTGTGGACTTTATATTCCCAGAGAAAGGGAACTATTACGAGTGTTAAGAGTTTTATTTATTTATTTATTTATTTTAAGACAAATAGGGATGTTTTGAAATAGATATAACATCTGTGGGAGGAAAATCATCTTGGAACATTAATTGTAAATGGAATTGTTTTATGGAAATGCCAAGGACGCCTACAGTGCCTTTGCCCTACCACAGATCATAATCTGGTCTCTCTCCAGCCTACATACAAACCCTGTGTATTAAAGTTGCCTGTTACCACTTGCTCAGTCAGGGAGTGATCCCCGGAGATCAGTGAGTTGCTCCAGGACTGTTTTGAATGTACAGACTGGACTGTACTATTGGAGCCACAGGACAACAACATGGACATGGACAGGAGGGTGGACATTCTGATAGAATATATAAACTTATGTAGGGACACTGTGATGCCAGTAAAGACTGTACACTGCTTCCACAATAATAAACCCTTGGTTAACAGTAATATCAAGCAGCTCCTCAACCAGAAAAAGCTGGCACTCAAGAAGGTGGACGTGTTAAATGACTACCAACCGGTGGCCTTAACATCACACATTATGAAGACCCTGGAGCACCTGGTCCTCCGTTTCCTGAGATCAGAGGTCACTGATGCTTTTGAACCCCTCCAGTTTGCCTATCAGGAGCACATGGGAGTGATAGATGGAGATCTTTACATACTGCATCGTGCCTACACTTACTTGGAGGAATCGAGATGTTGTGTGAGGATCCATTTCCTTGACTTTTCAAGTGCTTTCAATATGATCCAGCCCCCCATACTGAGAGACCAGTTGGAGAGGATGGGAGTAGATCACTTCCTGACCTCCTGGATAACAGACTACCTAACAGAGCGGCCTCAGTATGTCAGGTTTTGAAGCTGTGTCTCCGGGATGGTCAGGAGCAGCACTGGTGCAGGAAACTGTTTAAGCACCATTCCTGTTCACACTCTACACAGCAAACTTTAAGTCCAACTCAGAGTCCTGCCACATACAAAAATACTCTGACAATACAACTATTGTGGCTTGTATCAGGCCTTCAGGGACTGGTGCAGTAAGTGTTGTCTCCACCTGAACACATACATACCGGAAGTCCATACCGGAAGTCAGTTTTTTGTTTTGTTTTTTCCCCAGAAGTTGGTTTTAAGTCTGTCTTTTTTCTATTATTTATTTAACAATACATTTACAAACTTTGAAGCAGTCAACATATATATATATATATATATATATATATATATATATATATAGTCCACCTATACACGTCCACCTTCTTGAGTGCCAGCTTTTTCTGGTTGAGGAGCTGCTTGATATTACTGTTAACCAAGGGTTTATTATTGTGGATATGTATATATACATATTTCTCTCTCTCTCTCTCTCTCCATATACATATATATATATATATATATATATATATATATATATATATATATACGTGTATGTATGTATGTATATATAATATATATATATATATATATATATATATATATATTATAAAAATAAATAATAATAATATTAATTATAATAATACAATTATTTCAACAATTATTTTAAATATAATCATGTTTTGTTTGGAATAACATTGACCTCAACAAGTTAAACCTACAAAAATTGCAGAAAATCAGCAAACATGAATTTTAGTTGGATTAATTTTTAACAAAGATTAAATAAGGTGAACACTTTCATTTATTGGGCTACAGTTGCAACATGCAGATTACTATTATGTCATTCAAAACAGCTGAAAACCATGGACACAACAAATGTCATACTTACTCTTACATCAGTATGGTTAATTGTAACTATTTAACTATTAAATGAACGTAATAATTAGATTGTTATATTGTCAGATGTATTCTATTATATTTCAGGAACACATGTAAACACAATATTACACTATTGTACTGGCAACATAAAGAAGTAGACCTGGAGTTCTCTTTTTTGGTAACAAGTTTTTATTCCAGATATCCATATCAATCTCAAAAGTAGAAAAGTCTTGTCTGGTCTATAAAATGTAAGAAAATGGTATAAAATGTCAACCACTGTTCCACAAATCACAAGATCCCAAGATGCAACCTAAAATGTCTTGTTTTGTCCCAAACAAATTTCATTAAACATTACTGTTACACGTAGAAGTATATGATCTCAAACAGATACTTCTCATCAACATACCATGGAAATGAACTGCATTTTCCTTATGGTTTTTCAGGTGCCTCTGGATTGCGCTCTCATTTTTGGTTTTAAATTTGGGGCAGAGAGGACCCAGACTGGATTCGTCATTCAAAATAGAGGGGTGCATTTGAAAAAAGGATAAGTCAATCAACACTGATAGCTGTAAAACATACTGAACATCAACCATATTTTACTTATCTAAAGGACACATGGTGGAGGAAGCACTACAGCTATTTATGTATCCACATGTGTATGTGTATTAGTGCTCTGCATTACTAAAACATAATACAAATGTATTTTTTGCAGACACCTGGGGCCATGTATACGTTATTTATCTGACCCGGTTAACCCTCGGGGGTCACTCATGAGACGACTCTTGTTACTGTTTTTAGAATATCTCCGGAAAAAAGGCTGTATATAACTTGATTGAGCAGTACAGGGTTGAGGTTATATAAGCATTAATACACAAGGAGACCAGGCGAACCAAAAATTGGGGAAAAAATGGCCTGTGTGCAGTGAGTGTGTGCACAGATGTTTTACACCACAACACACCAAAATGCAGAGGAACACATATTAACCCCGCTGCAAACTACACATCGAAATTAACCAACACATCAAGCGAGGGCAGTAATAGTCTCTGACCAACATTAACACTGTTTACACACAGACATTGATGAAAGGGAGCACAACAGACCTTGAGCAGCTAACGTTAAGTTAATACCAATCATGCCCTCGTTTTTACACAACAAATGTAGCTAAATCCACCATCCCTTGGTAGTAATTTGCATGCCGAGATTCCCCACATAGACGTCCCCCTAATGATTTGATACATTACTTAGAATTGCATCTTAGAGAACATAACACACGTGTTAAAATATAATGAAGATGACGGCACATATAAACGCAGCGGCTTGGTACTCTATGCTAGTGCTAGCTACTAGCTAGTACTGCGAGTGCTATGTGCCGAACAGAATTTAGTTGTACAATGTACAATGACAATAAAGTTGTCTAATTCTAATAATTAAAAGACTCATTCCCTTACCGCACTTTCTCTTAGTCATGCGTGTATTGTTTGCCTTCTTCTTTTCGTCTTCTCTGTTGTCTTCATTCTCTTCTTCTTCGGCGAATAATACACCCACAGACCAACTTCCGGTATGGATTGGATATATGGCGGCGCCGATGTCCGCCATCATGTCTGCAGCTGGGTCCCTCTCATTTTTCCTGCAGACATTGAGGTCCTTTGATGTGTGTGTGGAGATGTTGGCCATGTTCTATCACACGGTGGGGGCCAGTGCACCCTTCATTGCTGCAGTGTGCTGAGGAGGCAGCTTAATGGACAAAAACACTAAGCAATTGGACAACCTGGTTAAAAAAAGCTGGCTCAGTGCCTGACAGGAGACTGGACCCACTAAGAACAGTTGATGGAGAGGGGCACATTGAGCAAACTGAAAGCTATAATGGATAATAGCAGACACCCAGAGAGTTTCAGGAGATCCTTCATCCCTATGGCAATAACACTGTTTAACGCCTCCTGAATCCAGTCACACACAGTCACACACATCACATTAGCCACAACTGGACTGGACTTTGGAATGATTTCTAATTTCTATTTATGCACTTATTTTAACTTTTTTTATTTTATGTTTATACCACTGTGTTGCTGTTGATGACGGGAAATGTGGTTGCTGTTTTTTATACGCTGCTGGACAGTTGAATTCCCCTTTGGGGATAATTAAAGTTGTATTCTATTCTATTCTATTCTATTCTATTCTATTCTATTCTATTCTATTCTCCCAATTAAAAGAGCTGCCTGTGTCCCAGAATGCTATTCTTGTCAATAATCTGTTGATTAGAGGGGGTAAGTTTGCCTGAAAGAGAGAGGAGTATTGCTGTCACTTCTATCCCCAAGTAGGTAAATTCTTCTTAAAAGATTTCAAATGGGGAAATTATCCATCTGTTCCAAATCATTCATATGAACTGGCATTAGAACACTTTTAGCCCAGGTGATTCTGTAACCTGACAGGGTTCTGAATAGACTTATTTAGTCTAAAAGCTTTGGTATAGTAATTTGTGGCTAAGTTATACGAAGAAGGATGTCACCTGCATATAGCGGTATTTTATTGGTTGTGTCTTTGGTGTTGTATCCATGTATCTGAGGGTCTAGTCTGATACACTGAGCTAGAGGTTCGATAGCCAAAGCAAAAAATTAAAGGGGATAACAGAAATCCCTTCTTGTTCTTCTATGCAAACTGCTTTCACACCTACCTTGTTTGGTCTGGACTTTAGGACTTTTTTGTTTGATCTGGACCAAATTTACAGGTGTGAAAGCTCCCTCGGACCATGGTCCGGACCAAACACCCAAAATTTGGTCCAACCATTTGGTCTTGGTCTGGACCAAACGAAATCATGGTTCGGACTTTTGCAACATGAAAGCTTATTTTTCAATAGTTTGGACTTTAAAACCTTTAACCCTATGGGCCCGAATGTCGCATAGTGCGTCCAAATTCACACCTTCTCTGTGGATTTTCTCTGTGACTGTGTATCATAGCGAGAAACCACACGTATCATGTGAAACAGCGGAACAGTAGCTTTCCGACAAGACCAAGCATTTGTCAGTAGTCCAATGTTTTCATGGTGAAAAAAAATGATAAATTTACACTAAAATTATGTATAACACAGCTTTCATACGGCTTTGCACACACATTACTCTTGGATGAATTACTCGCGAATGCAGTCTCGCACAGAAATGCCACGCATATCACATGAAAGCGCAGGATCGGCGCTTTCCAGTGATATCACACACATCATTGTGCTGTCATCCCATTACGCTATAAATACAGACCAATTGTCTACAAAATAAAAACCTGACAAATTTCTTTACAATCCATTATACAGATCTTGTTATCAGTCACTTCATATAGTGAGGAATATCGTATCTTACCACGTCTTAGGCTTGCATGTGTTTCTCCCTGTCTATCCACATTTCTAGTCCGGCTCTGAAGATGCAGATATCTCCATATTGTCCAGTTGACACTCCATCAAACTTTGTATAAGACCAGCAAACTTCACCTTTGCGCACCCAGACAACTGTAGGCTAATTATGCATGCATGACAGGGCAGTTGTCACCATATACATTGAGGGAGACAAAAAACACTATTCAATGCAACTATCTGCAATCAGCACATAAATGTATCTCTATATCGACTGTCCCATCACATCTGATGTCAGATCAAAGGGGACTGGCACCATTTGGCATGCATAATGGAGCTGCTCCCGGCTGTGCCCTCCACTGTGCGGCCGTCTCGCCCGGCTCATCCTCGTCCTTCTCCTCCTCCTCTTGCTGCTGCGGCATGGCACTGTTTGGCACGTTTGACACGCGTAATGGAAACCCAACCTGATTTGATTAACACAGCTGCAAACTAATGAGACTGCTGCCAAGTAGCTATTAACGGCTGCTAGCTCCGCCCATTGGAAAGAGTGTGGGATATACCACTACTAGGAATGGGAGGGGGGGACTAAATCTTTTAAGATTTAAATAGCACATTATTGCGCGATTATAATGAGCACCACTTACATTGTGCTTTCAATAAATACTACTGCACTGTTCAAAAATTATTAGTTGTGTCTCAAATTATTCTGGGGGGAACAGCTTTACTGGAAGGGGGGGGGATTTTCACAAAATGCTTTATATAGTTCTCTTGGAAGTCCATCAGGGCTGGGTGTGCTATTATTTTTTAGTGAGGCAATAGCGCTCTGAACCTCTGCAATCGTTAGCTCAGAATTCAATGCATCACAGGCTCGGTCATTTTTCTAATAAATGCATTAATAGTTGTGGGATCTGGAGTAGTCTTAGAGGTGTATAAGTCTGTATAGAATTCAAGAGACCTGTCATTTCTATCCTTAGACTTTTTAAGTATTGTATTATTTTGAGCTTTTATCTTATGTATTGTTCTGTTGTTTTCCATTTTTCTAAGCTGTCAGCTAATAATTTTTGTGGCTTGTCACCAAATTCAAAATGCTTTTGCCTGGTGTAAAGGAATGCTTTGCTTATTTTCGCAGATAGAATTTTGTTGTATTCATACCTACTGCTATTTTTCTGTGTAAAACAGTAGGGAATTGTACATTTTCCTCGTCAAATAATTTAATTTAATAATAAACCCAAACAGTGTCAACTTGTCATTACAAAAACCGAATGACACTTAATGACAGCAGTCATAAACATTTATGACATGAACATAATGTTCATGACAGGTTCACGACTGTGTCATGTCTTAGTTATGAGTGCTATCTCACTCTTATGTAGATACCTTCAAGAAAGTGTTAATTTGTTCTTCTAATTCTTTTAATTTGATCTTATCTTGTTTTTTTCTCAAAGCTTTATATGAAATAATACAGCCTCTCATGTAAGCTTTGAATTCTCCTGAGAGGATGGAGGGACAATTCCTAGGAATGTAACAGAAGATCTGTGCTTTTAAGTATTCACTAAATTTATTTTTAACGAGTAAGCGTGGATTTAATCTCCAAGAGGTGTGTGGTTTATTTATATGGTCTAAGCATAGCGAAAACGTGAGGGGGCTGTGGTCTGAGATCACAGTGCTATGATATTTAGCATTCACTGTAAAGGGTATGAGGCTGGCAATGACTAGGAAGTAATCTATCCTACTATAGGAGTTGTGGACAGGCGAATAAAATGAATACTCTCTACCCAAAGGGTTCATTGTTCTCCATATGTCCAGGATATTTGTGTTATTAATGAACATATTCAGAAATTCACTTGAAACGTTTCTTGGGGTCTCTTTGTGGAGGATCTATCAACATAAGTATCTAAAACGGTATTGATGTCCCCCCCAATTATCAAGTTTGTCTGTGAAATATCTGGTATCAGTGCAAAAACCTTCTGAAATTATATGGGGTTATCTATATCAGGGGCATATATATTTAATAGGGTAAGGGAAAAGTGGTGAATTTCTCCAATTACTATGATGTAGCAACCTTCTTCATCAGCAAGTGTTTTTTTTTTTTTTTTGTAAGAAGGGCATGCCTTTTCTTAGTAGAATGGCTGCACCTCTCGCTTTGGATGAAAAGGTCAAGTGATATACTTTCCCTATCCATTTTGCTCTTAACCTACCATGTGAGCTATTGTTCAAATTAGTCTCCTGCAGGAACATAATGTCTGAGGCCAGTGACTTAAGGTGTGTCAAAACCTTCCCTCTCTTGACTGGGTTATTTATTCCACGTACATTCCAGCTGGAAAATGTGAGACTTTTCACCTCTGTTATATTGTTATATACACTATCATGCATCAGAATATCTGACCAGTATGGTGTCCCCAGCACCACAACAGTCAATGTATAGGATTTGAGTGAATAGTCTTCCTTTTTCACCCACCCCACCACCTTAACCCACCCCTTAGCCACTGCAACCCTCCTAGGCTCCCAACCCCACCAATTCTCCCAAAGCTCAGCCTAATCCCCACAACAGCAGAAAGACTAAACAAAACTACTCTGGCCACTTCTAAATGAATAGGGTGCAAGCCTTCTCAAGGACGCAAGTATAAATGATCTAGTAACTTAAATTACTTCCCCACACCTTCTGACAGACTGTTGCTAACGTGCAGTTTTATTCCCATTGCTCGTTAACTCAATAAGGAAAAAAATCTGAGTGGAATTGATGAGGAAAAGAATAAATGATTATGTTAAGTACAATAATATAAATGGATGTGCTTGTACACACCTGCACAACACAAATGTACACATACACACCCACAATTATCAGGATAACCATGTACTCTGGGTCGTGCAGCATAATGCGGATGCACATACAATATTCCCATATTAAAATTTGATTTAGATTGTTTTGTGTTATTTGTCACACTTTGTGTCATTCCAATATCAATTTAATTATAATTATCAGTCAAGCAAACATGTTTCTAACCAGAATATAGTAATGAGCTGCATTAAAAGGAAATCTAAATTGAGACTAATATTAGTCTAGTCATTTGACAAAATTTTCAAATGCTGTGCGTCGACAAAATACCACACCACCCCCCTTTTCCAAAATGAGGAATAGCATCATCAATGTAATAGCAAAAAGCCATTCAAGTGGATAACCAAGAAGGAATTAACTACATCTAATAGATCACAAATGGTATCAATCAATAACATTGAGCAAATGTTATACCTTAAATCTGATATCTGAACAAGTAATGAGGCTCCAAATGATACCTAACAAACATAAAGAGTACTGGCACCATGTTTCACAAGGCAGAATGTAAAGCATCTGGTTATTTCTTATGGAAGTGGCAGTCTTACCATCAAATAATAAGGCACCAGCTGTGTGAGTGTTTCACATTCTAAGTAAGAGTCAGTGTTAGCCAGTTACCACATTAACAATACAATCCAGTGTTGAAAGAACAGTGCATGTTTAGTGAACATTAACACAAACCATCAAGAAACATTTCTGCTAAAGAGCTAAATGGATAAAGAAAATAATCTGACCTCATATAAAAACATTGGTCTTGGTCTCACTCCCTCTTGACTTTAGCTCTTTGTTTACTTTCCTTGCTCCTGTTCCTCTTCTTGTGTGCTGCGCTGAACTGCCAATCAGAGTAATTTAATTCATAAATGTGCTCTGCTCTGCTGATACCAATTTATCATGCTGAATTGGTGGAAAAGGGCCAACTAGCGCTGATGAGCGCCAAATGCTACAGGACACACAGCACTGACAAGGAGGGCAAATGCTCACCAATGGCCCAAAATTGACCAACGGCCAACTGTCAACTGGGTGTGTCAAGGCCTTTACAGTCTGCACTGGAAATCTAAACATTGACATATATGGCCACAAACTACAATTGCATTATAACATAGCAAATCAATCATTAGTACCTGAAGCTGCCCTTTTTGCTATAAAATCTGTATGCGGTTGCCATATTTTAAAAAGTTCTGACTCTTACATCTTATATTGTACTAGATTTTGTCTAATGGGATAGAGCTTGACAATTGATTTAACCAATATAATAATCTAAGAGTGTGATCAGATTTTCTTGGTACATGTTGGTTATGGACCAGTGAAATGATAGAGAGGTGAAAAGTGATGAACTTTATACATTTTGTAGACTGTGGGAAAATAAACAATTCAAAAAGGAGAACCGGTTCAGGAATATGCTGAACAGAAAAATATACCTACTGCTGCCTAGAAAACAGCATCTATCAATGTAAAATAATAAATATAAACAGATAGCATGTGCAGCTGCATCAAAAGGGTTAACTGGAG
>CM048929.1:38094353-38114353 GCA_026686955.1 Epinephelus cyanopodus
ACACACACACACACACACACACACACACACACACACACACACACTGCATATCCCCTGAGAGCAGCTTTCTGAGAGGGATCCTTTCACTTGCATGGGGAGTGAATTGAAAACACAATGTTTTGCATGCATGCATATTTGCCACTGCACATGGGCATGAAAACACACACTCAGACAGACATACAGACAGACAGACAGACAGACAGACAGACAGACGGACAGAGTGGCCAACCTTTGACCTTTACCATTCAGTCTGTCTGGAAAGTATCGATCAACGCTCCTCTCACCCAGACAACAACCCCCCCACCTGTCACCCTTCTTATTCTCTCCTCCCACCCATGACTCGCCTCCCTCCACCTCTCACTCCCCCTTGTCTATCATCACAGCTATGCTATGAGCTAAGCAGCATTTATAATCATACAGGCTAACTCAGCTGCCTCAAACACAGATTGAATACACTAGTAAAACAACACTTAATATAAGGAAATGCTGGAGGAAATATGTCATTTTTGGCATTTGTGTCAGATTAATGATTCACATGAACACATGAATAAATATCAGTGTTTTAGTTTGAAAGACACCTCAAGAATTCTTTTTTTTTTTACCCTATTCCTTCAGGATGAAACTTTGAATTTGCTCACCAAGTTTAAAACTTTTTTTAAAATTGTGTTTTTGATTTCATAAAAGTGCTAAAATATGCCAACAATAAGAACATGTGTGTGAAGTCAGATAATCATTTATTATAATAATATACATACATACGGGAAAGGGGGTAAGATGAGCCAATTTTTACTTATGTTGTCCTCTTGGCAAGGAAAAATAAGACAGAAGAACAATCTACCCTTATTTCAAGATGTCTCCTGTCATTTGAAATTATAATAATGCTTCTAAAACAAAGAGCCCTAAAAAATATGACTTCAACGTACTCCTGTGGCTCAGCTTGCCCCAAGTTAAGCACGAGATGATCTGAGTTCCTAAGTTAAGTAAGGTAGTAAGGTAAGTTGAGCCATAGACTTTTAGTCTATAATTTAATAATACATTTTCCTTTTCCAAATAGTCACATTTTTTCTTACAGCTAACTTAAACAACATAAAACCAACTAAATTATGTTAAATCTTTCAGTGACAGCCAATTTAGATTTGAGGAGTAAAAATAAAAATTGTAACAAAATGATGAAGAAAGAGTTCAGATCTGCTAGCATCTAGTCACAAGTAATAAAACACATAATTGCTTGCCAGAAAAAAACTAAAAATAAAATAAATAAAAAAGAATTAAAATACTGAATTCACAGTTGTTAAGAACAGCAATGTTTCTTTCTGACATTTCTAATGACAGCTTTGCTTTAGAGTAAAGCATAGAAACAAGGCAGCCTTTTGGATGTGGTGTGTGAAGCTCCCTCTCCACAGCATCTCCTCTGTGTAGACCCTCTCCCACTGTTCCACTGTACCTTACTGTTTTTACTTCTTGTATCTCCTTTTTGAAAGATACCTCTGAAGGACTGACCTGTCAATACTTTTGTCCTTTGCTACTGACATGATTCTCCACTCTTGACATCAATGGCTACTCTCTCCGTCTCTACAAGTGATGTTGAGTCCAAACGGGCTCTTCTTGTGTAGGTTCTTGGTATAATAGCTTTTCTATAATATTAAACATATGATCAATCCAAGTGGTTCTGTGATACAATATTGAAAAACCATTTTATACTTCAGCTGTATTTACTTTTGGTGCCTTATGGTAGGTTAAGCTGGAGCACTGGCTGAATTTACCCTACAGCATTTGGCTCAATTTGCCCCATAGCCGCCAAGTTAAATTATTCACATGGTTTTATACAATGACAAATCACCAACATGTATAATACACATTTATAGACCTGGATAAATTTGCTTTGACATAACAGTCCTGACATGCTGACAATTTACTTCAGCAAGCAAAAAAGTTTTTATGTATGTTTTGGCATGTTATTGAGCAATAATTGAACAAAGTTCATATTGTTTAGTGGAAGGATTTTCTACCAGTAGTTACCAAATAACTGTCCTTTTTGGCACTTCTTTCAGCTGCAACAATATGTGGAACCCTGTGCTGTCATGATTTCATATGGTTAGTCCAGGTAAGTCCCTCTAACATGATGATGTCACATAATGTATTGTTAAACAAAAGGGCATACAGTGGTAGAGGAAAAAACTAAAACTTACTGTCTGATTACCAGTTGAGACAAACATACACAATCAAAACAAATGCTAGTTTTAGTAGGTTTGCTGTCCACTACACCTGCAGAGCTCTTGTCTCTTCTTGTTCAGCACCCCCCTGGGTCCACCCTGTCGTGGCTGTCCACTCCTTGTAGCACTGGAAGACAGACTGGTTCTTAGCTCGCTGTCAGCCTTGGTTTTTCAAGTCTTGGGGAACATTCAACGCTGTCGGTGAGTTTGTGACTCCAAGAAACCATCGAGTGTTGAGTGTACCCTTACACTTGAGCTCATATCAAACACACATCACCACGTGTCCATATATGAACAATCTATATATATGTACAGCCCACTGCACACAAGCTTCCTCATCTCTGAAGCATTCAGATATTTTATGGAGGGCATTTTGACTTGCTAGACACAGGTGTAACTAATAACAATAACAATGGCTGCATTTCATTTAGATGAAACAGTTCAAGGCCTGGTACTACAACCCCTTCTCATTACCTGGTTGTCAAATACTGATGCAGGTCTCACACAGACAACATGTTTCTTAAAGATCACACAGATCCATTTGATGACACTGAATGGCTGCTTAGCTATTTCAGGTTGCCCAGAGCTCTGTTTTTAAAACCATTTTTCTTTTCATTTTAGTTACTGTGCACCCCTCTGTTAACCAGAGGTGGAATGTAACTATGTGCATATACTCAAGTACATAGGCTGGTTAAGTACAAATGTAACACAGGTGTTTACCTTAGTATTAAATCTTACACCACTTCCTACTTGTATTTCACTACACTTCAGAGGGAAACAGTGTAAATTATTATTTCCTACAGTTATTTGATAAGTTAATAGTTACTTTTTGAATTATGTTTTTTGTGCAGAAACCAAATAAAAATATACAAGTGCAGCTTAGATGATTAGTCGATTGATTAGAAAGATAATTGGAAACTATTTTAATAAGTCATTTTTCATGCAAAAACATTTTATGGTGCCAGTTTCTCAAATATAAAGATTTGCCACCTTTTCTTTTATTATTTTGATTCTTTTGAATTATTGAATGGAATAAATTTTTTCTACATTGAGTACTTTTAATTTTACTTTAATTTTAGCGCCCGGCCTTACCTCCACGGCCCTCCCTGGATGGATGCTCAAGTGTGGGTGAGTAGAGCGGAGAGGACCGCGGAGGTCGGGCTGGGCGGGCCGACACTGTGTATCCCAGAGCAGGTGTTTAGGTGTGGGTGAGGGGAGCGGAGAGGACCGGCAAAGGTAATGTATAGTTACCTGGACTTCATCAATCAAATTACGTGTTACTGCCCAACACTGATTATAACTATTTAATAAGAAAGTAGTATTTGGGTATAGCAAAAAAATAGAAATAAACTTCAGGTTGCAGCTTCCACTCGCAAAACTGAACGGTCCTAAAACTGCAACCCTGAAACTGCAGCCTCCGGTACTGCAGCTTTACCTTACTCGATTTTGCGGCTCCGTGTGAACGGAGATCATTTCAATAATGTCGTCATACAAATGTGGAAGTTTTCTAAAACGCGAAGGACAGACTTTTTCGTTTTTAGAGAAACCGTTGTCGTCTAAACACAGCCTAAGAGTCATCATTTGGCACACCTTGCTAAGAGCAGATTTGGATGGGTAAGAACATTTTGTACAAAGAGTTGACTTTGACTTGACTCTCATTTTTTATTGTTACAAAAATTAGGAGAAAATATTAGAGAAATTTAAGGGAATGTTGCTGCATGAGGCTTGTTATATAGCAGCATTGCACATTTCCAACTGTGACGACTGACTTTCCACACAATATGTATTATAAATGTGCCACATTTTCAGAAATGAAAATTGTACTTTTAAAGAAAACTTTCTTTGTTAGCATTTGACTCTAACATATCCCATGCATTTTAAAATCCCCAAGGAAGCTGTATTTGTGGAACGCTAAAATGACAAGGTGCTCAAGCAATAGACATTAGCTTACATTTTAACATTTGCTTGAAATATAGACAAAAATCCACAGGAACGTGTTTTAGCTTGTCGGAAAGACTGATCAAGAAACTACACAGAGCAATGCAAGCTAGTAGAGCAGAAGCTAGCCAGGAAGTTTGACAGGACTTCGGCTCTCTATAGACCAGTGGTTCCCAACTGGTCAAGCCACAGGATTCAGATTTCTCCGTAGTCATTAGTTGAAGGTCCACAAAGTTTAATATTTTCAGCATTATACTTTTGTTTGGTCATGTTGTTGAGCTAGTTTGCTGTCTCTGTTAAGTAGCTGTCCATTAGTCACTTACTCTACAGCAGGAAATGGCACTTTAAAATAAAAGCTCTGTGCCAGAGATTCACTGTACTTCAAAGTTAAGTGTTTTTTGTTTTTTTGTTTTTTTACAAACTCCACATGTTTGTGAGTCACTTGTGGTCCATTCAGAATGGGACTGTGACCCACTTTTGGGCTGCAACCCACCAGTTGGAAACCACTGCTAATGTGCATTTTATTACTATTCTTTTGCTAGGGCAACTGCTTTGGTCCTTGCTTACTTCCTGTCAGCTGCTGTATGTTTTCTGTTGACAAGTTTGAAATTACATAGCTCCATCTAACAAGTCTAAGAAATGCAATCATACTAAGACTCTAAATATTTTGTTATCTGTGTTATGTAAGGGATAATGTATATATTGAAAAATAACTCCCCTGAAGGAAGTTATTTTTCAACAGTCACCGGCTCACTATACATTATCCCGCTTAGAACATGGCTTACTACTAAAACATTCGGTGATGTGACACAAAGTAATGATTAAAGCACGTTTTATTGATTCAAAATTCGCAAAAGAAATGTGTCGGTAGGCTACTGTCCATGGCAACGGCAGCCTAATGATAGGCCTAATTAATATTGAATTGGACGTTTCCGTTTATTGTGAAGTGAGAGAGGGAGAATGGTAGCTCTTTTGGGATGTTGATGTTGATTGTTTTTTCTTCCTCTCCTTCCACCGACGACGACGTTACATCTGGCATCAATATTATTAAATTGCTGGCAGAATGACAGAGGAGAGGCGTTCACCAGACAAACTGCGGCTGTTTTCTGGAGCGGAGCGTTTTCTTTTTTTTCACTGGGGAAATGTCATTGTTTAGCCAAACATCCAGGGCCGAATTCACAAAAGGATTGCGTGGCTTTTGCAGCCGCTAAACCGGTAAAAATGGAGCAAACAGATACCGTCTAATTCACAAAGCACACGCAGAGGGTGAAATGCTCCACTAACTGCGCTGCCAAGCAGATTGCGTCTTGGTGCTCCGGTGTTATTTGCACTTATTTAAATGAGGTAACATGCATATATTTGGCGCAAAAATTGCCCCTTTTTATGCAAATGAGCCTCATTGATAAGCAACGTTTAATTCACTAACACCAGCGCTAATAGCCACATGCAGTTTGAATAACGTCTTTAGAAAGCTGGTGCTTATTTATAGGCTAATTTATTTAATGAAACGGGGGAAACAAACGTGAACAAAAACGGTTCCATTATTCATATTAAATTCAAAAGATAACGAAAAAACAGCCACAAGTGAGAGGGAATAGTGATAAAGTGGTCAAACTTGGTCAAATCCACAGCCTCAACCCATCCGACACTGGTAGACTGACTCACCAGCAGACATCACTACATGAGGGTATACAGTATTCAGGACTTTGCCAAACAGAGTCTGCCATTGTTCTGCCACGGTGTTCTTGGCGCAAAGTCAGCATTTATACTTTGCCATGTGGCTTATTGAAGTCAGGGGGAAACCAGGGGCAAACTGCACTCAGCTGCCAAACTTCGTGGGCGTGTTTGCGCTGGTATATCATTAGCGCAACATCCTTTGTGAATAGGACGTTAAGACGGAGCAAACTGCGGGTGCAAGTGACGTGCAATTCAAGGTGCTATCAGCGGTCGCAGTTCATTCTTTGTGAATTCGGCCCCCAGTGTTTTGTCCTCTCCTGAAATGTTAAAAGCGATGCCTTCAAAATGCTGCATTTTGCTACTCTGATCCTATTTGGCCTGTGTGGACTAACAGTAAATGATTTTGATGCTCCTCAGTCTCAGGCCGTTGCTATGGCGTCCCTAGCAACGGAGCAGGAGGGCAGCGGTGATACATCAAGAAATAAACACTGCAGAATTTTGTTGATTGACCAATCAGAATCAAGTATTTAAGAGAGCCATGTGCTAAACTATGTTAAGTTCATTTGACTTAAAGGCTTCACATTTTTTCAAATCTTAAAGCAATACTCACATGCTCATATGTAGGCCTTCATTGAAAAAGGTTTTGGCGAAAGTGCATCAGCGCAGCTCCAGTGTAAGAGATGGGGGACAAAATCTACATTCAACCAAAACCGTTTTCTGCTTCAGTACAAAACAGATATAGCTGTTCAGTGAACTTTTGACAAAATGCTGAAAGCAGCCACCACCACATAGGTACTGTATGTGGCACTGGCTGCTTTCTACAGATGTGTTTCTAACTCCAATCAGATGCCATACAATAAAATGAAAGCCCTGTTGTTCAAAGAAACATAGTGTTTTATTTCTAAATGAATTAACAAACTTCATCACATATTCACTCCATTTGGTGCTCACTCTGAGTGTCCCTGCTTTGCTGCTCTGTGGTATTCTGAATAACTGAACAGTTCATTCCAACAGCGCTCTGAATTTCCAAACCAGTCCACTTTGTGCCAAATTGAGCTCCGGCCCTCTGAGTATTTCCAAACGCACCCTACATTCTGTCAAAAGTTCAGTTGGTCCACTTATCCATGTTATTCATATCTGAATTGTAGTGTCCTCATCTACAGTTACTTACTGTGAAAAGCCCACATGGAATAGTCCTCCACCATTGCAGGTTCCTGGTTCACATTCATCGCTGTCGGTGGGTTGGTGATGTTGTCAACTCGCCGGTCGATGAATGACAACTGTGTCCATGCATGGCCACGTTTCCTAAAGCACTGCCTTGATCAGCTGTATCAGCTGTTTGCATCTGCCACATTGATGGGTTTCTGTGACATAATGGTGCTTTTTTGATAGCAAATGTTGTCAAGGATTAAGACATTAATAAAGACTCCGGAACAACATGTTGAATTTGTTGCACTTAATGTTACGTCACAACAACTACAAGGGACATATTTGGTGCTGAACCAATTTAAAATTGGTCATTTCTATATCGAAACCATTGAAAAGGATAAAAAATAGAGCTGCTTTAAATTAGACAGAAGTGGGAATGAGAGAATCAGTGCTCAGACAAGCAGTGAAAAAATGTGAGAAATTAAGTCTGGAGAAAAAAAACAAGTGTTAAAGCTGACAGAAAATAAGTGATACAGTGGAGGAGGAAGACATGTTTGTGAGAGGAAAACAGAAAAACATATTGTCAGAACATGGAGATGAAGATGACAAAAGGCAAGTTGTGGATGTGTATATAAATGTATTGCCGCAGGCTCTGAAACAAAGCTACTGAGCTAGCTGCATTCACACACTCCATATGAAGACAATCTTCAACAACAAAGGAAGAAGCACCCCCCACCATAGACCTGAGTCAGAATCTCTGGACTAAAACATAATACTTGTTTAGTAACACACTGACATGTTTAAATGTGTAAACTGTTAAGTCCAGTCAGTGATCATCATTAAGATAACAACTAAATCTGTTGTATTTCTGTAAAAGTATTAAGTTATGTATGTATGGGCGACAGTAGCTCAGTCCACAGGGCCTTGGCTAGGGAACCGGAGGGTTGTCGGTTCAAGTTCCAGCCCGGACCAAAATATGGAGCGTGGACTGGTAGCTGTAGAGGTGTCAGTTCACCTCCTGGGCACTGCCGAGGTGCCCTTGAGCAAGGCACTGAACCCCCAACTCCTCAGGGCGCCTGTCCATGGTCAGCCCCCTCACTTTGACATCTCTCCATTTAATGCATGTAAAAGGTCTTGTCTGTGCATGTGTGTGTGTATTTTGGGCCTGTGTGTATACAGTATGTATATGACAACAGAGTGAAAACACTTAATTTCCCCCTTGGGAGTTAATAAAGTATATAAAATTATATAAAAATTTTCACAAGCCAATTTCACTTTGCTGTTTGCATCATCATGTTCAGGGGCTAGAATCAATCTCTGTTAAATGCCGTCCATTTTTCTTGCCCAGAGAGCTAACAGTCATGCTAATCACAGTGTACATTCCACCCAATGGTAACACTAGCATAGCTCTCTCGCTGTTGTCACACACCATAAACAAACTACAGTCTCCGACCAGAGGGAGTAACACATTAGATCAAATTTACACAAACATTAAACATGCATACAGAGCCATACAGCTGCCACACTTAGGCCAATTAGATCACGTGTCTCTGCTCCTTACCCCCACATACACACCTCTCTGAAGAAGGACAACTGCAGTGATTAAGACCATCACACCATGGTCTGAGGATGCACTTCTTCAGCTTCAAGACTATTTCACTCACATTGTGAGGTGTTTTTGAACATCAGGACCTGGCGGTACACACGGAGCCTGTACCATCCTACATCAAGTTCTGTATGGGGAATGTCACGATGGACAAATGCATCCAGGTGTTCCCCACCCAGAAGCCCTGCATGACCAGCCAGGTTAAGACACTCCTCAAGGACCGTAACACCGCCTTCAGGTGAGGTAATAAAGATCTGTACAACACACTTTACCAACAACAACCCACGGCAGGTGTGGCAGGTATCCAGCAGATCACCAACTTCAGGGGGCAGACCAATACAGCAGAGGACTCAAGCATTGCACTAGCGGAAGATCTGAGCACCTTCTTTGCACGCTTTGAAGTTCCAACCCAACAGTCTGCAGCCACACCATCCCAGCCTCAACCAGCTCCCAATCACTGACTGTGCAGGTACAGGATGTGAAACAGATGCTAAGCAAGGTGAACCCTAGGAAAGCAGCCAGACCTGGTGTTCCTGGAAAGGTATTCAGAGCCTGTGCTGACCAGCTTTCACAGGTCTTCACCACAATCTTCAGTCTCTCCCTGACACAGGCCACCATCCCAGTCTGTCTGAAGTTTGCCATTATCATCCCTGTACCCAAAAAATCAGCCTCAGTCAGCCTCAACAACTACTGCCCAGTTGCACTTACACCTGTCATCGCCAAGTGCTTAGAACAGCTGGTCCTGAATCACATCAAAGCCTGCCTCCCTCCCTCCCTCCTTTGACTCCCACCAGTTTACTTACAGAGCAAACAGATCAACCAAGGACGCCATAGCCATTGTCCTGAGCCACCATTGTCCTGAGCCACCTGGAACACCAGGAGAGCTACGTCAGGATGCTCTTCACTGACTACAGCTCAGCCTTCAACACCATCATCCCTGATATCTTGGTCAGCAAACTGTCTGACCTGGGACTCCCCCCACTTACCTGCTCTTGAATTAAGGACTGTTGGGAACAACAATTTTAGGCCTCACCAAGGGCACAATTAATGTTGTAAATTATTCTGGTGATACTATAAAAGAGGGGATACTATGTGTTGTGATCTACGCACCAGTGGTATGTTTTACACGACGGCACCATTGGTTGGGACTTAAGCCTTAACACGGGCCTGACCTTGTGATAGATCTCCAATTAAAGCATCAAATTCGCTATCGGAAATAATTAATAATTATTGATAACATGTTAAATTATGCGATTTGATTTACATCAAATCACCTCGTGGGGCACCATTCCCAGAAAGGGAAAATGATAGCCAGTGTCAGTCTCATAAAATTACACTAAACTATTAATTTGGAACTTTTGATTAATAATTAAGGATTTGCTGAGTTCTTGACTCAGCAGAGATTGATTATTTATTCACTCTTGTGCAATATTAAACAGACAGGAGGTATGATTCCAAAAATTATATTTATTCATAAAGTAGCAGAGCAAAACCAAAACACACAAATTCTAATTAACTAACTATACAACCTTGGTGTGTGTGTGTGTGTGTGTTGTGTGTGTGTGTGTGTGTGAGAGAGAGAGAGAGAGAGAGAGAGAGAGAGAGAGACAGACAGAGGGAGAGAGAGAGAGAGAGAGAGAGAGAGAGAGAGAGAGAGAATGACAAGTGTAGTAATCAAAGGGCCGTTTTGCCTACAAAACAAAATGGCTGACAACAGAGAACTACAAGATGGCCGAATAAAAGCTGGCTTCAGATCGCGGGAGGTGTTTGTCTGACCGTGTGGTCAGGACAAAGACAAAGGAAGAGAAGCTGGAATTTGAGTTGCCTCTTTGGGTGTAGCTCTGTTGAAAGTCTATTTGTAAATGAGTCTATGAGAATGTTATATGTGATGCAAATGGTCTGGATCAATGCAGAGGATGTTTAGTTGCATGCAAGACGTTGTCTGTGAACAGCATTAGCAATCTAAACACTTAGCTTTGGCAAAGTCAACTAACCAATGACCTAACTGCAAACAATCATAATTACCCAGGAAACAGCATTAAATCACATACAAGTTAAACAGTCTTGCTTAGCCTGTAAAGCTGTGATAAAGCTATGCCCAGTTGTTACATTGCCTATCCTTGAATGGATGGGAGAAAGAGTCACTTGGTGGTGTGCTGCTTTTGTTAGCTGGCAGAAGAAGGCTGGAAAGAGCTGCAGCTCCAGAAGCAGTCTTTGTTATGTCCTTGTTCCAAAGGTGCAGATCTGAGGAAGCTGGTCACTCAGGGTCTTTGCAGAGTTAGACGCTGGGGTGCTAACTCAACTTGGTTCTCCTTTTTGCTGGAAAATTAGTTGGAAATCTTGTGCTTGCAAATCTAACTTCTCTGGTTCGGTTTAAGAGACTCTGTGAGCAATTGCCCCACCTTTGATGGTTCAGGGCAAGGAGCAAGGGTCTGAGCTCTTTGGCAGCCCAGGAGAAAACGGAAGCATATCTGGGCACCTCTGGTCTGGTCCACAGCTCAGGATGAAGAGGTGTGAGCTGCTTGGCAGCTCAAGAGCAAGAGAGAGATTGTCTGAAGGGAGCAGATGTCACTGTAAAAGTCCTGTCCAATCACGTTTGATGACTGGTCTCACTGAGGTGAGAAATGGCTCTTTTTAGTAGGGGTGCAACGATACACAAAATTCACGGTTCGGTTCGGTTCAATATTTTAGTGTCACGGTTCGATATTTTTTCGATACAAAAAAAGAGAAATTTCCATGCTTTTTTTTACTTGTAGTTTTTTAAAATTATCAACATTTTTGTTTCAACTCAAAAGTAGAGTTTTTAAATTAAATTAAATGTATCTGGTGCAGCTATACCTGCCCCACTTTCTGCTGTGCATACTTGGCACCCTATAAAACAAAAACAGCACCTTGTAAAAAATAATAATAATAAAATAAATGCATCTGATAAATCACCCATCTTCTGTGGTGCATTCTTAGCAGCAGAGTATATATTACAAACAAATAGCTCCCTATAAATATATTTTGAAACATAATCATTAATATTTTGGGCTTTTGTCCTGTTGTACAAAGCAGGAACTACGGTATCGGTGAAATAGGTTCGTGAAGGAATCTTAACGGGGCTCAAGTGTCCGGAGCATGTCCTGAAACCCGGCGTTTTCCACAACAGAAAAGGGTCGCATGTCGACAGCAATAAAAGTAGCAATTGCCCGGTCGATTTCTTTTGCCCTCTTTGAATCATGTGCTAATGGCTCTCTAAATGCCCCGGGTAAAGTTTGTAGCCTGCCATAGAGCGCATCGTCAGAAGTTGATAAAATAAATAAATAAAATTGCGTATTGTTCGTTTCATAGTGCCTACCGAACCGAGACCATTGTATCGAACGGTTCAATATGAATACGTGTATTGTTGCACCCCTACTTTTTAGCCCCTTTTACACTGCCAGATTTTCGGCAAATGTTGGGCCATTTTACCAGCAAGCTGCGAGCATTTAGACACACAGAGCCGGACAGAGCCGGATTGGCGAGTTGATCCGATGTGCCCAATTTTCCGCCTCATAGGGTAGACTATTGGTGGAACCTTTTTGGTTTAAAAAGAATGAGGTGCCCTTCTGCCACGGGAGGGGCTGTTGATGACTTGTGGGAGGAGCTGTTGATGACGCTGCACGTGTGAGCCACTGGCGGTGGATAAACAGGAAACAGCTGATAGCAGAAATGAGCAGCTAGTAGCAAGAGGGAAACACAAACCTGAAAGACACTGTAAAGATGAGCAACTGGGGAGGCAAGGAATTGCACGCCCTCCTTGCCCTCACAAACAAAGAGGCCATTAACCATCAAGTGACGGGAACGGTGAAGGATGAGCCAACTTATGAGAGAATCGCAGAAGGACTGACCAGCCATGACTTCCCCCGGAGTACATCACTGTTTACGTCACACACTGAGCAACACGTTTTGTTACTTGCTCATCAATCAATCAATCAATTTTATTTATAAAGCCCAATATCACAAATACAATTTGCCTCACAGGGCTTTACAGCATACAACATCCCTCTGTCCTTTAGACCCTCACAGTGGATAAGGAAAAACTCCCCAAAAAAACCCCTTTACCGGGGGAAAAAAAATGGTAGAAACCTCAGGAAGAGCAACTGAGGAGGGATCCCTCTTCCAGGACGGACAGACGTGCAATAGATGTCGTACAGAACAGATCAGCATAATAAATTAACAGTAATCTGTATGACACAATGAGAGAGAGACAGAAAGAGAGAGAGAGACAGAGAGAGAGAGAGAGAGAGATGCACTTCTGATTTTTTACTTTTAAAAAGGGCTTGTGTCTGGAGAAAAAAGAGCATGCAAGAGAGGAAAGCCTTCACATGTCCAGTTTAGATTTTAACACATGACAAATCATCTGTGGTCCCATGAATCCCAATAGGACTTTCTCACAAACTGGCCCCAGACAGTGAAACTTGGACCCCACCTCTTCTCTACCTGGACACTGAGTACGGGCTCCCCACAAGGATGTGTGCTGAGCCCACTACTCTACACCTCCGACTGTAGACCTGCCCACATGACACAACAGTGGTGGGGCTGATCTCAGGTGGAAATGGGTCTGCCGACAGGGACAAGGTCCTGAAATTGTCTGCATGATGCTCTGCAAACAACCTGGCTCTGAACACCACAAAGAAAAAGGAGATCATCCTGGAATTAAGGAGGAGTGTCTTAACCGTCCCTCCTCTACATCTATGGCAACTGTGTGAATGGGTCCATACCTTCACTTTACACAACAGCATCTGCACTTCCTGAGAGTACTCAGTGAGAAGTTTAAGCATTTTAACATACTGCATCTCAGTATGGTTGACGCACTGCACCAAGGCAGATCAAAAGAGGCTTCAGAGAGTGGTCAAGACAGCGCAGAAGATCATCAGCTGCCCCCCTTACTCTCTGAAGGACATTTATACATCCCACTGCCTCAACAGACCTGAGGAAATCATTAGAGACAGCACCCATCCTGATTCACACCTGTTTGTCCTGCTGCCAATTAAACTAAGCCCAAAAGGTAAGGAAATTTGTGTTTGGTAAATTATTTCTTTGTTGTAACAATGCTTCTTGGCACCAATCTTATACCGTTGGAAAGCCTGTTTATTTCCCTTTTAAATGGTACCACATTTGTAAGGAATATGCATTTGTGGGTTGCGGCCATGAAAAATTTGCCAAATCTTCTCTGCCAATGCCAAACAGCTTTTTTTTTGCTGTTGACTCTTGTTTGGTGTTGTTTGGTGGATTGGATGATTGAAGTCTGAAGAAACAATTTATTCATTCAATTTATTCATTTAACAAACAGGAGCCTCAGTAGCATTGGAAGAACCATACACAAGAGCCTGGCACCACCTCCTCATGCTGACACTGCTGTGGGATGGCATCCCATGCTTCAACCAGCATTTGTCACAAGTCAGTGTACATGGTTGTGTTGGCCACTCTGGCACGAACAGCACGCCCAGGCTGATCCCACAAATGTTCAATGTGCATTTTATCATAAATATGAATATAAATATAAATAAATAAATATTGCCTGGGTTCTATTGTATGTTGCACTTGCATGACAGATGGAAAATTTGAATATGTTTGCAGGAAAAGCAGTTACACAGCTGTTGCTGCAGGCAATCAGGACACTCATATGCACTGGTGAATATTTGGGTTTAGTCAGGTTAATCCATCCCCCACTCAATCATGACAATCAACTTGTTTTACATGGTCCTCACACTGCTATTGGTTTCTCAGAGGTTTTGGGCAGAAATGACAGCTTAAGCCACCACAGTGATGAAATCACTGTATTAGCTCCAAAAAAGCTCAAATTGAGAATCTGCTGTGTGGGTACACGGTATAAAGTTTATTGTTTATTGTCTTTCATATCTATGAATGATCAGTTCAACTTCATGATCAACTATCCAGTTTAACATGCTTCTCACATAGAAATTAGTTTCTAAAAAGTCTGGGCAGAAATGATAGCTTGAGCTCTTACAATAGTGAAAATCACTTTTTGTTGCGCCAAATAAGATCATATTGAGAATCTGCTGTGGAAACACAAGTTCTTATAGAAAATCAAGTTAAACTGTGTTGTCCCTTTACATATTTATTATACAAAAATTGGTTTCTAAGCTGTTCTGGGCAGAAATTACAGCTTAAGCTCTTACAGTAATGAAAATTGTCTTTTTCCGTTCCAAATAAGCTTAAACTGAGAATCTTCTGTATTTAAACAAGTTCTTACAGAAAACCTAATCAAACTGTGTTGTCACAGCCATCCAGTTTTACATGTTTCTCACATAGAAATCCTTTTTAGGAGGAAATGACAGTTTAAGCTATTGCAGCTATGACTATCCCCTTTATTTTATTCCTGCAGAGAAGCTCAAATTAAGAATCAAGAGTGAGTGGATAAGATTCAAAAGAGTGGTTGTATGATTGCTGCATTTGAAAATCCTATTACAAGAGGAGGAAGGAGATACTCATTTCTGTTAAAGCACAACAAAAAACAATCAACTGCAGCTAATTGAAAAAGAAATGGGGTTGTTTAAAGAGTATGACAGTTCTGACACTCTCAAATGATAAGTGGGAAAAGGCAGAAGCAGTAGTGGTATGTTTTTTATAAAGACAGCCATTTCCATCCCTCAAAACATTACAAAAGAGAAATCCTATCTCAAGGACTAGTACACTGTTTAACTTAGATCAAGTGTATGAGAACGAACTTGAGTTGGAAGAAGGCTTAATAAAATGTCTGATGAGGCAAAGTGCCCAAGTGCTTATCCAAAAACCACCATGTCTCTAAACTCAAACTCTGCGATATTATCAATAAATTGGCCACAATGGAAAAAAAACTACATGCTGTCCAGGTTAAGACAAAAATACTGGATAGCATATGCAAATGCATTAGTAGTATACCTGTGTAGTAATATATATCTGAATGCACTGTGTGCAGGCACATGCATGGGAATGCAGGAAAGCAAGAAGGTAGAGTGGGTTGGAAGATTGGTGGTTTGATCCCCTGCTCCTCTAGTCCGCATGTCTAAGTATCCTTGGGCTAACATCAAATTGCCACCGATGGTTGTTCTGTCGGTGTGTTCAGTTCAGTTCATTTATTTGGTCTCCTTAGAGAAATTTGTCTTGGAGCTAGGGGTCAGCATACACATACATACAATCAACATATAGTTACCAACATGAAAAAAAAACACCTGAGTGTGTAAAAACTGAGTAGCAGGTTGCACCTTGTATGGTAGTCTCAGCCGCAGTGTATGCATGTGTGTGAATGTGACGTGTAGTGTAAAAAGTGCTTTGCGTGGTCTGAAGACTAGAAAGGCGCTATACAAGTGCAGTCCATTTACCATCCATTTATGTCAGATCTACCAAAAGACAGAATTACAGCGGACCATTCGCGTATGTCAGGTTTGACTACTTTGGTAATCAAAGTAATCAAAGTATGGAGTTAGCCAAACAGCACATTTAGAAATGTTTCGTTCATTAGATACCGATTCCTGTATATGCCCCATTTCATCAGCAGAAGAAGCCAAGTAATAGCCTAATGGACTAATTTTATGTGTCACTAGGAAGAAGTTAAACAAGCCCTTCGACCAAATTCCATCCTCCTTACAGAGCTCATCATGGAGGAGTCTGGAAAGATGAATCTGGCAAGTTAAAAAAAACAACAACTCTGCTCTCAATCACAAAACAACAAATTCTTGACAATGTTTAAAAAGTTCTGTGCAAAGTGCAAGGCATTCTCAACAGCCGCCCAATAACTACAGTGTCAAATGATCCAAATGACTTGGACCTCTCACACCAAACCATTTGCTTGTGTTCAATTTCCAATCCATGTCGCCTCCAGGCCTATTTCATGAACAAGTCAGATACTACATACTAAATGCATTGTTCAATATAAAGCGCAGAGGTGGGAATTGTGGAGTCATCAAGTCATCTCCATGCCATGTATTTGTTCTGCTCAGTCACTGAACGAGGTGCATTCACTAATTAGCTCACCTTCCTGGCTGAAGAGCTGTGCTGATTGGACTCAGCTGGTTTAGTGCAGGAGCAGAACAAATACATGGCATGGAGATGACTTGATGACTCCACAATTCCCACCTCTGTAAAGCAGACTTGTTCTGGACCAGATGGGTCAAATAATATCTGCCACTTTTGCAAGAAAGACAATGATGGAATTGTGATAAAAGAACTTTTATACCCAGAGACATTGTACTGATCATAAACCCAAATGTACCTCGTGGATCCTGGCTGATGGCAAGAGTTCTGGAAATGCAATTCAGATTGCAAGGACTAATTGGAAGTGATCTTTTTAAGACAAAAGCAAATATACCAGACAGACCAATAAGCAAAATGTGCTCACTGGTGCCTGCCTTAGAATAAAGGATAAGGAATAAGAACTGAGGATAGATAATCAAAACCATCTGTCTATCACAATTAAGACGAGCTGTTAAAGACATACATTGTTTTTCTTTGTTTTCTTTATCTGGCTCCTATTAATTTGTTTGAATATTGTTATGAAAAATGCCCATTACAATAAGGGTGGGTATGTTAGAGCCTGTTTGTTTTGTGAAAATAGTGACAGAATATTCCCAGCTTGTGGTGGCCTCTGTAGATCATAGGACTACAATTCCTTCGGCAAGCCAGCCAATTCATGGAGCTGGAAGACGCTGACCCAGACAGTTCTCAACTGTTAAAAGTTGTATCTGTAGATAGTTTAAGTTTGCTTATCATATTATTTGGGTTTGCCTCTTTGGATTTGATTAGTTTTAAAAATTGTAAAGGCCTGCTTTCTTTGTTGAATATGTGTTTGAATAACATTACCATACAAGTCATTAGACCTAAAGCCAGCCTGACAAAGCCAAACAAGCCATCACAACTGCAAGAAAAACAAGCCAAATAAGTTGACAGATAATGCGTTGAAAATGTCTATAAATACGAAGCGTCTAAAGCACGTTTTTGAGGATATGTATTCGAAACCATGACAGACATGTTTAAGCACGTCAACAGTTCACATTTTCATGAAGACAGAGTGAAAAGGTGAGTATACATTCTGTATTAGGAATCTGACAGTGAAGTGTCCCAACTGACCCTACGCTCCCCTATATCATGGTTAGAATTGTAAAGTTGTCGTGAGTTCTATTTCAAAAAAAAATAATAAAAGTTTAAGTTTACATGAGTTAATGAGAGAAGTCGAAGCAAATTAACAGCTGCTGAAGTATAGCGGGGAAAACCAGTAGTTCATTAGTCATTTATCTCTGCAAAACCAGCAACACAACCTTTTCTCCCAATTCACTGGCGTGATTAAGTGGTGTTTGGAATGTGTGTTTCATGTTGGGGGGGCCCCCTGGTGGCCCAGCAGAGGCCATAGTCCCATATCTGTATCCTAACCTTTGACAGTTTGTCACAAGACATTAATGCATATTCATATAAAAACTCAAAATGTTCAACATTAAATAAGACATGAAATTACCATACACATAAATACAGCTGGGTGAAATACAATTTAATTAATCTGTTCAGAACCCAATTTTGTTCCAAACACACAAAAAAAATCATTTCGGAGTGGTGGAATTCTACTCTAAATGCACTGAGAAATAATAAAAAAAAATGGATTAGAGCACTTATGTGTTGAATCTTAATGCAGAAACCAAACAGCAAAATTGTCAAAAAATGGTCTTAACGGATTACAAATCAATTAAATGAATCCTCAATTTCTGAAGTATGTCCTGAACTCCTGTTGAAAACCTCCTGAGTTGACCATTCTAAAATTCAAATTAGAACATTATTTCCCCTGTTCATTTTCTGGTGACACAGATTCCCTGCCCATTCTAACGGGCAGATATTTTTGAAAAGAAAATCCTATGTAAAAGCTATTTATCTTTCTTGTTTTTTGACATGTATAAGTAATTATACATCTCATGACTTCTTTAAATACAAATAGTGTACTTTCACTATATGATTAACAGACCAAAACGCTTGTTTAAAAAGAGGGCGTGGCCCTAACACCGATTAGCTCATAGACAGCCTATCAAATAACTTTGTGCATTTGGGTGGAGTCAAGTAACACTAGTTATAGATCTAAACATCTCAGAAAAGTTATGTCTATTGGAATAGATGGGGGAGCTGAATGGGTTATGAGCCCAGCTTAAAAGATGTATTGGATTATTGTAATATCTTGATCAGCTTTTAATCTATTATTTTACGTTTATGTAGGACTAAACCTTTCAGTGTCCATACATAAGGCACACTGCAGTGTATGCAGCACGCTAATTTTAACCTGTGTTGTAGTGTTTCTTATTGTTTATTCCCCTTTTTATCTGTCGCTCCCTAATTGTGTTAGGGTGCATTTCTATTTCTTTTGAAAATGTATGTTATAGACCAAATACTTGAGTGGTCAGTCATGTTAAAAATACCTGTGTAAAAACCCTAGAGATCAGTTTGACCAAACACATTTAATATGAACTAAATACTGATTGAGGTAATTGTGAGAAAACAGAATTTTTTTAAAAAAAAAGTCAGCCTAACAGGCTAGTAATACTACCTGCAGGTGTAGCAGGGAAGCCAACAAAGCCACCGAAAGACTGAGAAATCATCTTTATTTGAATAGACAAATTCAGACAGTAAAAAAGAAAGATGCAAAAAACAGGAACATTACTATAAACAGTCCAAGTCAAGTAAGAAAACAGTCCTTTAAATGCAAAAATGACTGAGGTTACTTTTGGATGAAGGTAGCATGTGCATTTCTCTGCTTGTGATGTTAACAGGAATATGCAGTCTAAAGGTGAAACAGTCTCTAAAAAACAGCCTCACCTCGTAAAGAAGCTTGTACAGAGTAAATGCTAAGTAAGTGTGTGTCAGTCCTTTCTACATAAATGTGATAAATACAGGGGAACAAACATTCATGTCAATTGTTAATACTCATCCAAAGATTTAATAAAAGCACCTTGGAGATGTGGCCATTACTTGTGCACTTAATGTGTTTTGTCCTACACTCTTGATTTAAAACAACAATTTTCAATTCTTTGACTTTAGTAATTGTTCAGATGCTTGCAGTATTATGGTTTGTTTTTAGTAGAGCATGCAGAATGTAAGTGCACCAGTAACTAAATGCCTTCCTCCATTCCTCTACTAACTTGAGACCTGGAAACAACCCCAATCGTCCCTCATCCGCAGTAAAAATCTGATTCAAGAGTACAGGTTAAATACCAAGGCTGAAAATCGAGTATATTAATCTAAAAGGTTCTATGAGATCTCTAAAAACACAAAGAAGCATTAACAGTAGTAGTTTTCCAAATCATACCATCTGATATACAAAATTCTGAGGTTTTAAAACGGGTGGGGGGTGGGGGGGGGGTGGGGGGGGGTGTTAGGTCCTTTCATGCAAGGTTGCTCTTTATCATTGTAACATACGC